>QAOC01038584.1:0-75277 GCA_003255005.1 Begonia fuchsioides | reverse complement strand
TGAAGCCCAGCCTCCTGAAATTGATATGATGGCCCATTCCATCCGAACCCACAATAGAGAATTTAGTGAAATAGCTTGGGGCAACAGTTCAGCAAATTTTTAAATATTTTTCTTTAAAAATAATAAATATTTTCTTTTAACAATAATAAATATTTTTTAATTATATTAAATATTTCAATAATATAATTATATTATATGACTAAGTGTTTATAATATTTTTGAATTTTATAATAATTAATATTTTTAAATATATATATATATATATATAATAAATTATTTATACATATTCGACTGGTTTTATTCGTATTGTTTAAGCTTCACAGACTCAGACGATTCGACTCGATTTGTTTAGGTTCAAAATTAGCCAGTAAACTCAAGCTAATTTTTATTTTTATTTTTTAAAGTTCACTAAATACGGCTCAGATAAACTCAACAAAGTTGGGTCTATAAACTAAATAGATTCGACGAGATAAAATTTCCCCTGCTCCCTCAGCTCCTGCGACAGCCTAACTCTAGTTGAATCCCAGACCCATGGACACATCGTGGACAAAGGGGGTTCATTTCCAAGAAAATGCTGTTTTATTTAATCGTTGATGGGTTTGTGAAGTCCGATAAACTCACTCCCAACTGATTTATGTAGGGTGAGGCTAGTGCCATCACCGACTCACTCTCGGAAAAGCAAAGGACAATAAGAAGGTTTACTGTAAGAAAAAACCAGAAGACGGCCTTGTTGGAGAGCCATCAGCCTTGTCTTTAGGGCTCGACTTTCTAGACCTTTGCTCGCGCCATTTCATCGTCGTGGCAGCAGAGGAAAGTGTTGAATTTCTCCATGCTCCGGTGACACTCCGGGCATTTAAGGGTCTGCGGGATTCTCCCGCCGGAATGCGGAAACTCGAAGCGGCAGCAAGGGTGGGCTATTCCGTGGAGCTTGTCGTGGTAGTCTCTGAAAGCCAGGTCGAACCCCTTCGTTCCCACGTGTTCTTTCCACGAATCGTACTCGACCAGAGTGGGTAACACGGTGGTGCTGTGGCCGTTGACCACCACGCTCGAACCACGGCTGAGCACGGCCCAGCCACCTTCTTTGTCGTAGCTGAGCAGCTTCTTGATTTCCTGCATCATCGGGTCGACGTCGTCGGCCTTCCCTTGTTGGATCTTGGAGAAAAGCATGCTTTCCAGACGGGTCCAGAAGAACCAGATCATCGTCAGATCTTGCCAACAGTACCCGAGGTTGTCAACGGTAATGGTGGAGATCACTCGCCGGACCTTTTCCCTTTTGCTGCTTTTTCCGACATAAACCATCTCCAGAGGAATCCGAGTAGCCTGCGCCACTGCGCGAGCCCTCGCCGTGAAACTGCGGACCCACTCGATGTCGTCGCCGCCGTACAAGAATATGTACTTATCCTCCTTGATCTGTGATTCACCTCAAAAATGGAGAAAAGCTTATTCCTTTAATCAAATCATTCAGAAGGGTCTCTGGAAACAGAAATTTGAACTCACCCAGTTCAGAATGGTCGGGTCAATCCCATCGATCAGCAGCTCCAGCCGCCATGTTTCTTCCCTCCAAAGAGCTTCTTCTCTCAAGCTGGTGAAAGGGAAGGCATTGCTTCCCCAGATCCACATCATATGGATCGCATTTGGGCTAACCACCTTCCCTTGTGGATCCAACACGACCAGCATGGGCTTGTTTCTGAAATGCCACACTTCCCTGATGAACTTGACGACTGCTTTCGAGATCAACGACGGATGTTGAACGGTGTACCACGGCATTGTCGTCTGCAGAGCCTCGAACTGCAGCTGCAGCGGATCAGTCCACTGGACAGACAGGTCCACGATAGGAACCCAGACAACCTCGTACAAACTCTCCAGCCTCGTCGCATGGAGCCTCGATTCGTTGTATATCTGTTCTAGAATCGACAGCTCGTCGTGCGAAATTTCCAACCCGGAAATCAGCAGAAGTACATTCTTCCTTCTCAGCACTTCAATGTTCACCTATTAAACAGAGAGGGAACAAGATTTAGAAATCAAACTAAAGTGTTTCTTGACATGAAAGCAGCGAAAAATCGTACCCTTCGCTTCGTGGAGCCGTCGAAAAGAGGCTGCAGATCATCCCGAGGATAAATCAAGGCCTTGAGGACCTTCATGTTGTCAATGTGGATGACTTCAAAGAGATTCAAAAGCATTTGAAAGGATTCAATGTCCCTCTTCTCATCTGCATCAGACGGTAAACGTTAATCATCTCTATATCTACTCTTGCATCCATTTGATTTGATCCAGTTTGAGCTCATAAATTTCGAGTTTCTTAAGAATGTTCCTCACCTATATGCTGAAAGCAAATATCCAGCTGCTTCTTGAGATGATCCCTAATGTTTTTAAGCTTGTGAGCCAGAGTAGACAGCTCCCACGCTTCAGTTGTTGAGGCTGCATACCTGAGACAAGAATCAACAGTCAGCCATTTCCAGACCTCAAACGAATACCCAAAGCCAGAAAAAAAAAAATACTCATATCCCAAGCTGGTTAGGCTGGTAATCTGGGCTGCACAAGCCAGAATGCTCCTAATTGTCCAGTAAACAGCAGTTGGGATATGATTCATGGCCGTCGACAGAGCCGGAACCTCCTGCGTAATGTAGGTCGATGGAAGCTCTTTAAACTGGACAACGCATCGAGTCACATCGAGAATTGCACCAATGAGATCTTTCAGAGCATCGAATCTTGGCTTCAACGACGCCCCTGCATGTTCGATGATTCCGGGCACTTGTTTCAAAATCGCCATCGCCCTGGCAAGTTGGTTTTGAGGGTAAATCTGGGCCAGGAGCCAGAATTCTCCGTAGTGGATAGCGAAAGCAGCTAGAGTCAGGACCAGCTTTGCATCCCAAGGATAGCTTGCCAGCATGTTGAAAATGGACTGTGTAGTTGCATGCGGGTCTGTTCCCGACAGGGCTTTATATACTATCTGGTAAAATTTTGATACAATTTAGTAATCATCGAGAATCTCTTTTTTTTTTTCGATATAGAGATGAAATATAAGGCTTAACCCTCATAATTACCTCGCAGGAAATTCGATCTATCGTGTAAGATAGTGCCTCAAGCATGGCAAAGAAACCGGGCTGATGAGTCTTTTCCTCCAAGGTATCAACGTGAGCTTGGCCTACCTGTTTTTGATCCGAGAACTCAAAGGCAATCAAATTTCCTCGAATTTCTCCTAGACAACACTACGACATATTCCACTCAGTTAACAAAAAGCTTCATACCGGTGTGACAGAATCAATGGTCATGGTTGCACTATTGAAAATGTCCTCGATGAGATGGAGAAGAGGCCTGGTCTCGACTTCTCTCCCGTCCGGAGCATGTGTGGCTAATATTTGCTTCACGAGCACATTGTCGTCCGACATTGTCAGCATACTGCGATCGCTCTTGATCAGTTGCTGCATAGAGGAGGGCATGATCTTACTTAAGGCCATAATTGGATCCTAGGTCTTAGATTTTGAGCAGAGAAGGGAGAGATGGTAGGCCTGTGTGAGTTTGTGCAGATTGGTGACCTATTTATGCCCATCTGAGATGGAATAAGGCTCTGCTTAATCCCTTACTTTGCTTCATTTGTGATTTCAGTGTCAGGACTTTAAGATGAAGCCTAGGCTTTTCTTTGTGGTTCCTCTTCACTTTACTCTTTGGGAGCATAGATTCTTGCTTTCACTGTTTATTTTTCTAGATTTCCGCTCCATACGCATTATGCATAAAATTTGGTTTTATCTACGTTGATATTTTTGTTCAGATTACCGATATCTCGAGTGTACCCGCGGTAAGGCATCACCTTGATGATCAAAGCTTTCAACACCTGTAGTGATCAAATTTAAGAACTCGAATTCTCTCTTAGCATTGTGGACGAGTTCACATTACAGATTTTCTTCAAGTTCGAGCCGCAAAAGTTGCATCTACATTTTGATCTTCCCTGTGAATTTTATTTTGTGCACATTATTTTTTTCTCGGTATCTCGGTGTTCATTTTTGTGAGTTCCTTTTTTGTTTGTCTCTAGTATTTCACAGACGGAAACACCAATGTGTGAGTCGCTTTGAACGGGATGAATTGGAAGGGCATTTACAACAAGTTGAAGGCATGTTGAGGAGGTTTGAAGAAAAGGGAGGATATGCAGCATGAGAGTGGGGACAGAGGGAATGATGAGATGCCAATGCTGTGCTTTGCTTGGAAAGATAGCTGAGAATTTCCATTCCTACATACAAAACAAAGAAATTAAGGAAAAAAGAATGAGCTTGATTCCTTTCTTCTCTCTTTTGTTTCATAGTTCATAGCTAATGCATAAAGCAAAAGCCCTATTCAACACCCCAATAAAGAAAAGAAAACATACTCGCTCTGTCGCGTTTCGAGTTCGATCTTGTTTATGTAATTAGCCGCACGATTGATTTTAATATGTATGTTTTATTCATCGTTTTTGTCTTATTAACATTTGATCTGCAAGGATTTTTCTATGTTGTGCTTATCATAGATCATGATCTTCGTTTGTCTAGAATATACCTATTCATGATGCCACCTATTATTTGGAGTTGCCAAGAAAAATGTGAGTATACAACACTAGAAATTTAAAAGCAAATAATTATAAAATGAAGAGTCCCTCACTTGGTGATGNTTTGATCTGGTTGAGGTCGGTCATGCATGAAAATAATTTGATTTCAAGACTTTTTGCGATAACGTTGTTTTTCATCAATCCAGGCTTGGTTCAAAAAATGCTCCCGGACCATCAGCTCATATCAAACAATTTAAATTATAAACTCTTTTAACATTTCATTTTTAATTTCATTTAATTCACTTTTTAACCATATAATTCATTTAGTACTTTTAAATTCTACCATTCAAATAAAATTGCCAATCTACAAGGGAGAAAATTTTAAACGCAAATGCATATGAAAACTAATGAAACTAATGAACTTTATTGCCATTATGTGAACGGTAAATAATTTAGAACTAAATGTTAATGGTCTTGTCACCCTTTGTTTCGAAGGACAGGACCTGGTTCACGTAAATATAATTTTTCAAACTACAAATGTACGTGTCACAAAGTATTAAGAAAATATCAAATTCCACCGTGATAAGTCAATTTTCAATCAATAAAATAGTTGTGAAATATTAAAAAGAATCAAGTTTGGATTTTTGGTTTTTGATTCTAATCAAAATAAAAATGTATAAAATAAAAGTTATGGTCGAATTGAGAGATAGGGCAAATCTAGACTAGGCTTTGTCGGTTTAAACATCACTTAAACTACTATAATGTTGAAGTGTGTGTTACAACATCAGTACGATTCAGTCAAAAATATTTACAAATTGGAGTCGGCGTCATCTTTCAATTAATTCTTTCAAACCTATGACTTATACTTATAAGTTGTGAAATATGAGTTGATATTTAGTTAATGGCACAATTTTTTAATTGTATAAGCTTGGATGAACATTACGAAAATACCTCTAACTACATCGTTTCACCAAATTTAATCAATTATACGATCTAGTACACGTCTCAATCAATACCCAATGACGTCTTAAATTGTTCATATGAACATATGAACAATTTTACCGGATAAGGAGAAGAGATTTACTTAGTTTGTGCTAGTGGGTGGGGATAAGTACACGGCGCCGTGGTCCGAACTAAAAATGTTAGTTTTGGCGTTTTGAACGAAACTAGATCGTGGGTCAAAATACCCTAAAATTAGATAAAACTCGACCTAAATCAAATAAAACTCGATGTAAACTCAAAAAGTATATTAAAATCTAGTTCAACGGCTTAAAACTCGATTAAAATAAAATAAAAATATATTTTTTATATTTCTACCATTGTCATTTTCATTCACTTCTAAACCAGAATGGCTTGGAGGGTTCCCACCTTAGTTTGTGCAAAATTAATATTAAACATTTTTGTTTTTGCATTTATAAGATACGCTTGTGTGGTTGATGTGGGTGTTTACCAAAAGCAAAAAACTGCGTGAATGAGGCAAAATGTCACATTGCTGTCATCGTCGGAAGCTCCTTCAATTTCTTTTGAGCAAGCAATTGGTTTCTTGGAGCTCGAGCACTTCTTCTTTCTGAAAGAAAAGACCTTCGGACGCTTCCAGTCGCCTCCAGAAATTCTTTCTGCTTACGCCCGACATTTTCTTTGCCTGTCTTGACTACCGAATTGGCGATCGTACTGCGTAAAGCTTTCTGCTCTCTGTCTCGGTTAAATTTATTCATAATTCTGTGCGAGTAGACATTTAAAATGGAGGGAACAGGGAAGCAGCGCGCTGTTGTTGATTTATTTTACTGAGTTAGTTGGTTGATGAGGTCGCGGGTGTTCTTCGCCTTCTTACAACGTTACAAAACCTAGACTATGGAGTTTTGAAATATGTTACCACCTGTTCGTCACACGTTTCTTACGTTAATTGATGAATTTGAGAAACAAACGTCTGCGACTGCCCTTTTTATTATGTTTGTGGAGATGCCATGCTAGCTTTCTTGTTCTCAGCTGGAATCACTGGTTAACTTTTTTAGTAAGATGCTCAAGTGGCCGATTATTTTCGATTTTATGCTGTTTATTATTTCAGTTAAATCTTCGAAAAAGACTCTGATGAGGATGATAAGATCTTTTGGGGATATGTTCCATATGATTTTGCTTCGTTTTTCATTTATATGTGGTCAAAAAATGATGATGAGGATATTAAAATTTGTTGGAAACAATAATTTGGCCTTTGGCTAGCACAAACATTAAGTGCTTGATAAAAAAATTATTGAACCAGTGATGAATAATTTTTCTTGTCGGGCAAAGAAACATTCCTTAACTTGTTAGTTGTTTTGCTTTAGATGCAGACATGTTTGAAATATGTATACTCAATATCTCAAAGTTTCACGAGATCTTTGTTTTAATAATTATCTTTCAGCGCTGGTCTTTCTTTGTTATGTCAAAACCTTCAAACGTTGATGATGATGAGAATAAAAAGTTAGGACTGGATTACTTTAGTTTCTATGCGGAGGAAGTACGGGAGCTGTTCTCTGAAGATGATGTTGTGCCTTGCGGTTCCCAAACCTCTGAGCTGTTTTCGGGAGATGACAAAGGCAAAAGCACAATTGAGGAAAACCATTATCTTTTATTTAGTAATAGTTTGAAGGCAGATTCTAAAAGAGAAAGATTGAAGGCTTTGCTCAGGCAGGGTGTAGGGGTTCTTTCCAAAGAAGTTGACGAGGTACTTTTTCCTTTCAAGTTCTCATTTGGTTTAGTTACAAAAATAAATCTCCTTTCAATGAGGTGGTTTGACATCTTTTATTAACTAATATGATTTAAGTGTGAGCGATATGTTTAACTGTTTTCTCAAAGTGTAACTTTAGGATAGAGGAGGCAAAATTGCTTTACATTAACGCTCAATTGGTTGAAGTGAGCAACCAGCGTTTCAATAGATATTTCCTTGATATTTTCTGCAAATCCATTTTATTTTCATAATACCAAGCAACCCTGTTGAACTATAATGATCTGTGTTTCACTGATTCGATTGGAAGCATCTTGAACCCCATAATTGGTGATAGGCAGTAATTGTTTATAATGATTTTTTTTTAATTACAGATGCTTGATCCAGTTGTTTCAATCCACCGGTTAAGATCAATTCTTAGAACCAAAAATTGTCCGACTTTGGAAGGACCAGTCTCTAATGGCAATGGAGGACAATCTTCCTATAAGAAACTCAAGTTTTCATCAACTACTTCACCTGCAGATGGGAGTTCAGGTGTTTGTGGTTCGAACGTAGAGGTAATGGTTTTACGTGATCCCCCAGTTTCCTTCAATTATACTTTTATGGTATTTTAGTTGACTTAAAATATGAAATTTTTAAGATGCTCTACTCCTTCTCTTGAAAAGTTCTTAACCACATTGTAAAGTAGTTCTAGCACTTGTTATTACTGTCAGGCCTTCACCTTCAAATTGATCATGTCTGAACTGGATATATGATGCTCTGTTATGGACGCGTTCGTAGGAAAGAAATATGTTAGACGAGTCTAATTATATTTAGCATTAGTGCTTAATTCTATTATTATATTTACTTTAGGTCGGTTGGGCTTTTTAGCCATTTCAATTAATTAGGTCAATGTAAAGTCTATTTAAAGAACTTTAACCCTTAGGGTTAGGGCAATCAAGTATTCGTTTTTTCTCAATTATTTCCTCTTCTTCCAACCTTATTTCTCTATGGCCGGAAGGTTACCCGATCTCAGGGTAAACTCCTTGAGTCTGATCCTAACAATTTGGCATCAGAGCCGAATCCCTCTTCCGATCCCGAATCACAATCTCCAACCGCATCAATTACAAGGGAGGAATCTTCAATGATGTTTTCAATGATGCAAAGAATGCTACAATTATTGGAAAAGACCCAAAAAAACCACGAAACGTTAATTTCACGTCTTCAAATTCAGTCATACCCGCCACCGCCGATGCAGCAACCCGACCTGCTGGAAACACGTCTGTCGGAAACACGCCGACCACCGCTACCGACGCCCTATTTGGCCACAAATGGTGTGACTTTAACGGCGCCGAAGGTCGCTGTTCCGCTCGCGCACGGCAGTTTCCATCCGACGTGGTCCGAGCCCGCAACAATCACCGCCCAGGGTGCGAACTACCCGACGTCGCACCGCCCAGCCCCGCCGGCGCACGCCGCGTCCAGCGCGACGCTCTCCGCCGCTCAACCCGCGCACAGCGCGCTCCTTCAGACACCGCCGGCCGCTCGCCCTTTCGCGCCTCCAGCATATGCCGCGCCAATCGCGACCCACGGCGATGCTCAGACCGCGACCGCTGCGATGCCAACCTGGCGTTCGACGCCTCTTCCCGTGCGATCTGCGCCAGAATCCATCCCTCCAGTGGTTTTTCCAACGGAGCCGCCCATCACGTGGTCGCATTACGAAGACTTGCCTCCGGTTATTGGGGATTCCACTCCTGGACCGAATGACATTCGTAGGTCCAGCCGTAGTCAATTTTCAGGCAAAATTCAGCAACAACATTACCCTTCAGGACCTTTAAACGACCATCCGATCACTGATCATGATACTGCTGGACCATATGTTACGTTTCCGGGCAAGGGAACAAGGCCTATTATACGTGCCCGGCTAGAATTCACGACCTATGATGGTTCAACGGACCCGCACTGATGGCTTAATCGGTGTGAGTATTATTTTCAGAGTCAGGTATTCCATTTCGTGGATGGGTTGACCTGACAACTTATCATTTACAGGATGAGGCAGATGACTGGTATGAACGTTTTCGTGGTGGAAAGGAGGAGTTGTCATGAGATCATTTCAAATATTCATGTATCGAGCGTTTCGGAACTTCATGCGGAGCAAATACATTGGTTGATTTGATTGATTTGAAACAGACCGGGACAGTGGCCCAATATCAAAAGCAGTTTCAGCGATTATTTACCCGGGCTCTTTTTGTCACTCCGGATCAGGCAATGCATCATTTCACAGCCGGCCTACGAGACTCACTTCGGATGGAGGTAGAGTTACATCATCCATCCACATTAGAGAGAGCTATGGCTTTAGCACGAGCTTATGAGCGATGGAATATTCCTGCCACTGCTTCCGGAGTCTGCCGCTTTCATAGGTCCCCGACCCCTCTTCCAGGTTCCTCGCCTGTTCCACCCATAACAGCTTCTACCATTGGACAGACAGGGCCTTCACCCTCCGGCCAACGCTCGTTCAAGCGAATTTCTCGCGCAGAAATGGCAGATAGACGGTCTCGCGGTCTATGCTACAACTGCGATGAGCCTTTCACTCGTGGTCATACCTGCAAACTTCTATTTTGGCTTTACTGTGACGACAACTCTGAATCCACAGATGAATCGAATGAAGACATAGTTGAGACAGATATCATTGAGCCTAATATCTCACTTCACGCCATAGCAGGCTCACCTGAGGCATCTACGTTGACATTTGCAGCCACCTTTTCTTCTCAGGTTCTCCGTGGTCTGGCAGACACGGGCAGTACACATAACTTCCTGAGCGTCCGTGCTGTTGCATGTATGGGCTTGCAGCCGTCATCAGCCGCTTCCATGACGGTTTCTGTGGCCAATAGGGCGCGGGTCAGTTGTCTAGGGCTCTGCCGGAACGTTTCTTTTTGCATTTCTGGGTTATTATTCACAGCTGATTTTTATGTGATACCCCTCCCTAGTCTGGATGCAGTATTGGGAATACATTGGTTACGTACTCTTGGCCCGGTCCTTTGGGATTTCGATTCTCTCACTCTCCAGTTTACTTGCCAAGGCCAACCAACAATTTTGTCCGCCTTACCTGCTAGATCGCCGGCAACACTTACCGCTCTGTCCGCTACCGACGTACCAGCCGACATTTCTGACATACTACAGGAGTTCGGGGACCTTTTCACCGAATCGGATGGCCTCCCTCCCATTCGATCATGTGATCATCGCATCTGCCTAACTCACGGTTCCGATCCTGTAGTCGTACGGCCATACCGTTACCCTCACCTGCAGAAGGATGAGATTGAGCGACAGTGCTCCATTATGCTACGATTAGGGCTTATTCGACCCAGTCGCTCGCCTTATTCTTCGCCAGTTCTCTTAGTACGGAAACAGGATCAGACCTGACGTTTATGTGTGGATTATCGAGCACTAAATACCCAGACAATCAAGGACAAGTTCTCGATTCCTGTGGTCGACGAGTTATTAGATGAATTGCACGGAGCGACTCTATTCACTAAGCTGGATCTTCGCTCTAGTTATCATCATATTCGTATGGATCCGAACGATATTGAGAAGACGGCGTTTCGCACTCATCATGGGCACTTCGAGCTCCTTTTCATGCCATTTGGGCTTGCAAATGCCTCATCCACATTTCAGGCCCTTATGAACGAGGTATTCGCGGATCATCTCCGCCGCTTTATCTTAGTCTTTTTCGATGATATTTTGGTATATAGTACGAGTCCAGCGGATCATCTACACCATCTGCGCGTTACCCTGGACCTTCTGCGCTAGCATCGTCTATTTCTTAAGAGGTCCAAGTGTATGTTCGCTGCCCCACAGGTGTCTTATTTGGGTCATCTGGTGTCCGCTTCGGGTGTATCAGTTGACCCGGACAAGATTCGCAGTATCTCGTCTTGGCCTACCCCGACTTCTGTCACTGCTCTTAGGGGATTTCTCGGTCTTGCAGGGTATTATCGGAAATTTATTCGTGAGTTCGGTTCTACGGCTGCCCCATTGACCTCTTTGCTCCGACCCAACAGCTTTCATTGGACGACCGATTCCCAATCGGCATTTGAGTCCCTTAAGGCCGCTCTTTCCACTGCCCCTGTTCTCCAAATGCCGGATTTCTCCACTGACTTTATTATCGAGTGCGATGCTTCTGGGTCAGGCATAGGGGCCGTACTACAGCAGGCAGGACATCCGATAGCGTATTTCAGCCGACAACTTGCGGCCCGTCATGGTTCCTTAGTAGCTTATGAGCGGGAACTCATTGGTTTGGCTCAAGCCGTACGACATTGGCGTCCGTATCTTTGTGGAAGGCGATTTATTGTTCGAACTGATCATAACAGTCTCAAATTTCTTCTCGAGCAAAAGATTTCGACTTCTCCACAACAGCACTGGATCAGTAAATTGTTAGGGTACGATTTTTCGGTTGAATACAAACCAGGAAGGCTAAACACCGACGCCGATGCTCTTTCTCGCCGCGAAGAGTCCTCTGCGCATCTCTTAGCTATATCTCGACCACTGTCCTCCTTCTTGGACGAGATTCGTCATGACACGACATCTTCTACCGAGACAAGTCTCTCACTACATAAAGTTTCTGCAGGCGAATTATCTTCAGCTTGGGCAGTTTCGGACGGATTACTCCTTTATAAACGACGTCTTTATATCCGCCCGGACTCGCCTCTCATCCAGTCTATTCTGGCCAATATACATGATCAATGTCATGAGGGCGTTCAGAAGACACTCCTGCGCGTACGTGCTGATTTTTATTGGCCGAATATGCACGCTTCTGTTGCTGATTATGTTTCTGCTTGTTTGATATGTCAACGTCATAAGTCTGAACACTTGCAGCCGGCCGGACTACTTCAGTCATTACGTCTTCCCGATATTGTTTGGGCTGATATATCTATGGATTTTGTTGATGCTTTGCCCCGCACGGAAGGCAAATCAATTATTTTGGTAGTTGTGGACCGGTTCTCTAAGTATGCACATTTCGTGGCTATGGCACATCCGTACTCAGCTCAGTCCGTGGCTCAGGTTTTCTTTAAGCATATTGTCCGTCTTCACGGTATTCCCGAGTCTATTGTGAGTGATCGTGATCCGGTTTTCACCAGTCGTTTTTGGACTAAGCTCTTCCCCCTTGCCGGATCCAAATTGGCCCTTTCGTCGGCTTTTCACCCGCAGAGCGACGGTCAGACGGAAGTGGTAAATCACACTATGGAGATGTATCTCCGTTGTTTGGTTGGGGAGCAACCCAAATCGTGGCTCCGCTGGTTACCATGGGCGGAATACAGTTATAATACGTCCTTCCACTCAGCCCTTCAGTCTTCTCCATTCCACGTGGTTTATGGCCGACCCCCACCCTCGATGCTTACATATGAAGCAGGTTTAGCACGCGTTGCTGCGGTTGATGACGCCTTACAAGACCGAGATAATGCCTTAGAGCACATTCGGGAGAAGCTCACTCAAGCTCAACATCGGATGAAGACTCAGTACGACAAGACTCACCGCGAGGTTGTCTTCACGGTAAAGGATTGGGTATGGCTTCGTTTACATCCTTTTCGCCGTCGCACATTAGCAAAGTCGGCACTTCACAAACTCCTGCCAAAATATTATGGACCATTTCAGATCGTAGAGCGCATCGGAGAGGTTGCTTACCGCCTCCAGCTACTCGCAGATTGCCGCCTTCATAATGTGTTTCATGTTAGCCTTCTGAAACCATTCAAAGGTGTGCTTCCTACCACTTCTACCGCTTTACCCCCTGTCCGGGAGGGCCGTTCAGTTCTTGAACCTGTCGTTGTTCTACGTACCCGTCTCAACCGCGGTAATTGGGAGTTATTGGTCCAGTGGGAAGGCCTACCTTCAGATGAAGCTTCTTGGGAAGATTTGCATACCTTCCGAGAAACATTTCCTTCCTTTCCGCTTGAGGACAAGCTGTTTTCCGAAGAGCGGAGTGATGTTATGGACGCGTTCGTAGGAAAGAAATATGTTAGACGAGTCTAATTATATTTAGCATTAGTGCTTAATTTTATTATTATATTTACTTTAGGTCGGTTGGGCTTTTTAGCCCTTTCAATTAATTAGGTCAAGGTAAAGTTTATTTAAAGAACCTTAACCCTTAGGGTTAGTGCAATCAAGTATTCGTTTTTTCTCAATTATTTCCTCTTCTGCCAACCTTAGTTCTCTATGGCCGGAAAATGGATGGTTACCCGATCTCAGGGTAAACTCCCTGAGTCCGATCCTAAGATGCTCTAACATAGCAATGTGGGAAAACTTAAAGTGGTGTTCTAGTTGATTTATTTAGAAGTTATACATGTGCCACCTGGGATTATTAGAAAGATATATAATTTCAAGCTGGGATTTTTTCATCTTACACCAAGATTTTAGTGTCTCAACATTTTTCGAGTTCTTTATTCAATACATTTGTTGTGTTGCTGCATTACAGCCATGACGTAGGCTGTCTTTGCTCATTCTCAATTATTGGTTCCCTTAACACATCACGATGATAATCGATGAGTTGTTATTATTTTCTTGGGTAGTGCTGGCAGAAAGAAATTATAATAGAGATAACTTTCTTGTGTTTTTATTTATTATATTGTTACCAGGTGGACGAGAAAGCAAAATCAGTGAGTATAAAAAAGTGGAATCCCTTTGTTTGTATTTTTATTTGTTTTTTTTACTGGTAAAAGTATAAGGGACATTCATGGTTTTATTCATCTAGGAAATGACCATATCGATGTAAGTTTGATTTATTGCTAAATAAGGATGTCCTCACATATTTATGATGTACGATCTTGGCCACTGTCTTAATTCAGCAGGCGAATGAAGATTTGCAGCTACTTCTTGAGCATGATAGCTCAGAAGTCGAGGAAATAATATCAAAATATTCGGACGACCTGTCTGAAACAGTAATGTTCTGAACCTCCTCCTTTCCTCTTTATTGCTTGTATGGAAGTGATTTTATATGCAGATACATGTATGGAGCTGACTCATTATGATATTTGTTTTAGCTAATGCATATGGAGCAGCAGCTTGAGAAACTTCTCGACTCTGTAACGTCCAAATGCAGGTATGTTGAGTTTTGCTTCTCTCTCTCTCTCTCTCTCAATCTCGAACCTAAAGCTAAGAAAAATAGAAAGTGATTCTAATTTACATTCCAAAAGATGGAACCATTACTCAAATTATCTTCTTGACTATATTTTCTAGGCCCATGACTCCGAGAGAAAAACAAGAGCTTCAGAAAATGATTCGAAAGCTACCACCAGCCAATCTTGCACGCGTTGTGGAGATTGTCCAGCATCATAGGCCGGACAAGGAACTGTCTCCAGTTGAAATCTTCGTCGACTTAGATAGAGAGGTAAGCTCCGAAAGAAGTAAGACGCATCCGATTCAAGAACTTGTTCATATTCGTTATCTCATGTTCCTTGGTTGTGCAGGCTGATGCAACTCTATGGAGACTATATTACTACACACAAGCATTTGAGAATGCAAAGAAGTTAGCAAAAGTAGATTAAAAAGAAAAATCAAGTAAACCACATCTCTCTGATCGTTGATCTCGGGTAAATCGTAGAGGGAGAAGAGTCAATCGGACTTGTTCCATTTGTTTTTTTAATTTACTAATATTGTGTCGGTATTCTTGTTCATCAAACTCTAGATTTGGTTTGTTGAAATTTAGAAATCCCCTTCGTTGATTTCTAGGTTGTCTATTGGATGTTCTTAATCATCTTACAATAATCACAGGGATTCAACATGATGTTTTTTTTCTTAAGTAATTAAATTTGAACAGGCCCACATTTACTGAAAACGAGATTTTTATTGCATCGAATGCAGTTATTTTCAGAATTATGCCAATGATTAGTCGAACCCTCCAATCGTTGGTTCACTCCAAGATTTTAATCAAAATAGCTGCAGCCAACTCAATATGTGAGTTCTACAGGGTAAAGCCCATGATTAGTGGCAACGGGCTACCTTAAACTTTCAAAATAGCATAAATTAATTAAATTCAAAAGGACGTAAACTGGAAAAATAGCATCTTAATTACGTGTATTAGTGATTAAAATTTATTTTCATATTTATGTAAAATGAGAAGAATTTTAATTCAAGTCACTTCAGATGTCTCTTTCGAATAATGTTAAATTTAATCTCTTAGTTAAATTTAATCTTTTAATATATAATTAATGTACTCGAATATCAGTACTTATTTATTATCTTTGTTGCACTAGAATGGACGGTCAAATCTGCATATATTTTAAGAGAGTAGAATATTAGTTTTGCGCTTTTGGCCCTATCGGAAACTTTCTTGATGATTCATAGTTTACAATTGCGTCAGACTTAAAAAATTTAGTGTATTTTTGTTTACATTGTTATCAGCCCTTCGTGATTGGTGTAGATAAAGTCTATTTCATGTATAACAATTAAAATAATTATTTATTATATTTACTGCAACATGACTCGAAAGTCCAACATATACAATAAGAAAGTATAATAAGATGGTAAATTTATCGTTATCTTAATTATTATTATCTTGTATAAATTTATTAAAAAATATTTCTAATATACTAATTTAGAAGCTATATTAATTATTTATTATTGTAATGTAAATATGTTACAACATATTTAACATAATACAAAATTATATGTTGTTAGTACAATATCAGTAATAAATACAATGACAAGTAAATCTTTGCGAATTGCAAAACCTACGAAAATTCAAATTTTCAACTTGAATTAAAAATAGTCAAATTTTCTTTCATTAACCATAATTACAGTATGTGATTGTTGATTTACTACTGTTCAACAATCGGTCGAATGCCGATCAATGTTTCACAATGAGAAATAAAGACTCGCCTTTTGGAGCTCTTGGGTGTTTGTGAGCCGATTCAAACCTTTGAGCACAAAAATCAAGCTCGTCTCGCCGAGCAAGCCAATACTTAAAAACATAATAATTATTTATTATATATATTATTTGTTCTCTTAGTTACAATTTATATATATTGATCATTGCTTGCTATGAGAACCATGGCATATAAAACTCAAAACCAATTATAAAACTCTTATTATTATAATAATTTAAACCAAAATATTATACATGAAAATAAATTGAAAAAACATTTCTCAAGTTTCACTTTCAAATCCCAAACAAAAAATAAAATGAGTCAATCTCGGTTAGCTAAAAAATTGACCCAAATCGTCTCATGCTCATCTCTAACTGCGGCCTTTAAAATTATGAAACTGCTCAAATTCATGTAAAAGACATTGAGTTTGAGTTGTGCTTTATGGTGTGTTATAGAAAGCATTGTGATTGTGAAACTTATTTATGAAATATTCCTCATCTCCACTTCCCAATTATTTGAGATTAGGTTACTCCTATGACATCGCTTGTGACTTATAATGGAAGGTGAATTGGTTCATCATCTTCATCCGGATTATTTCTAGCAATTGCTCTGTTTTTTCTCTTCAACATGTCATATAGTGTAAGTGTCTTCTCTTTTTGTGCAGATCATTGGGTTGATCCTTTGGCTTTTGTTGTTTAATAGATTCAATTAATTTAACAAAAGTTGTAGAAAAATAATATTCACAGGGATATTAAAGGACCGGCCATCAAATTATAAATTACCAAATTGGTCAGTTGCGGCGGTGCCTCTTGCCACCCCACGTTATGGCGCAACAGGTCAGAGCGGATGATGTCACTTATCGTGTTATACATAGGTGCGATAAGTCACACCTACACGCAGTAGGTGACACCTGTCCCGTTAAAGCATAACATTGTTAGGGATTGCGTGGCAGTTAGAACCTGCCACATGTACAAAGTGAGTGGAAGGTTCAACCAAAAAGCATGATGTTTCATTTTCTGCATCACCAGAGAGCGAGGCAAGTGACACCTACACATGACAAGTCTAACCTAGCGTGCTTGAACGTAGAGCGGATAGCCAGACCAGCAGGCAGCCATCCGCTCCATGAAAAATCTATAAATATTGGCTGATTTGGTACTTTTTTTTATAATCCTCACCTTAGTGAAACTCTGTCACAGATTCATAATTTTTAAAATGCATCCTTCATTTGGTTGTAAATGGCTTAGAGACCTCTGACGTCTTTATGGGTCTAATGAAGAGATGCCTGATAATCAGAGGTCTCTAGCTTGATCATCACATGCTCTCTCTAGCCGACCAGAGCAATATGCCGTTACTAGTCCAAAGTTTAGGTCTATAATACAGCAGACATTATTTCATAATCTCTATGTAAACCATGATGTCATTTCTCCTAAACCTATTATGTTTGGAGTAGTTGAGTCACTTGGGGTGGGCGACATGTTTGAGAGGACCAGATTC
Source organism: Begonia fuchsioides (assembly GCA_003255005.1). Taxonomy (NCBI): domain Eukaryota; kingdom Viridiplantae; phylum Streptophyta; class Magnoliopsida; order Cucurbitales; family Begoniaceae; genus Begonia; species Begonia fuchsioides. Next base: position 57,738 of record QAOC01038584.1, on the reverse strand, counting down.
CACTCTTTTTATCAAATGTGAGGTCCCATTGCAGAGTGTTTAGTCTGATTATTTTATGTTAACCTAGAAACATCAGGCCGAGTTAATAGTGGTAAGAGTTTTATAATGGGAGGTGATCTAACAATGACAACCAGTGTGATCAACCGTTTGATCGGTTTTGCAAACGATGATAGCGACGTGCGCGAGAGTTTTTATCTCTCCTCCTAGTTGTGCAAGATCATCAAGAATGGTTTGTTAATAGCATTCTTTGCATATGATTATGGTTAAAAAGAACGTTACTATATTTTATATGCCTAAAGCTAAGGAGATGACTCTCTTGACGCGAATCATCCACAACATCATCGATCACACTACGTAACTTGACCAGTTATATAGATTCATATGTCATGCATATGTTGTACATGAGAGAGCATATTAATCTAGGCCACATGATTTTGAGACACAGCCAATGGACAAAAGGGAAGTCCGAAAAACCTCCCTTATGGTGTGCTCATTCATAGGATCATTGAGGACATGATGAGCCTATTTCGTCTGACGAGTCAATCATAGTTGAGAGACAGGGAGACACATCAGATAGTCTTTAGCTTACGAGGATGGGTCTTATTGAGATATCGGGTGTTTGGATGAGGCAGGAGGATCACATATTACCTACTCCTGAAGTTGCCCTCGATGAGGCCGACTCGTCAAATGATGATGATATGGCCAGACCTTAACATGATCACCTACCTCCTCCTAGACCTTCAAATGAGCATCAGTCGGGACCTCCATCCTATGTACCTGAGCCATCATTTGCCTATATGATGGAGCAAATGAGTGTCCAGTAGCAGATGTGTAAGATGATCGATGATATGAGTATCCAGCAGTAGCAACTTCGTGCCAAGATGGACAAGTAGAATTAGCAGGCATTGAGTATATATTGTCAGGGATGCAATGTAACCTGGAGACCTTTTTTGGGATATTCCAGGCTTGAGTCAATCCAACTCCACCTTCACTGTTAATGTCATCTCTTAGCTATGGCAGAAACCAGAGCCAAAAGTCTTCGTACTCTGACTTAACTACAACATAAACAATAGGATAGAGGCCAATATTGCCATCGATACCGACGACGGTCAGTAAATGTTCCAGACACAACACCTTGAGATGGTAACCATCAATGCATATAACTAGTCGTGCATAGTCAATCATTGCTTTGCTACACGCATGGAAGTACATGTAAATTCATTCAAATTCCACAATAACCTTTTCAACTTGCCTAGATATAAGATTTGTTTTGAGGCCAACAGTAGTACCTAGATTAGAACATATTAACTCAACAACATACTAATGTATTCATTGTCTTACCCTTTGTGCATCACTTGAGCTTCTGCTCTTCCTCTTCTGTAAAACTCGTTGAGACATTAATATTGTGATCGTTCCTTATCCTCTAAATAACATATGAAATATCCAAGGTTAGGTGACTCTTGAACCTGTCTTGATACGTTCTACTTATCCATTTAACTTTTGCAAGTTGATTTTCAAATTGACGAACGCAAGTATGTTCATCAATAAATTACTTAATTTGAAAGGTAAATTCATCGCCCATGATTGAAGCATGTAGCCGCTATGGAAAACTATCTTCACTAATAGCTATAAAAGCTGTGAATTGCTTTTCTGAATCTAATCTAATACTCATTTTTCAATGCATATTGAGTAATCTCTTCTTTAATTTCTTTACTAGAAGTATACCACTTTACTAGATACAACTCACTTTCAGTACCAACTGGTTGTGGTTTGTTTAAATATTCAGGCCTGTCTTCATCGCTTCATTGAGGTGGCATAACCATGACCTTACTATTTGCACCGTCTGATGATGACTGAATATCCACATCAAGCTCTTTATGAAATGCTTGATAATTGACATCAACTGATCCTCACAATATTTTGGCTCATGTGACCAGTCCATATTCGCTTTAGCATCTGTCCCAATCTCTATCGATTAACTATGATATTCTCATCAATTGCTCAAACCTCCTCTCTCCATCTTCCAATGCAACTCTAAATTGTACTTAGCTTTTACTTAAATGACTAAATGGTACGAGTTTAAATGTAGAAAATGTCTCAACATATAAATTTTTTATGGAGTGCAGCCAGTTGCTTATGGGTGAGACTGACCGCTCCTCGCTTTAGTGCGACAAGTGACACCTAGTCATGTGTAGGCATCACCAAGCCTGTTATACTTTAGGGTGGCAGGTCACCTACCGCGTGCAAGTGTGACTTGCCGCACTTATGTGTAATGCGGCATGTGACACTATCTGCTTTGCGACACATGACTGTTCGCGTATCAGTGATTTTCATTGGTGCTTCAGGTAGCTGATTCATTAACTATTAAAGTTTTATGGCAGTCCGTTAACAACCAAATTGTTCAGTGACAAAATGAGATCCAACCCTTTAAAATTAGATGCATCATTGTGCTTTCCAGGTCTATGTAATAATGATATGAGGCCCTTGCAATTTGGACAACGCATATAAAATCTGCCACTTCGTCAAGTGTAGAGTTTGGACTAGTATTTTGTTAGAGTTTGCATTCAGGCCAAAAACATTACCTTACATCTTAATTATTACGTCACAATGTGACACTCATTAATTTGTGAATGAATGACTTACTTTAATATTTGTAATATACTATTTTAATTGCACCAATATAAAACTTTTAGTTAGAGATTAAAGGATAGAAATAACATGAAAATGTAGCTCTGTTACGACACAATGTAACTCTTTAAAATGCCTATATATATGTTTAGATTAAATGAAAAGACACAGTCATAGAAATACTTTTCTTGTCATCAGCATATTAAAAAAACTTTCTACAATGAACATCACATTCTAGAAAAATTATTCATAGAAGAAATAACCAGTATTCTACCACATTAAAATCGATGGAGATTAGTTCAAATTACTTCACTATCAGAATAACTATCAATAAGTGAGAGCTCATCGAAAAAGCTCCCTTCGAAATAAGAACAAGACTTTCAACGTCATTTTCTTGAGCCTGCAAAGCAAAAATAAGGTCGTCCATGGAGATAATTTTAAAGGAAAACTCAATGAGAAAACACAAAAGACATAAGTACACACACACAATGAAGTCTTAAAGCAATATAACTGAATAAGTAAGGAGAGTTAGAGTACAGAATCTGTATTTTCTTCTCCTGCATATTTTAACAACACAAAATGAGAGATATCCATCGATTTATTGCTAACTTTTGAATGATATCTATTATCATTCAATTTGTACATAAATATTATTGTTAAGTAGCAAACTCAATAAAAAGTTATCATTTTTTCTCTTAGTAGGCAATCTACTATTCCCAAGAGTAGGTCTCCAAGTTGCTAAACATGGAATGTACAAATAAATTCTTTCAATAATGTCATGGAAAATTGAAGATCACAATTCCAATCTAAGGATATCTTGTAGTATAACTACAGATGGCAATCGAGCAGGCTCGAGCGAGCCGAGCCGGAAATTTTTCGGCTCGTCGAGCCTGTCGATCCTATTCGAGCCGAGCCAAACGAAGGTCTAAAAACTACAAGTGTAAAAAATTACATATAAAAAAATTACAAGTGTAAAAAATTACATATAAAAAATTACAAGTGTAAAAATTACATAAAGTTATACTTTAGAAGTTAATAATTTTCAAATTCTAAAATTTTAAATGCTTCTGTTAATTCATCATCTCATTGTTGGTTTCTTGAAACTGCATCGCTCCAATCTTTCAAGTACATCAACGTCTCCACAAGATTCGGTGCAAGATTTCTCGTCGATCGTCGAACACTCGTCCATCTGCACTAAAAGCAGACTCGAAAACTACAGTAGAAACATGAGGAGTTAGTAAATCACGTGTCATTTTAAAAAAAATCAGATACACGACCACGTTATTTTTCCACAAACTCAAAATATCGAATGCATCATCACGAGGAAGTTCATAACGAGTGTCTAAATAAATATCGAGTTCATTCTTATCAGAACCATAAGAATGAACATCGCTATCAATTTCTTCATCAATGAGATCCATACTATTAATTAGTTGTCCAAAACGGGAACTACCACTAGAAACAGATGCAATATCTAGGATGCATGATGCAAGTAATTGAAAAAATATTGGTTATGTCAAGCCAATATTTTTTAAATTTTGTTTCCATTTTATCTACGATTTTAGAAAATTCCTCTATTCTTTTATATATCTCGAAAGTACTCGTTAAGTTTACAAATATATGAAGAACAAGATGCGTAGTGTGATAATAAATTCCCGAACATTCTTTAGTAGCTTCGAAAAATTGTTTCAAAAAATTAAGAAATAAATTAGCCATATCACAACTACTATTATCCAAAGTAATACCTTATGTTTTTTACTAATGAAATCACAAATTACATTTCAATACGGTTTAACATGTTCTAACATTAAATAAGTTGAATTCCACCTTGTTGATACATCTGTTTTGAATTTTCTAGGTCAAAGATTAGCCGCTTTACAAAATTCTTTATATTCTTGTTGTCGGGAGTTAGAAGAAGTAATAAAAGAAATTGTATTTCTAATTGCATCAGTATGCGGAGAAATAAAATGCATATATGACAAATACAACATATGAAAAAGTAAAGATTGACAACTATCAAATTGAAATAATCTTTTAAATTGTAAAATACAAACATCATTAGCGGAAGCATTATCTAAAGTAATACTAAAAATTCTTTCTCTAATATTATATTCTTGTAAAATTACTACAATGCATCAATAAATAGTTATTTCATTATAAGGATATTCACAACTACGAAATCCTAATATTCTTTTATGAAGTTGTCATTTATTATCAATGAAATGGAAGTGACGACTATATATCCGAATGCATTAGGTGCACTCCATAAGTCAGACGTAATACAAATACACATAGTAAGTGCGTGTGAAAATAATGAAATTAACTCATTTTTCATATTATTGTACATTTTAATGATGTCACCTTGCAAAATAGAAATTCGTCTAAAATTAGAGTTAGAGTATTCACTCATTAATTGTTCAATGACTTCGCTACCAAATATCGATAGCGGAACTTCTTTTTGTGCTACATATTTTGCAGCACCTTCGCGTAATCTTTCGTGTCAGTACACGAAATTTCCTCCACCACAAATACTTAATTGTAATTAGGTCTGGTCGCTCGTTTGCTCGTGCGCGTGACATTTTTTATAATGTCGACCAATAGTGCAAGTGGTAGATTCGTACGCATAGTATTTTGCACAATATTTGCATTGCGCCCTATTTTTTATTTTTCTCCCTATTTATATTGCTTTCAATTCAAAATGTTTCCAAACATCAAACGTTTTTTATTTTTTAGATTTAGGTTAAGATGTAGATATATGTGTGGATGTGTGACCATACAAAATGTGAGATTACTAAAATCTAATTTCTTGAATGTAGTCATCATCAGATGAAAACGATTCAAATTGTGCTTAATGTGCATCCATATCGATGTAAATTAATAACGAAAAAAATTATAAATTGATATCGTTCACCAATTACTCAATGATAACTTGTACGTGGTAATTGATATTTATAATTCCACAATTACGAGTCCTGCAAAATAAAATAAAAATAGTTAACAATACAAATTAACATTATCGATAACTTCAAAAATTAATTTTACGCATACCTCGATGAGTAATTGATAGTTGTTTGAATAACAATCAAATACATGAGAAAAATTTCTTGGTCAAGTGAGATTGAGAGTGTTAGAGCTTGAGAGAATTGAAGAGAAATTAATAAAAATTTTCAACACCCCTCCACCCAATTTTATACTATCTAAAAATTTGGCGTTGGATTTTCCATCTGCCAGATTTTTGACCGTTGGATGATCCAACAAGGATGATCCAACGAGGATGATCCAACAAATATATTTTGCACTGTAGGATTCATCCAACAATCAACAAAATCTAACCGTTGCAGGATTTGAGAGAGAGAGAGTGAGAGAGGAGAGGAGAGTCGAGAGGGGGAGTTAGGGAGACGAGATTGGGAGAGGGAGGGAGATCCGGAGAGCGGGAGAGGAGAAGTCACGCCGGCGATGTAGCGACGCCCTCTCGACGGCGAGGCCGAGCGACGAATGATGAGGAGAGACGGCGACGACGAGGAGAGACGGCGACGAAGACGACGATGAACGCGACGACGACAAATTTGAGGCTTAGAAGATCGGAGGAGGACGACCGCCGACGATACGCAGATGACGATGCCAAATCGAGCCGCGGGAGGGGAGCGCTAGTGTCGGAGGGGGCTAGGGGGAGGCAAATCGGGGCTCGCCAGGCTCGCCTCCTAGGCTCGAGCCTAGCTCGGCTCGGTACTGTAGCGTCCAAAGTTGCTCACACTAAAATAGAATCCAGCTTAAAAACAACCCATTTGACTATGAAATATTATGAAACTATAGGAGTGTAAACATGTTTTATCAATTGGACCACAATATGAAAAAAGATCTACTTATACCTCTAGTCATTCACGTATGAAAAAACTAAATTACTTTGTTTTTGAGTTTAGTCGTTTCTAAACCTGCACACACTCAATATCAATGGTGTATAACTGAAGGAGAGAGTTAGACTTGGGAGGACTTCACTCAACACGAAAAAATCATTCGTTTCTAAATGAATTTCTTCTTCCAAATTCAAACACCTCTTTCCACTATTCACAAACGGCAAGATCCGCAAAACTTGCTAGGAAATGAGAAATGTCAAAAGCAAATTACTCATCAAATTAATGTTGGGTCCCTTGCTATAAATGAGGCCTCCACATTTAGATCGATTTTTATAAAGGAAAATCGCTCTCTTTCCTGCGAGCCCAATCACACATTTGCGTTTTACCCGAGAGCTTTTGGAGAGAGAGGCCAGCTTCTTTCTTCGTCTTTCTCTGTATTCAACCTGTTTCAGGTTTCTTTGAGATCTTAATTGATCGTTGAGGCTAGATTTTACTCGCTGTTTTCTTTTATTGACCGAATTCTTTAGTTGGTTTTGTTTATGCATGGACTTCAAGAGCTTTGTCTTTTCTTTCCTTGAACTGATTGACATTATTTATTTGAGTTTAGTTTTTCCCATTGTGAATGGAGACGTCTGACACCTTTTCTTAAAAAAAAAAGTTCGCGAATCTGTTGATTGGAGGACTGGAAAGTTTATTTCTAATCTTTTTTATTTGCGATATAATTTGTATTCTTAGTGTGGTTAATTGTATTTTGTGGATCTTATTCTCCATATTTTATGCTCGCAATAATCATGTCTTAATTTGAGCTCTTTGATTTACCCGCAGAGTTACTGTAGATTGATGGGGCTGACCTTCACAAAACTCTTCAGCAGGCTCTTTGCTAAGAAAGAGATGCGCATTTTGATGGTTGGTCTTGACGCTGCTGGTAAGACCACAATTTTGTACAAGCTCAAGCTTGGGGAAATTGTTACAACCATTCCAACCATCGGTGAGTCCCAAGTTCTCTGGTTTGATAAACTTGTTGTTCTTTGTCAGCTTTTGTTGTGGTTCTGAACATCTGATTCAGTCCCTGATTCATTATTGTCATCTCCTCTCTCTTATATGAAGCCTTGTATACAAAAACCAATTTTAGCTTACATTCTGAGGGAAAACTCTGCAGAATGCAGATATAATTTTATGAGTCTTTGTTTTAGTTTTGGTCAAAACAACATAAAGCAAAGGATTTTGAATTCTATTCTAGGATTCAATGTGGAGACCGTGGAATATAAGAACATCAGCTTCACTGTTTGGGATGTCGGAGGTCAGGATAAGGTATAACTCACTTAACTGTTGCTTTCTCAAATTTTTAAGTCATCATCAGCTTTATCAATCTCGAAATCCAAAAAAGAAAAAACCCAGCATCCCTTGGAAATTACACCTACTTTACAACTTAAATTATTTGGAAAAAATGTGAGCACTTGAGTAACCCATCGATTGTTTAGTTTTTTTGTCGGTATCTAAATGTTGAGCAAATGATATGGTTTCTCTGACATCAGATCCGTCCACTTTGGAGGCACTACTTTCAGAATACACAAGGTCTTATTTTTGTTGTTGATAGCAACGACAGGGATAGAGTTGTTGAGGCACGGGATGAGTTGCATAGGATGCTAAATGAGGTATGTCATTATTTTTTATTTTTGGTTCTGCATTGGGTATCTTCGTCGATTGTCTTGAAGGGAGAGTGTAGAGAGATGGGATCATGCTGAATATTCTGGTTGAGTATTGTAGAGCAGGCAGACAGACCTTTTGACCAACCCTGTTTTCTTTATTTATTTTCAGTGAAAGATTCCTTACTTTTGTTCAGGTTTCCTACGTTGTTGTTTCTTCTGTGTTTTTTAAGCCAGAAATGACTTTTGTTTTGGTGTATGCACGTTGGCTATGGTTGAATGGATGGCTTATGACAATTCCATGACATCAGACATCTTTGTCTGTTTTCAGGATGAACTAAGAGATGCGGTTTTGCTTGTATTTGCCAACAAGCAAGATCTTCCTAATGCAATGAATGCTGCAGAAATTACTGACAAACTTGGTCTTCATTCTCTCCGCCAACGCCATTGGTATAGTGCTCTTATTGGTCTGGTGTACAACAATAGCTAATTCAGTTTTACCTATTCTAACAAGACAGGCCCAAAAGTTGTGCTTTTTTTTTTTTAATTTATCAGTATTAATTACGACTGAGTAAGGTAGTGTTTTATGCTTCGATTGATTTGACCATAAGCGTTTCATCTGCTATGTTTTATATTTCAGGTACATCCAGAGCACATGTGCAACATCTGGAGAGGGTCTGTACGAGGGTTTGGACTGGCTTTCAAACAACATTGCTAGTAAGGTATGGGCAAAACATTGAAACTTAGACACAATTCTGTAGATGATAAAAGAGTTCAGTTAATCTCTCCCAACTGCCTAGAGGGTTTTCTTTTACTGAACTCAGTAGAAGCACTCCTATGTTTACAGGCCTGAAACACTTCCAGCTAGGGATTTTGGTGGCGTGACTTTGCTTGGTGGAAATGCATGATATATTTTTCTCTTTTCTCATCTACCAGACAAAATGTTTACCCTTTTGACATCTGTATCTACTTACTGCATGAAGCTTCTGTAATTCCTGTTTTTTCTGAGTTAAAATGCTTATAGCTGTAGTAATGCTTACTGTGTTAGCTTAAGTGAAATATGTGGTTCTGAATATGGCCATTCTTAGCTCCCCAATGAATGGATACCTACCATTGAAGAAGTCTGCAAAATACCATTTCTTCTTAGTTTAATTCTAGGTGGCTCCAGATAGTCCGAATGTTCATTGTACTTTGATTTCATGTAATAAATTTCTCATTTGTGCATAGCATTTTCTTCTTTTATGTTTTCTATGTTAATCTTGATGTTCATATATTTTTGTAATTATTTTTTTCAGTTATTATTGTTTGTTTCTTAGGAGCTTGGATGTTTATCCGACTAGCAGGAGACTGTCTTTTTTGTAACGTATGATAGATGAACATTTTCAGAACCCACTAATGCATGTTAACGTATTGTTGTCTCCAGCATATATGCTCCCAATAGACACGAATAATAAGGTGACATGTGTTTGATTAAGTCTTGAGAATAATGCTGTCATCGAACAGCTGTAGTCATTAGTCTGGTGTTATGATTCGGAGTGACCTTTTTTTTTTTTTTGTTTATACCAAAAAGTAACTTATCTATATTTTTATTATATTACGTAGAATTATAATTAATTTATTAAAATATGTGAAAAATATCTTAAGATTTAAAAAACCAAAAAAGCCTCCGTTGGACGTCCAAGTAGGGACCACACCATGCTATAAATTTTATAGTTAGCTTGAATTCTCACTTTTTCTCCCCATAACTCGAACGAAATTTTACCAAAGTTTTATATTTAAACAAATATGCATTCGAGTCATGACAAGCATATCAGACATCTCGTCAAGAGCGAGACGATGGTGAGATAGATCAGGGAGGATCATCGCGGTCTTCAGACACTCGACGACATAAATGCATGCTGCAGTCTCCGATATCAGCTCAACCTGATGAGTTTCTTTCTACCATGCAAGAGAGGTCATTTCATGAAATTTTTGCTAGAGTTATCCTACCGCTTGTACCGGTTGACTTTGTAGCATTCAAAGGTTTGGGTATTAGACGTATGATGGAAGCTATTGGATTGCTCCATTTTCATGAGCTATGAGAACAATGTGTTGAGCGATTAGTATAGTTTTTTTTACGCTAATATGATTATACATATCAACAGTGGCAGAGGGAGGACATACATTTTTTGCCGACATGTACAGATTTCACCGAATTATATCAACCGCATCATAAGATATGTAGATGACTCGGACGAGTGTGATGCATAGATGCATCATCACTCAAGTGAGCCTGAAGCTTTTATGAGAGGTGCATTTAGAGCCTTTTCTTTAAGTAAAATATATGTAACGAAAGAAAGATACATTGTTTTCATCCTCGAGCCTCTGCCCAAAGGGAAGGTGACTACAAGCTAGCCATGCATCCCACAACTAAGCCAAAGCCAAATCATGGAGAGCCAACAAAAGGGATGACCAACCACATTTCGGCTACTCAACCCAAAAACAATTATCCACAAAACAAAAACATGTGTAGCATAATAGCGGTAATAGACACGAATTCAGTCGAATAAGGAAAGCAGATGACATCCAACAGAGTTAATGTGATAAGCATCCAAAATAGAAATTAGACAAGCATTTTAATATCCACAACAGGTAACATGAAGGACAACGAGAACCAAAAAGAATGTGGCAATCACAAAGCACTGTACAACACCCAAAGTGAGGCCCGAGGAATGCTAAGGATGAAATGGGAGGTAGGGGCTTAGGCTGGATTCTGTCCTTGAGAGGACTGTTGGGAAGAAGGAATATAAAAGCTTGTAGACGTGAAGCTCGACGTCCTTGACCATTTGGTCAGGGTCGTCAAATTTACTCTAAAAATTTTGAGAGTTTCGAGCATACCATATATGATATACTGTGGATGAGAGTATGATTGTGAGGGTTAATGCTTTATTTTTGCTCCTATTTTTTCCTCCTTTATTATCGATTTGAGGGCGCTAGCAAGGGTGGACATGCTACGTGTGAATCTCAATTTTTGCTTTAAGAGCTTCCAAATAGTAGAGGAGAATTTGCACGGAAAGAAAAAGTGTGATGAAGTCTCTAGATGGGAAGCACAAAAGGAACATGAGTCTTCAATTTCCAAGAATGCCAGCCTACCTTTGGTTGTAAGACGATCTAGAGAAGCAAGCCAAAAGATGAAAAAATGTTTTGGGGTAAGTCCTGGGGTCCATATTATCTTATACCAAGGCTTTTTTGGGGCTGAAGTTTTGAAAAAGTTGTATATTTCAAAAAATCTTTTTTTTCTAAGTACTCATGCTCTAGGAGGGGAGAGAGCTTTTTGTTAGCTTTAACTATGATTAAAGTAACCATTTTTTTTAATGATGAATATGAATGTGTTGTATAATTGATTAACCATTAAAGAGAAGTTGATTTGAACAATGTATATGAAATATATCTTTTTTGTCTAACAAGTCGGTCGAGTTTTGCAGAAATTATTAAGTCTGATACAGGTTATGTCGACCGATCATTAGTTATGTCGACTCATCCTCTGGCAGAGGATAAATTTGTGTTGACCGTTTCCCAGCTATGTCGACCTATCTTCAGGCAGCAACCTTCTTATGTCGACCGCTACGTTATATGTCGACTAATGAGTTAACCAGAGAAGAATCTTATGTCGACCGTTACCAGAATGTGTCGACCGCAAGATATTCAAGACAAGAAGTCTACAAGGTTCAAAAGCTAAACTTATGTCGACTGTCCAATTTTGTGTCGACTTCATACATATCTAGAAGCTATATTTATGTCGACCGATAAACTATTATGTCGACTGCATACATGTCCAGAGGCCAAATTTATGTCAACTGCTAAATAATTGTGTCGATAGCATACATCTCCAGAGGCCATATCTATGTCGACTGAAGCTCTTCCCAACGGCAACTCACTAAAACTTATGTCGACCGATCAAAAGATGTGTCGACCGATCAAGAGCAGAAAGAAGAGATAACCTTCCAACGGCTATTTATGAATGTGTCTAAACGGCTATATCTATGTTGACCGTTCCCGTACTTATGTCGACTGATCCAGCCTGCGTAGAACGAAATCTATAAATAGCTGGTGTGATGCCGATTGAAGTAACGATTCTTGAAAGAGCAAAAAGAAAGCCGAATTGCTGCCCATTTTTAGAAAATCATTTCATTCTCTCAATCTTTGTATTTCTATCTTGAATATTCTCTTGGTGATTGAGAGAGTCGGTTAGTAACCGTTAATTCGAATATCATACTTTGTGAGAGAAATTGTAAGAGGGGTGACGCCTCTCCTAAAGAAGAGTCACTGTAAAGGTTTGATTGACACCCGTAAGTCAATCGGAGTGAGCTCAAAGAATTGAGCGGGAAGAATCTTCAAGGAGGTACCTTGGAGCGCGGACGTAGGCAAGGTTGGCCGAACCGCGTTAACAATCTGGTGTCAATCTCTCTCTCTCTAACTCTATTAAGTTGTTTATCTTTTCCACATTAGAGTTTTAGATTGAGTAAACCGTACGCACGAATTTGATTAAAGTTTAATCATCGAAGTAAATTTTTATTAATCTAATTCACCCCCTCTTATGTTAATCTCGATCCTACAATTGGTATCAGAGCAGGAATATTGAATTGATTAACCTATAATACTGTGATAATCATATGGCCTTCAACATGAATAACACTAACATCGAAGGTCAATCCACAACTAGGCCGCCCCTATTTGATGGAAATAATTATGTCTATTGGAAAACTAGAATGAGAATATTTATTCAAGCAATGGACTCTGGCATTTGGAATATTATAGAAGATAGCCCCTTTATCCCTACAAAATTAGAAAATGATGTTAGGGTCCCTAAGACTAGAATTGAATACAATGATCAAGATTTGAAAAATATTAGTCTAAACGTTAAAGCCATGAACATGCTATATTGTGCTCTCTCTAGTAATGAATTTAATAGAATTCAAAGTTGTGAAAATGCTAGAGAAATATGGCGATTACTTGAAGTTACTCACGAGGGTACCAATCAAGCAAAAGAAAGTAAAGTCAATTTACTAGTTCATGAGTATGAGTTATTCACCATGGATAGGGTTGAATCTATTGGTTGTATGTACACTCGTTTTACTAACTTGATCAATAGCCTAAAGGTTCTTGGCAAGGTTTATACAGAGGAGGAATGCGTGCGAAAAGTTCTTCGTGTTCTGCCTCCAGCTTGGCAACCAAAGATGACGGCAATTCAGGAAGCCAAGGACCTCAAAGTGCTGAAACTTGAAGAACTCATTGGATCCCTAATGACCCATGAGTTGACTATGCAAGCCAATGAGAAGAAAGATCTAAAAGAGAAAGAGATATACAAGAAGAAGGATATAGCTCTAAAACTTCCTCAAGCTAACAAGAAGAAACCGAAAGTGAGGAAGAAGAGGAAGAAATCGCCTTAATAACAAAGCGCTTCAACAAATTCCTTCAGAAAAGAAAAATGAAAGGAATTCGAGCAACAAGAGGAGACAAAGCAACCGGTGACAAAAACAAGGAAGTCACTTGTTTTGAATGTGGAAAGGTGGGACACTACAAGTCAGAGTGCCCTAAGATCAAGAGAGTTCCCAAGTCCTACAAGAGGAAAGCAATGAAAGCCTCTTGGGATGACTTCGATAGCGACTCAACATCTTCCGAACTTGAAGAAGTCGCCAATATGTGCTTCATGGCTAAGGAAGATGAGGTACATCCCTCTCTTAGCAATTTAGAGCGTAATTTTGAGGAAGAAGAAGATGATCTTCTATCCAACTTTAATGCACTACTTGATGATTTTAGCATGCTTAAAACTAAATACAAGGAATTGAAAAAGGAGCATGTTAAATTACTCAAAGAACATGAAAATATTCATATCATATCCCATGAGAAGTTGCATGATGAAGTAAAAGATCTTAAGAAGAAAAACTTTGATCTAAACAATATAGTTCTCAAGTTTACAAATGGTAGTAAAAACTTGAACATGCTACTAGGTAGTCAAAAAGTAACTTTCGACAAAGCTAGCTTGGGATATGAATCACATAAGAAGAAAAAGTCTTACAAGAACCTATTTGTAAAACCAAGTGCATGCAATAGGTGTAATAGAATAGGTCATCAATCGTTTAACTGCCCTCTAAATTCAAGAGTCGGAAAGATTAAGGTAGTGGAGAAATGGGTTCCCAAAGGAACCAATGCTAACCCTCTAGGACCCAAAATGGTTTGGGTACCTAAGAAGATGGTTTGATGTGTTGTGTAGGTGGAAAGAGGTTCCTTAAAAGATCTTTGGTTCCTCGGTAGTGGCTATTCGAGGCATATGACGGGAGATCCTTCAATTTTTTCTTCAATCAAGCGTAAGAAAGGAAACATCTCTTTCGGTGGGAATCAAAAGGGAAAAATTATTGGCATTGGAAACATTGGTAAATCTTCCTCCCCTGTTATTTAGAATGCTCTATTAGTTGATGGTTTAGAGCATAACCTTCTAAGTGTTAGTCAATTATGCGATAAAGGATATAAAGTTATCTTTGAATCTAAGACTTGCTTTATTGATGATATGTCAAATGGAAAAACGCTATTCATTGGATATAGAAACGAAAACGTTTATACTATTGACTTGAATGTTGTCTTATGTGTTGATGAAAAATGTTTTTCTGCAAACTCTTCTTGTGATAGTTGGTCTTGGCATAAGAGGCTAGGACACGTAAGTATGAGTACCTTAGCTAAGATATCTAGGAAGAATCTTGTTAGAGACCTTCCAAAGATATCCTTTGAGAAGGATAAAGTATGAAAAGCATGTCAAATGGGGAAACAAACAAAGTCTTCGTTTGCTTCAAAGTCATTTGTATCAACCACCAAACTTCTTCAACTTCTTCATATGGATCTCTTCGGTCCTTCCAAGGTAGCTAGTCTAGGTGGAAAGTATTATGCGTTTGTCATCGTTGATGACTATTCTAGATTTTCTTGGATTTTCTTCATAAGATCAAAGGTTAAACCTTTGATATATTTTCCTCTTTTAGAAAGAAAATTCAAAATGAAAAGGAGCTTTCCATCGTGGCTATTCGTAGTGACCATGGGGGAGAGTTCGAAAATGAGAAATTTGAACTCTTTTGTGATAAACATGGAATAGATCATAATTTTTCATCCCCTAGAACTCCTCAACAAAATGGTGTTGTTGAAAGGAAAAATAGATCCTTGCAAGAGCTTGCAAGAACTATGCTAAACGAATATGCTCTTCCTAAGTATTTTTGGATAGAAGCCGTTGCTACGGCATGCTATGTTCTCAATAGAGTATCTATTCGCCCAATCTTAGAAAAGACTCCTTATGAGCTGTGGTTCGGAAAAACACCAAGTGTTAAATACTTTAGAGCCTTCGGATGCAAATGCTTTATTCTTAACACTAAGGACAACCTAGGAAAGTTTGACTCCAAAACGGACCTAGGAATCTTTCTAGGATACTCCTCATCTAGCAAAACCTATAGAGTCCATAATAGGAGAACCTTAGTGGTCGAAGAGTCTATGCACGTGTCTTTCGATGAATCCCCTAAACCAATTAGGATCATAGGTGAAGATGATGTTTTGGAAAATGCCATGGACTCTTTATCTCTTAAGGATAGCGATAAAGCTTCCTTAGAAATCTTTCCTTTGGATCAACCCTCTAGTTCTACCGCTTTAGATCCACAAGATGACAATGTGAGGAATCTTCCTAAGGAATGGAAATATGCAAGAAGTCATCATAAGGAAAATATTGTAGGTGACCCTAGCTTAGGAGTCAAAACTAGAACCTCCCTTAGAAATATTTGTGGAAATGTAGTGTTTATCTCTCAAATTGAGCCAAAAAAATTCGATGAGGCCATTGTTGATGAAAATTGGATTATGGCTATGCATGAAGAGTTAAATCAATTTGAGAGAAGTCAAGTGTGGGAGTTGGTTCCTAGACCTAAGGACCGCACCATAATTGGAACTAAATGGGTTTTCAAGAATAAACAAGATGAAAATGGTGTAGTCATTAGAAACAAGGCAAGACTAGTAGCAAAAGGCTACAATCAAGAAGGAGATATAGATTTTGAAGAAACCTTTGCACCAGTAGCTCGAATGGAGTCAATCCGGATGCTTCTCGCATACTCTTGTCATAAAGACTTCGTTCTTTTTCAAATGGACGTTAAGAGTGCCTTCTTAAACGGGTATATAATGAAAGAAGTGTATGTCGAACGACCATTGGGTTTTGAAATCTTTGATAAGCTAGATCATGTCTACAAACTTCACAAAGCACTCTATGGTCTTAAACAAGCTTCTCGTGCTTGGTACGAAAGGTTAAAGAATTTTCTCTTAGAAAGAAAATTCAAAATGGGCAAAATAGACTCAACTCTCTTCACCAAAAATTTTGGTGATGATTTGTTAATCATTCAAATCTATGTAGACGACATTATATTTGGAGCTTCCAACAAAAAACTCTGTGATAGTTTTGCTACCCTCATGCAAGATGAATTTGAATTGAGTATGATGGGGGAGCTTAAATTCTTCTTAGGACTCCAAATTAAGCAATCTTTAGATGGTACATTCATTTGCCAAGAGAAATATTTCAAGGAATTACTCAAGAAATTTGGTATGAACTCTTGCAAATCATCTAGAACTCCTATGAGTACCACTACTAAACAAGATAAGGATAAAAATGGTAGAGAAGTTGACATTAAGAAATATCGTGGAATGATTGGCTCTCTTCTCTATTTAACCGCTAGCCGACCCGATATTCTATTTAGTGTATGTCTATGCGCTAGATTCCAAGCCGCTCCTAAGGAATCTCACTTAAATGTCGTTAAAAGGATATTTAAGTACTTAAGTGGAACCGTTGACTTAGGTTTGTGGTACCCTAAAGGTGTCTCTTTTGACTTATTAGGATATTCGGATGCGGATTACGCGGGTAATTTAGTTGATAGAAAAAGCACCTCCGGTACGTGTCACTTTCTAGGAGAATCTTTAGTTTCATGGTTCTGAAAGAAACAAAACTCAGTAGCTCTTTCAACCGCCGAAAGCGAATATATTGCCGCCGGCAGTTGTTGTGCTCAAATGCTTTGGATGAAGCAAACTTTAGAGGACTACAATCTCACATTCACTAAGATCCCTATCAAATGTGACAATACAAGTGCTATAAATATCTTTAAGAATCTCATTCTTCACTCTAGAACAAAGCACATTGAAATTAGGTATCACTTTATAAAAGATCATGTGCAAAGAGGAGATATTATCTTAGAATTTGTAAACTCGAGTGATCAATTAGCAGACATTTTTGCCAAACCGTTAGATGAAAAGACCTTTTGTGGAATTAGAATTTGTCTAGGGTTGATTCGATTCAATGATGCTTAGATACATTGTATTCTGCCTGTTGTCTGCCGCAAAGAGGTCGACATAATGGAAAGTATGTCGACCGAACCATCGTGTCTGCTAAGGAATCAGTCGACATAATGGGAAATATGTTGACCGATTGATCGTCTCTGCTAAGGAATCAATCGACATAATGGGAAATATGTCGACCGATTCATCGTCTCTGCTAAGGAATTAGTCAACATAATAAGATGTATGTCGACCAGTAATTCGTCTCAGGTAATAGAGAGGTCGATATAACCATAGATATGTCGACCGATGAGTGTCAAAACTCCCAGTTTTAAAAAGAACCCCGTCGCGCCCTAACTTCCTTTCTCTCAACCTCTCGCGCGAAATTCTTCCTCCGGCGATTCCAAGCCCTTTTCCGACAATTTCAACCTCCCTTCAGATTGTTCCTCAACCTCATCATCTATCTTTCCTTTGATGCCAAGAGGAAGCGGACAAACATCTCTTTCGAAATTCGGATGCTCAAGATAAGTATACTCAGATTCTATATGTCAAACCTCTTATATTAAGTAGAGTATTTCTACCCGATAGGATTACGGGGATTGATATCACTGAGACTTATGAATATCTAGGACTAAAAATGTTATTTGGACTATGGAATTCATATCATGAGGAAGCTATACGTCTTTTTTATGCAAATTTGCAAACAGTTCCTCACCCGCTCACTCTCAAGAGTTTAGTCTACGGCAAACCGATTAAGATTACAAACTCCTCATTGAACTCTTTATTGGGTTGTAATGTAAATGAGTTTACGGATCGATACTACGAGCAAGGGAAGGAACCCTCTCTAGTTCGATGCTCGGATTATAAGGATTTTCTTAAATTGGTTGCTAAGGATCCAAACAACCTGCCGTACAAGCCCAAAGCTAGTGATCTCAACATAACGGCACGATTAGTTCATCACATCACGACCTACAATCTTTTGCCTAAGGACGAGTCTAAAGATCACATTAGCCATATGGAACTATATGTTCTATATATGTTCTTTACCCGACGTCGCTTTAATGTAGGATTTATCATCGTGCGACGTATGATGGAAGTGCTAGACAAAGCATCCAAATCATTACCATTCAATTCTTTGTTAATGGAGATTTTTGCTCAACAAGGAGTAATTTATCCCTCTCCAGCTAATCTAATCGAAGTCAGGAATCATGATATCTACTCTGATTCGACCCTCGCACGGATGGGATTAACAAAAAATGAAGATGGAGAATGGCAATACAAGAGAATTCTGTCTCGCCGACCTCACACACCTCCAAGCTCCCCACCTCTAACGGTTGATGAAGCTCATATTCCTCCCGAGGATAGGAGACCTCGGAGACAGCATAGCTCCTCCTCCTCGATTGAGATGCGCTTAGATATGTTCAATGGCCTAATTACGAGCCTCACGACATCAGTTGATGCTCTGCACAAGAAAGTCGATGGTCTTAAGAGCCAAATTGATGCATGGGATGCATATTTTGAAGAGGAAGAAGAAGAAGAAAACTTTGATGAACCAGCTGCAGCCATTCCTAGAGTTACCACACAATTCTCTCCGGCTCCAATTGCTGAGCCCATCCCCTCACCAAGACCGGATGCAGAACCATTTGTCTCTCCGGTTAGATCACCTGTTCCTCAGCGTACATCACCTCCCGATACGGTGCTGATTTCATCCGCTGTAGACACTGAGGTTCTTACCTCTCCTACCTCCGTAGATACCGAGCTTGTTCCCACTCCAGCACTGGACGTGCCTGGATCTCGATTGGTTGGATCCCCTTGGGAATAGACGCTCCGTCCTTTTCTTTTGGACTTATGTTTTGTAGAACAGTGCTTTTCATTAAGTCCTTATCTGTTTACATCTTCCTTGAGTTATTCACTGGATCATTTTTTTTATAATGACAAAGGGGGAGAAGTATTCATCCCTTATTTAGCAATGATATTTGATATGGATGTATATTTATATGGGGGAGCATGCATCTACTACGGGGGAGAATTTACATAAAATTCATATAACATGGAAACTTGCTCAAATCATCTTTCAAACGGATAGTTAATCAATAATAGTTTGTCATCATCAGAAAGGAGGAGATTGTTAGCTTTAACTATGATTAAAGTAACCATTGTTTTTTAATGATGAATATGAATGTGTTGTATAATTGATTAACCATTAAAGAGAAGTTGATTTGAACAATGTATATGAAATATATCTTTTTTGTCTAACAAGTCGGTCGAGTTTTGCAGAAATTATTAAGTCTGATACAAGTTATGTCGACTGATCATTAGTTATGTCGACTCATCCTCTGGCAGAGGATAAATTTATATCGACCGTTTCCCAGTTATGTCGACCTATCTTCAGGCAGCAACCTTCTTATGTCGACCGCTACGTTATATGTCGACTAATGAGTTAACCAGAGAAGAATCTTATGTTGACCGTTACCAGAATGTGTCGACCGCAAGATATTCAAGACAAGAAGTCTACAAGGTTCAAAAGCTAAACTTATGTCGACTGTCCAATTTTGTGTCGACTTCATCCATATCCAGAAGCCATATTTATGTCGACCGATAAACTATTATATCGACTGCATACATGTCCAGAGGCTAAATTTATGTCGACTGCTAAACAATTGTGTCGACAACATACATCTCCAGAGGCCATATCTATGTCGACTGAAGCTCTTCCCAACGGCAACTCACTAAAACTTATGTCGACCGATCAAAAGATGTGTCGACCGATCAAGAGCAGAAAGAAGAGATAACCTTCCAACGGCTATTTATGAATGTGTCTAAACGGCTATATCTATGTTGACCGTTCCCGTACTTATGTCGACTGATCCAGCCTGCGTAGAACGAAATCTATAAATAGCTGGTGTGATGCCGATTGAAGTAACGATTCTTGAAAGAGCAAAAAGAAAGCCGAATTGCTGCCCATTTTTAGAAAATCATTTCATTCTCTCAATCTTTGTATTTCTATCTTGAATATTCTCTTGGTGATTGAGAGAGTCGGTTAGTAACCGTTAATTCGAATATCATACTTTGTGAGAGAAATTGTAAGAGGGGTGACGCCTCTCCTAAAGAAGAGTCACTGTAAAGGTTTGATTGACACCCGTAAGTCAATCGGAGTGAGCTCAAAGAATTGAGCGGGAAGAATCTTCAAGGAGGTACCTTTGAGCGCGGACATAGGCAAGGTTGGCCGAACCGCGTTAACAATCTGGTGTCAATCTCTCTCTCTCTCTAACTCTATTAAGTTGTTTATCTTTTCCACATTAGAGTTTTAGATTGAGTAAACCGTACGCACGAATTTGATTAAAGTTTAATCATCGGAGTAAATTTTTATTAATCTAATTCACCCCCCTCTTAGGTTAATCTCGATCCTACACTTTTCTCCTAAAGCTAATGATGTGTCACGATTGGCACAACTTGAAGTACCGATCGAAGAAAGCTCGAGGGGAGTCATCACAAGGAGCCAAGCCCGAAAGTTAACTAACTTATTTGCTCGATTTGCAGGTAAACAGTTCGAGAATATTGAAGAGAAAAAAGCTTCCTTGGAGGACAAAGAATTTCCATATCATTTGATAACTTGGCAACGAGATAATTGGCCCGACCAAGCTCTCAGATTGTTGAGCACGTTGGAGGCCGAACCAAGCCGCCCTTGATAAATCTATTATACATTTTTTTGCCTAGCCATTTTTCAAAACAATAGCATGAGAGAAAAGCTGGCAAAACCCATTTTTTCCTTTGTGTCCAATCAATCATGTTTTCTAGTATCCAACATGTGATGAGACTTCAACTTTTATCACCTTCACCTCTTCCGATGAGATCTTAGCAAAATCCCTGCAAGCCCACCATTTTTGCAGCCATTCAACCCTCTTTATCACATTTTTGTAGTCCCCAAATGATAAGACTTCAACTTTTATCACATTCACCTCATCCAAGGAGATCTCAACAAAATCTCTGCAAGCCTACCATCTTTGCAACCTTTAAGTGACAGGTTTTCACACTTCTCATCACCTGCACCTCCTCCAATCACGTGTGGACATGAAGCCTACAAGCACTCAAGAGGAGAAAAGTATTTGAGAGCATTCACACTGCTTTTCACTTTTCTAACAGACTTTTTTATTAACCTATGTTAGCTAGGCTTGAGAAAAACGTGATGGATATAATTTAGAGGCTATATAAGCCTTCCTTAGCATATTTTGTTGGGTTGTTGAACCCATAATATCTAGAGCATTTGATTGATTCAGTTTGTTGAGGAATCCTCTAAAAACCCTTTCATTCCTTTCGGTGAGTAATATCTGTGTGTGAGAGTTTAATCATCTCGTTGCTAGTTGTCAAATTAGTGACTTGCTGCAATCTTCTCCACTTTCGTGCAAGAGAGATTCAAAAGTAAGATTGTAAATTTTTTTGCTTTTCTATTATTCTCAACCTAGAGATACATGTCCTGCACAACATGATTGGTCACAAGATTCTTCCCCTCGATGGTCATTGGGAATTGGTAACTCATATAAATTTGTAAATTATATATATGATTCACAACAAAATCCAAATCAACCGAGTTATTTAGTTTTGCGTCATATGGTGAGGTGTAGGGGGGGATTAAAAAACCTCCCATATAAGTTTTCAGTGAGCCAATGAAGATTGCTAGGCAAGCCGACGACTTTGATGAGTTTCAGCTCAAGATGATGAGATTAGTCAAGATAGACGACACTTGGGTAGATGGACCACATAGACCCCCTAAAGGACCAACGTCGACACCCTATGAGCTTTGACCTCAATGTGGATCTGCCAAGTGTGGATGAGCATATAGATTTTAGTTAGATGTCGACCCCTCCATATTGCCAGATGTCGGGCCCTTCATTTGCCAAGATGTCTGAACTTTCCTACACTCATCAGCCACCCCTGCATTATCCCTTCTTTGCTTTTATGATGGAGAAAATGACTCTTTTCTGTAATCAGCATATGCAAATATTAGAGTAGTATGCAGCTTTTATGATGGAGAAAATGACTCTTTTCTGATGTTGGATGTAGACTGCGTCTGAAAATTATGAGGCGTGTTCTTGATATTTTCTTAAATTTCAATTCGACTTTTCACTTGATGACAAGAGATACAATAGCCGCTTTGGTGATGGTAAATGGAAATCACTAAGCTCACTAAAGGGTTATTAGTAGTGTAGGATCGATATTAACCTAAAGTGGGGGGGGGGAGGGGGGGGGGGTGAATTAGGTTAACTAAACTTTTTAATTAATAAGTCAAATTCGTGCGAATTGTTTAGTTATTTCCAAACTCTAGTGCGGAATTCTTAAACAAATAAATAAGAGTTTAGAGTAAGGAGAATGACACCGGTTTGGTAACGCGGTTCGGTCAACCTTGCTTACGTCCGCGCTTTACGGTACCTCCTTGAAGATCTTTCCCGCTCAAACCTTGAGCTTCACTCCGATTGACTTACGGGTGTCAACCAAACCTTTTGACTCTTTTCTTGAAGGAGCGTCACCACTTTTACAATGATCGTTCACAAAGAAACAAATACAATTTGTACGGTTGTAAAAAACCGACTCACTCAATCTCAAGAATGATATACAAGTTTAGTAGTAGGATTTGAGAGAGTAAAAAGTCTGAGAAGAATTTGGCAGCACTTCGGCTTAGTTTTCTCTCGTAAAAAATCTTCTCATTAAAATGAGCTTGCTTTTTCTATTTATAGGTTGCTGCTGAGCTGCCGAATTGGGTTGACACATTGTTGTTGGGGTCGACACATGCACTATCCGTTAGACACAGCGAAGATATAGCCATTGAATATTTTTTGTCTGTTGGTGCTGTAGGTCGACATAACTTTTTGTTGCGGTCGACATAAATTCTTCTCTGGAATCTTTGGGGACGACACAACATTTTGTGCTGTCGACATAACCCTGAAGGATCCGACTCTAGAAAATCTAGGGTCGACACATGTAGGTTGGGGTCGAGACAAATCTAAAGGATCTGTCTCTGGAAAATCTGGGGTCGACACATGTAGGTTGGGTCGACATATTTTGAACGTTGGAGTCGACATGTAAAGTGCAGGCTCAGCTTTGAGGGGTCGACACATAAATTATGATAAGGTCGACACAATGTCTTTTCTAGGGTCGACACAGACAGTTTGGATGGGTTGACACATTTGTACGCTGCACTACATTTTGGGTCGACACAAGTTATATAGGTGGGTCGACACAATTTGGAAGACTCAGCCTCTGTTTTGAACAGGGGTCGACACAATACGTTGTGGGTCGACACAAAGTGTTTATGGTTAAGCTTCTGGATTTTACAAGGGTCGACACAAGAAATTATGGGTCGACACAAAAACACTGCATATATTTGACATTTCTCCAGCACTTAAACAAATTGTTAGACTTTAATTGTACCCTTCAAAGAGGGTATTTCTCATGAATGATTAAGTCTTATTTAAACAGTGTAAAGTAGTTTATTTTATCTTTCAAGCTTATCTTACATAGTTATCATAAAAAACAATTGATTGCTTTAAAAACACTTTTAAAGCCAACACAGAGAACCTAGGTTTCGCCCCCGTATGCAGTCCAAACACATTGCATAGCGACCTTGCTACTTTGTTTGGTACTTACCAAACTAGATTTTTCGGTGCACAAACTCATACTTCGTCCGATGTGGCATCGATGTCGGGTGGTAGTTCTGGTTTCGGAAGAGCTTTAAATCCTATGGATGCCATTGACGCCCAACTAGAAAGCGATGTTCATTCATATGTTTTCGATAAGAGTGAACTCGACGTGTATTTGGAGTCTCGAGTTTGAATTTCTCGAGACGAGACTTCGACATATTGAGTTGGTAGAAATCCAACGCAGCCATGTATCCCGTGCTCTCGAACATGACACGGGATTTACTAACACTGCCTGTCTCAACTGTAGCTTCAAAGTCGGCTTTTAGTGCAAGTGGACGCGTGTACGAGGATCGACGGGGAAGTCTGGCACCGGAGCTCGTGGAAGCACTCATTTGCATGAAGGACTGGAGCGACGCAGTCACGAGGGACCAACAACGAGAGGACGCACTTGCAGAGGAGTTTAAGAACTTGGAATTTGAAGACTAGCTGCGACGTTGTACGTTAGGAGTTCAAGAATTTTTTACCTATTCTTTTACGCGTGTACATTTGTGATTTCATGTGAACGGTAACAATTGTAATCGGTTTATATTTTGCACATGATTGACGCTTACATGGGTGTCAACCTAGTTGGGATGCATCTAAGGTCTAGTGATGCAAATGTCGACCTTGCTAATGTAAGCAACTTTCCATTCTTCTTTCGGTATTTCATTTTCCTGAAATAAGCGTAAGTGTCGACCGCAATGCTACAAGGTGTCGACCGCTTAGCAATAGTGTCAACCGTATATATACTAAGGTGCCAACCGCACCTTCGCCTGCCAACGTTTAGGGTGTCGACGGCATCGTAAGGGGTCAACCTCATCTCATTCCAGAGCGTATTAGGGTGTCGACCACAAAGTAAGGGGTCGACCGCAGTTCAATACACAGCGTTTAGGGTGTCGACCGCACAGTCAGGTGTCGACCGCATCTCATTCCACAGCGTATTAGGGTCTCGACCGCAAAATAAGGGGTCGACCGCATATCAATATAGAGTATTTTACAGAGTCGACCGCACAGTCAGGTGTCGACTGCATCTCATTCCATAGCGTATTAGGGTGTCGACCGCAAAATAAGGGGTCGACCGCATATCAATACAGAGCATTTACAGAGTCGACCGCATCTCATTCTATAGCGTATTAGGGTGTCGACTGCAAAATAAGGAGTCGACCGCAGATCAATACAGAGCGTTTTACAGAGTCGACCGCACAGTCAGGTGTCGACCGCATCTCATTCCAGAGCGTTGATGGTGTCGACAACATCGTAAGTAAGGGTCGACCGCGGGCCCCATTAAATCCCAGACCGGTGCCCTAAAATCACATTTTTCCGACGGCTTTCGACGAATTCCGACGCCCCACTCCAATTTCTTCGTGTTTTTGCCCTTCTCTTGGCCGAATCGTCAAGTGTAGAGGTAACTATCACTACTCCTCCTACATTTTACCTATTCGTTTCAAATGGCATCGACCTCGCGTTCAAAAAAATGTAAAGTTTCCAAAAAATACAAGGTTACCTCCATTTCGATTCCGGAGGAACCTATTGTAAGGCCATCATTTGATTCTAGTTTGTACTTAGATTTAGAATGTCAACAAAAAATTTTATCTGATTTCCAATGCAAGTCCATTATTCCAAGTTGTGTTTTCCAACTGAATTCCATCTGTAACATACCGATTCACGAGTTATTCGATCGTGTTGGTTTGTCTGAGTTGTTTCAATTTCGGGGACCGTATTACGAAACCCCAATTCGCTTTTTATTTTCACCAAACCCTTTACAAGTGTCTAGTTATGTGTACGGAGAACGCATAACTATCACATCTCGCAAGCTCAACGAGATGTTGAATTGCATAGGCAACAAGAGAGCCTCTCGCTACTACGAGCCTTTCACCGAGCCTCCTTGTGTCGAAACGAGTGAATACACTCAGTTTCTCCACTCTGTTGTGAAAAATCCCGACACTCACCTTCTCCCTAAACCAAAAGCCAATGACTTGAACGTCACGGCTCGTCTTGTCCACCACATGATCTCCTACAACCTCCTACCTAAGGATGGTCATAGGGATCACGTGAGAGGTATGGATTTGCACGTTCTTTAGCACATTTTCACTGGAACCAACTTTAACGTTGGTTATGTAATTTTAAAAAGGATGATTGATCTTTTTGAAAACTCGTCTAAGTCAATGCCGTTCAACCTTTTGTTGACGGAAATTTTCCACCAACACGGTATAAACTTTCCTTCCTTCGAGACACCTCTCCCGGTTAGGAGAGTCGACACCTACACTCAATCAACCCCTGCGAGGATGGGTATTGTGGAAAACACCGACGGCGAGTGGATCTTCAAAGCCGATCATCCTGGTTCGACATCACAGCCACTCCAGCACGAGGAAGCAGCTATTCGTCCTCGTCAATCAACAACCCGCCGGATCGAGGCATTTTTGAACGATCACCAGGAATTTTTGGAGAATTCATTTGAGAGAATCCACCGACGCCTTGACACAATGGATGCCCGCATCTCAACCTTTGATCAGAGGTTCGACGAGGCACAAAACCGACATTGGGCTGAGATTTTTACCATCTCCCCAGAGGCCACCCACCGCTGCTCCACCTCCATCGGACGATCCCTCTGTGGAGTAGGTTCGTTCTTATATAATCTTTTCGAACAATTAAAAGACTTTTTTGTAACTTATTATACTTTTTATTTGAGACAATGAATGATTTCGGTGTTTATATTTCAATTCGAACAATGCATGATTATTAATTGTTAACTCTTTCACGAATTGATTTCAAATCGGATGCTATATATGTTGAATGCTATTGATTCAATGTTTCGATGCTATTGTTTTGGAGTTTCTTTGATATTTTTATTCGATACTATAGTTTTCGTGTTTCTTTGGCATAATAGAGGCGCTACATACAAACGTTATCATGCAATTTTTTTTTGGATTGAAGAAAACAATAGCCATAAATTTTTCATCAAAATTTAAAATTATATAATACGGAAAGCTATAAAACTTCAAAAACAAAATTTCTATGTTGGGCTCGTTTGGCTCGGCTTGTTTAGGCTCGACTGGCTCAGTCCGGCTCGCTCGTTTAAGGTCGAGGCTCGCGAGCAGGCTCGAGCAAAATTTTTTTGAAAAAAGCTCGAACAAGCCGGCTCGATCCAAATTTTTTTAAAAAAAGCTCGAACGAGGAGGCTAGAATAGGCTCAACATGCTTGACAGGCTCAGCTCGTTTGGCTCGGCAGGCTCGTCGAGCCGGCCGTCCCGGGCTCGAACCGGCTTTAGCCGGCTCGTTTGACACCACTAATAAAATCTATTTTCAGATATGGACGGAGGTGACCGGCAAAGTATAGGAAAATTATTTGGCGACTGAGTTGCGACTGGATAAGAGAGGAAGAGAAGAAGATGAAGAGGAAAGACGACGAGAAAACCATGATACCTATGTTTCCTAGGCTCCATGTTAACAACGCAGAGAAAGCAGGACCAAAAGTACCGCCGAGGAATAAGATGGCCCTGTATGAACAGTTCACTATTCCCTCTCAGCGTTTAAACTCTAAGTCATCCTCCCCAACCCTGACGCAGGTATTTCTTATGCCTTCTCTTCTTTCAAGCTTTTGGTTATCACCTATTTTTCTGAATGTTCTGATTAAGGCTTGATGCTTCGCTAAGTGTAGGATTAATGAGCTTCATGTCCTGACTGTAGAAAAATATTCAGGTATCTTCATCGACAAGTGTAATAACCCGAAAATTTAAATTCCGAATTTCAAGGAAAATTTTTCGCGAAGTTTGGCTAATCAATTGTCGTATACATAATGTAAATTTGTCGTATATGCCACGTACGACGACTTAGTCAAACTAATTAAATTGAGATATCTCAGGACGAAATTGAGCTACGATTTTTGAATGTGACGTAAAAGCTGATTTTAGGAAATCAGTGGTCACATAATCGTATTGGAATTTTTTGTGGAACAACGGAATCAAACGAAAATCGAAAACGTTACGAAATAAATATTATGTTTTAATAATATTATATTATTTAATATAATATTATTATATTATAATATTGAAGTAAAAGAAGAAGAAGAACGTCTTCTTCTTCAATCTTTCCCCGAGACCGACGTCCGAAACCAGAGAGAGAGAGAGAGGGAGAGAGATCTCCGGCAAACGGCGACCATTCGACGAGATCAAGGTGACAAAACGTCTGCAACGAAGAGAAGAGCAATCTCTTAAAGCGGTTTCGAAGGTAAGTCAGTATTTTGTCGTAGATCTGAGAAAAACCGAGGGATTAAGTTTTTGATTTCGGTTTTTCAAATCTTATTTTCTCTCGAGAATATTGGTACGGTGGAGTCTGTCTCGACGATACGAGTGTTTTGGTGTAAATTTCGTCAAGAACGTTGACTGGTCAACGGTTCGACTGAACCGAACCCGAGGCCCGTTTTGGCCTGTTTTTCCATCTTTTCGCTCGGGTTTTGTTTCTCTTCTCTTATACAATATATTTGGGATATTACAGAGGAGTTTAACGAAATTGAACCGAGCCCGGAACCCGAGAAAAGGAAAAAGAAAGGGAAAACGATCGTTAAAAGAGGTAAGTTATTTGTGTTTTCTGCATTAATTCTAGATGCATGGTTTAAAGTTGATAATAACCATATTTTGGTGGTTGACACCCAAAACGACGTGGCGCACGTCAGTTTTAAAGTATTAAAACTTATAATCCAGATAGGGCATGATTTATATGGCTGATTTGCATGATTTAAATGATTGATATTTCATTTGTTTGCCTATCTGGATGGAAGTGGATATAGAATTGGGTTTTGGATTTCCACGTTTATTTAGAAACTGGATTTGGTTTTATAAATGTGGATTTTGTTTGAAACGATCGGCCCCATCCGTTCGGAGTTGGTAGGGTTGGTCAGGTGATCGACCCCATTCGTTCGGAATTGGTAGGGTTGGTCAGGTGATCGACCCCTTCGTTCGGAGTTGGTAGGTCGACCTATGTCTTATCACTTGATGTGATATGGGATGGTGATGGGGCAGTGATGACGCGTTCCTTGGGGCACCTTAAATCTCCCTAAATCTGGCCAGGGTTTACTACATGCGTGCAGGGTACGATGACCGGGATCAGAACTATCTTAGCGGATTGCCCTGGATACCCAACGGACTGTGTGCCGTTGTTATTTGACCCGGGTAGCTAACGGTAGGGTTCTTGATCGGTATCGAGTAACGGTAGCTTGGGTCTGGGACACCTTACTAGGAGGCCTTTGGATGGCAGTTGGCTGAGGCGACTGTGGTTTGATCCGGGTGGTTAAAGTTGGTACCCAGGAGGGACCGGCACCAGGTTTTCTTTCTGACTCATGAGATGGTGAGCCGTTTGCCCATCTTTCTATGGTGTGTCGGCGTGGTCCTTGTGTGACACTCTTTTTTCACCGGTATTTGATGTTTACATGGCTGTGAGGGTATTTTGTAGTATAGTCACCTACGTATGTGACGAGTTTTCTAAATACCTCACAGGGGCCCGATGGGCCGGGTTTTTCCCAATGGGAAATGATTGATTTTTATTGGGCTCGTGGAACCGGGTTTTGAAATGGTGAAATATGCATGATTTGGATTGAATTTCAGAATGCGTGCATCATATAGAATAGATCGCGATTTTTGGGAAAAAGGTTAAAATCTAAGTTTTAACCGGAATGCATTAAATATAGGTAACTTACGAGTTTGTCACTCACCCAATCGACAATATTTTTTTTACCAGGCTAGCAGTCGATTTTGGAACTGGTAGAGATTTCTTGGAAGGATCTCTTTATTATTTTCTTTTGTCGTAACTGGTAAGGAATTGTGAGTGGACATAATGAATAGTATTTTTTTCGATTTGGTTGTATAATTATTTATTTATGTTATGACTTAAAACATTTTGGATGGATAGATCGGTGTATTTTGATAAAGAGAAATTTCTGCAAAGTTTAAATAGCCTTCTGGTCGGATTTCTGAGTCTGCCGAGGTAGATTTGGTTCTCAACATCATGAAAAATTTCGTGCTTGCCTCTCTGACGTAGAAAACGCGAGCTTTTCTTTTATTCAGCATGAATACATGAAAAGATTTGGAAATGAAGATGATTTTATGGTTCCTGTTTTTGTTCAGCCTGGGACTGGTCATGGTGCTAGGAGAAATAGACTCGTTTCCCCTGGTTCTCAAATTTCAGGTCGATCAGTAGAATAAAAAAATGACCGCAAGAAATTAAAGTCAGAAGCAACGAGGAAAAGCAATGATAAAAGTGATAAAATTAGGACCGATTCTGCTGAAAACACTACAAATCTATCTGGGGTGGAAGAAATTGGTGGGTTGGTGGAGGAAGAAGGTGAATCCTGGATTCAAAATTTTCGAGTCAGTCCTGCTGGTAGTCGTGAGAATATTTCGTGTGTCGATAAAAGTAAATGTTTTAATGGTGTCTTGAGTCTACCAAGGACCAGACGAAGAACAGTGTTCTCCAGCCAGGAAAGTACTCTCATCCTAGGGAAACAACAATGATTTGAAGCAGATCAGTAATGAGATTGGCCATTCTGGTGGTGGAACTAAAGTGTATCGCAAATGGAATATGTAAACAAAAACGATGATGTCTCAGAGACCTCTGTTGTTGCTCCAGTTTCTGGTTTCGATATTACACCCGATGATGTGGCAGGAGTAGTTGGACAGAAGAATTTCTGGAAAGCTAGACAAGAAATTGTGAAGTAAGTTTCCTGCTCAATACAGCTGCCCTTAAGTAATAATTCAAGATCTCTATATCACTTACTTCTCTTGACATGCATGACAATGATTCATTTATGGACTTGTTTCTTTCGAGAAGAAAATACCTTCGACAAATTGAAAAATTCAAGAATTTGTGTTCCAAGGTTTAATCATTGAATATATTTTTATATCGAGTATTAGCTTGTTGGTTGGAAGAATTTTTGATCTTCTTTTATTTGAGCTGAAGAAATTTAGAAATGGCTGGAATCTATGAATAGAAATCCATCCCTTTTATCTTTTTTGCAGATTCAGAATCGAAACTTAAGAGGGGGACGTCTTACTGCAGGAATATATTTTGTTGGTACTTAGTTTTTCCTATGACCTCCATAATCACTGCTTCTTCGCGGCCAAAATGAAAATTATGAATTTTGGCGTTATTCGTGTTCATGAT
The DNA here is from genome assembly GCA_003255005.1 of Begonia fuchsioides. Lineage (NCBI taxonomy): Eukaryota > Viridiplantae > Streptophyta > Magnoliopsida > Cucurbitales > Begoniaceae > Begonia > Begonia fuchsioides. The sequence goes on along the minus strand of QAOC01038584.1, from coordinate 26,460 downwards.
CGGGATATGCATTATCGTCATCGAATGCTAATTACTCCTTTAGGCGTAAGTTTATAAAAGTGCAGCCCCGATGCTGTGTCGTTTTGTTCCTGATTCATCTTTTTACTTATCTCGACAGCCAACAAAGAGTTTTTTGCCGGGCAAGTGTTCGAGTTACATAGGCTGATAAAGGTGTCACCCCGCTTTTGGCTCATGTTTTTTTTCCGGCGACTTAAAATTTTCATACAATGTATTTGAATAATATTCTATCTTATTATTACTCCTGTATATGCAAATGNTTTTGATCTTCTTTTATTTGAGCTGAAGAAATTGAGAAATGGCTGGAATCTATGAATAGAAATCCATCCCTTTTATCTTTTTTTCAGATTCAGAATCGAAACTTAAGAGGGGGACGTCTTACTGCAGGAATATATTTTGTTGGTACTTAGTTTTTCCTATGACCTCCATAATCATACAATGTATTTAAATAATATTTCCTGTATATGCAAATGTATTATTACAGGTTCAGCAGTTGATAGCTAGATCACCCCATCTTTTGCTTCAAAATGGAGCTCTTCAGGCCAATTCTTCTTTGAGGATTTCTCCCACAAAAAACCTTCCATCGAATATGGCCGAAACACAAACGATGTTCACGCATAAAAGCGTATCCAATTATACGAAACAGAAAGGGACATGTTCTGCCGTTAATGCAGTTGAGAAGACACGTCTGACTTCCATTTCTTCCGGTACGAATTCAACAATTTGACCGCACACAGAAAACTCAAAAGCGGGTGATTGGTGCCGCCATCAACCTCCAGGTCATCAGTGGCTAATCCCTGTAATGTCCCCTTCAGAAGGACTTTTATACAAGCCATATCCCGCCTTTGGAGTTCATTGCAATCCTCAATTCGTCCCTGCTTATATGCCTCCTTATGGAATGCCACTTGTTAGTCCAAGTCCATCAGGCCCGTCTGTCGAGCAAGTGAAGTGGTATCCTGGACTTGGCTCAAATGGTCAATCTGGTCAGGCGTCCTCAGGGGTTTCTCCATTTCAGTTGCAAACACAGGGCTCGTGCAACAGGCAGACGGAGAAAGATGGTGCTGCTCGGCCGGTTGGGAAGGTTGGATGATCTAAAGAGAGCGATTTACAGTTAAGTACGGCTAGTAGTCCCAGTGAGAAGATAGGTTGGGTAGGTGGAAAAGATAAGATCTCTAAAGGAAGAGATCCCCTTCCTCTTTTCCCTATGGCACTGGTTGTTGAAGAGCCCACGAAAGTGATCAGAGTTGTGCCGCACAATAGAAGATTTGCTTCCGAGTTGGCAGCAAGAATTTTCCGTTCTATACAGCAAGAGAGAAAGCAGAATGACTAGCTTTAGCTAGCTGCTATTATCACGACTAAATTGCATAAAAAATTTCATTTTTCTATTTCGGGTACGAGTTGTTGTGAAATAATTTTACTTCTCTTCAATGTATTGACCTCGATGTAACAGAGTCAGGAATGGATGATCGTAGAGCATGTGAAACTCATGGGAGAGTGAATTTGGAAACCAGTAGAGTGATTGTTTGCTTTCCTTTGGTCATGTATTAGGGATTTTGCTTTGGTGGAGGAGACGGTTTCTTCTTCAGCGAAGGAGCTGTTTTGGCAGACCCTTCTGATCACAAGTAAGCACTTATAATTATGTTGGGTGATTTGGAGAAATCTTTATCTGGGATAAGGAATTAATTCTGTAAGCTTTAATTAAAGCGCAGGTTTTTGCCTTATCGTCTCGGAAGATTGTTTCTCCCTCGATCATCTTATAATTAGACAGGATGTTGGATATATTTAAGTTACACTCAGATTTAGAAAATTCTGAGAGTAACATGAGAAATTCCAAGTTGGGTCTAGAAGAAGAGATGGTTTAGTGTCTGAGCGATGACTGCTATAACCATGTTGGCTGTAGGTAGAACCTGGGCCCTCATTGTAATTGTAACCAGAATTATCAGCTGCAGCTAATGGGCAGTAAAACTAAGCTTACAAGAGTTCCAAATGTATGTTAGGTGATAAGCACATTAAATACAAAAGAGAGTAAGAGAAGCCTGACAACTAGGAGCAGCAAAGGCAACAAAACGATCTTACTCTACAAAAAATATTATACTTCCGGCTCAGCCAACCTTTAGCTGACACTGACAGTAAAAACCGGTCTTACTAGCTCAAGACATTGATATCCGGTTCGCTATTTTGTAGTAAGCTTATAAGTTTTTCTATGATGATGATGAGTTAACTATCTCTACATATTAGGGTGGAGCATAAACCAGACCGGACATCAATTAGAAAAAAAATCGGAGTCAATCCTGGGTGGAGTCAAGAGTGGAACTGCACTACTCGGTTCAAGATTTCAAGGGTCAAAACCAAATCCAAAATTGAATAAAACCCAGATCTAAAATCGATTAAAAATCCAAATCAGAGAAAACATCAACAAATCTGAAAAAAAGGCCCTCAACCAACCCAAATGATCTAAATTTCGTAATCTCCAGTGATGATATTTTAAGGCAAAACATCGTATTGCTCAAGTTGGTGTGCTGTCTTCTTGAATTTGATGGAGAATCATGAATATTTAAGTGATGTTATGTTTCAAAAGCATGCAATTGACTTAGTCTTCTGCAGCAACTGCAGGCACAGAGCTATGAGCTTCATCTTTAATGGCGGCAACCACCTCTGTCTTCTTCTCTCTCCAAACTGGCGAGATTTCAGATAAACCGCAAATCATCAAACGTTCGAGTTGCACGAGACAGGATCTAAGTAAGAGCACTTGTTTGTCGATGATTTTTTCAAATCGAATTGAGAAATCTTATAAACTTTTAATGTCAGCTAACACGATGATCAAATGGGACAATATATAGAAGTTGTCATAATTTCTTCTTTCCTCCAGGGTTCATCAAAGTATGACATGGTTCATTATCGCCTGGTTTGATTTTCTTCTCCAAGACTGAGATTTCTCCAGTTCGGTTCTTTCCTCCGGGGTTCATCAAAGTATGACATGGTTCATTATCACGATTACTCTCCGATCAATCTCCGATTCTGCTCGGACTGTCTTCTGCTCATTTCAGCATACATTTCCTCTATCATCGGTTTCCATAACCGAACTCGAGCATTTATAAACCAGTTGGATACCTGTTGAGTTTTCAAAATAAGAAGATTCTAAAGAAAATACACCTTCTTCACTTGAATCCACAAAATGCATTCTCAAAAACTGTTTTGAGATTGAAATTCATGAAAAAAAGAACAGCCCAGATCAGAAAATGAACCTGACTTCTTGTCAACCCACTTCTCACTGCAAGTAAATGCTTCTCTGCATCTTTAGGATACCTAAAAATAGAAAGATGGTATTACAAGCAAATGATGTGGATTTAAGAAAGGTCAAATTCAAATTAGAGAAAGCTCACGGATGGAGAAAATTCTGAAACATCCAAGCTCGTAAAACAGAGACTGATTTTTCAGGCAAGCCCCTCTGAGGCCTCCATAACTGGTGCTCTTTTCTTTTCAGCTGCTGAAGAGCCCATTGTTTTTGAATAAACGACTTCTCAAATGATCTTTCTTTCTCATTCAAGCATGATGACTGGTTAGAGCCACAATGAGCCTCCATTGCCAGAATGCAATTGTTGATTCTTTCCCTCAGATTTCGATATACAATCGATATGGTTTGCAAAGCAAAGTGGCTGTGTAAAGCAGAATCGAATTCGGTGATGGCATTGAAGGCCGATGTTACAGTATGAATCTCGTCTAAGCATTGACTGTATCGAGCATCGGCCTGAGTTTGTAATTTTTTGTGAGATAATTATAATGGGTAATTAAGTTAAATCAAGAAACTTGGATTACCAACTTACATACCAATTGCAGAAGAGTAAGAAGCTGGGTTTTCATCAAATCAGAGGTCTTTAGCAATGCCGTGTCAGAATGAGTTTCAGAGTGAGTAGTGAGATCATGACTGTGCTGCGAAAATCCATTCTTGGAAGAAATAGAAGATGGATATGGTGTAGTTCCAATGGTGGAAATTGAAAATCCCAGATGGTCCAGATTATCCAGTGAATTGGTAGCAGTTTCAGAGAGAATTTCTTGAATTACAGACAGAAATCTCGACCCAGAAAGAACTGACGAGAAAGGGTAAGCTCCGCCAAAGCAATGGCTTGATTCGTCGGAGAAGCTAATCCGCGAGAATGAAGACTCGCTCCGTAAATTTGGAAAAACACTAGAATGATCAATCTCCGGCGTAGAATCCAGATTTCCACCAGACAGATGTGGCTGAAACCCAGCTCCGACAGGCATGGAAGCAAAAACATTCTTGGTTTTGCAGCCAAAGTTCATATCACCAAAAGCTTCATCACATGCTCGATAGCCAGAAGCGAAAAACGAAGAATTCGACGCATTTGTGCCGCCATTGGAGCCACAGCTGGGAGTTTCATGAAGAAAACAGCTGGGAGGAGGAAGAAGACTAGAAAATGAAACAGCAGGAATGAACAGCCCATTTGCTAACCGATCGAGATTAAAACCCATGTTTAAAACCTGATCATTCTGATGATTAAGGTCTAACAAAGAGGAATCACCAATCATAGAGCTTTGTCCGACCGTATCTATGGAAATATTAAAAGACTCACTCTCCATCTTCAAGTTTTCATACTCGAAACCACTGCTGACACGTTCTTCAACTCGTTCTGAGAGCCAAATAGACTAAAAATGGCCATTAATACTTTCTGCTTCTTCATCAAAGTATTCTAATTGCAGTAAGATACAGTTTCCTGAAGAACAAAGGAAGAAGTAGCAAGTTTCCAGTCTCACAGGCTACACCCATCAAAAGGCTGATTAGAGAAAGAGAGTTGAGCTGCAAAAAACAAGAAGCCGAGATACAGAAATCTGCTCGGAGAATCCAAAGCTGAAGATCATCTAATGGACTCGATCAAAGAACACCCGTTGCAGCGAAGCATTAATGAGAGATAGAAATGAAAATGAGAGCCTCACAAGAGTAGAGAGAGAGAGAGAGAGAGAGAGAGGAAACCACCACTCAGTAGTCACTCTGTTGCAGGATGTAGAGGGCCCATCCCTACCCCAGCTAAGAGATCTCCTTTGTCCGTCTCAAACCCTCTAATTATCTGCATCACTGTAATCATCACAATCAAAATATCTGGATTCTCTATGTTCAAACTTCTGATTCAGCCAGGTCCTCAGCACCATTTTTCAGCAAAAGACCTTTTCCCATAAAGCAAATCTGAAATAGGAACGAGAGCAAATGGAGAAGGAAAAGCTTTCCATCCTCTTCACAATCAAACGCCCAAGCAGTTCCAGGTCAATCAAATGCGTAAAAACGAGAGAAAGCACACTGAATTGTACTTGTGAAGGGAGGGAGGGAAAAATGGCGAAAATGATGACGAAAGCCGAGCCCCATCTGACAAGAAAATCTGAATGCGATATGTTTGAGGGATTTAGGGTCGCGATTAGGAAACCCATCAGGGAAATCTGCCTGCTTTTGGCTCCATCGATCAGTGTGGAGCAGAAGACAACTATGGTGGAGTCTTAAGTAAAGACCCATAATCATCATCGTCTCTTTTGGATCATGATTTCATGCCTTCTTCACTTCCAACATCGCTGCCGCCTGCTTTAAATCCCTGATCCTGATGTGATAACTCACTACTCGTCGCCATTTTTGTTCCCTTCTTTTCTGTCTTCTAGTCAAGAAAAATACCAATAAAGCCCAGCCAGAATTAGCCCAGATTCCCCAATTTCATTTCGCGCCTGACGAAGCCCTATTTTCTTTCTAGTGAAACCTGGTTTGGAGCTTGATCTCACGACAAGCAGAGTAGGTTAGAAAACTCAATAGGGTCCCATTAAATTGTCCAACGATGACGATAAAACTTATTACTCTGCTGATCTCTTCTTTCTTAACTCTGATCTCGTCAGTGGGTACGGGTAGATGATGAACCAGCCCATTTGTCGCGATGCTTCTGGTCGCCTTCAAAGGTGGTCAGGAGGGAAACGAGGGGACGCAGCAGAGAGCAATTACGAGCATCGATGAGAAAAGAAAACCCAGTGTTCGAGATTGATCGGGGATAGAAAAGATGAGAAAGTAAGCGGGAAAATTCTTTGACAGCAGAAAGACAAAAAAGAGGACAATGAGAGGGCGAAACAAGAGAAATTCAATGACGTGGGTAAGAAGAGAAAGAGACAGAATGCTTCCAAACCCAAACAGCAACGTATCAACGTGTCTTATCCAGTGGGCGATGGGTCCACCTCCCGAATCACAGTGAGTCCTCTAGGACTGGGCAAACCCGCCCGACCCGCGGGTAATTACTTGACCTACCGTAGACGGGTACGGGTCGGGTTGGATAACGGGTAAAGTATTTGTAAAAACTTTTAAAATTACGGGTTAGAATCGAGTTAGGGTAAATACCTGACTCGACCCGCGAGACCCATTTTTACTCGAATTACCCGAATTGGGTTAGGGCAACTTAGAAGTTCTAAGTTATCTAGATTTGAGAGTGAGAGGCGAACTGACGAAGGTCATCCATCCTTCCCTACATTTTTTAATCCTCCAGACTTCGTCGAGCAAAGCAGGTGGCCAGTGCTTTTGATAAGCTGAAAGTCAATGAGTTTAAAATTATAAGTCGGGGAAGGTTTGCAAGAAATTCTTTGATTCGCTGTGTAGTTTTCGATCATCCGAATCAAGTTTTCAAAGCCTTAAGGTTAGTCTTTTGAGTGGATTTAGTGGCGAGTTAACCCGCCTTCTTCGATTTGCCTTGCTCGTCCGACTCTCTTGCTCTTCTTTCTTCTCCCGTAAAGCTTAGAATCAGATATCCTTCTGGCATTTGAGGTATTTATTTCTTTTTTGGCATTTTTCTTCCTGTTTTTGTTTTCTTACTATCCGTGTGTTTTGACCTAGCTTCTTTAGAAGTTCATGATTTTTTACGACTCTGGCAGTTGGGGAGATTTTAACAATTTTCACTCTTTTCCCTTTTCCCTGTAGGGATTCTGTTGTAGTTATCATATTTCTACAATCCTTAATTATTGTATTTGTTCGATTGTATTCATTCTTGTCTACTGGTTTTTTGTATCATTATATATTTCGACATAGTTATTATAATTTGACAGTATAATAACAACCATGGGAACTCTTACTCTGATGTATACTGTCTTGGAGCATTAGTCCAATTAATTGGGGAACTTGAGTTTGGGCAACAAGTTTTCCGTATTACTTTGTATTACTTTGATGCATGTTTTACATTTTTACGATGTCAGTTCATCAAACTTAGGTTTTAATCCCTGAATCTTTCTTATGCAAGAATCCACTTGTGCCATATTTTTTCATTATTCACTTCGTCAGATTATGCTAGGATTAGTATCACATCACCTTAAAGATCCGTATTTTTAGTCAAGGAAAGTCTTAACTCTTAAGCATCCTACTGTAAATTGGAAAGATTATGACATCAAGTTTTGAGTAAACAATTAGTTCTTGGTATCATTGAATATTTCTTTTTTTTTAAAAACACGTAATATATGGTGGAGATAAGGATCCAACCATATAATTTCCTTTAATAATTTTTAAATGCCTATGTGACTTTCATCGAACTATATTCTCTTTCGTTACTCTCTGGTCAAGTTGACAACAAGATGGTGGGCAGGGCATTTGCCAGACTATTTTCTCAAAATCTGTCATTCTTGTTTGTATTTGTATCATTGTATTTTACTTTCATTTTTGCATGATTATCATAGTTCATTATTTTTTCCTCTTGGTTTCAATTTTGTTTTGTATCATAGTTCATTCTTTTTGCTTGGATTTTTTTTTCTTGTGCAGGATGACAAGTACGTCGAGCACTGGAACCGATACAAATGTTGCAACAAAGAAAAGAGTTTTGAGATCTACGGTTTGGGAACATTATTCATTGATCGTTACTTCTCCTGAGGATCCTAAAGCAGAGTGCAAATATTGTGGTGCGGTTTACGGTTGTCATTCAAGGAAGTATGGTACATCAACCTTGTCAAGACATTTGTCATCCTGCAAAAAATATTTATCTACCCAGGATGCTAAGCAGAAGAAGTTGGTATTTCCGACAAAAAAAGAGGCAGAAAGCTTCTCATCCAGCTCCTCTTTTTTTTCTCAAGAAGGTGGACGTGAAGTAATAGTAAAAATGTTGATCAAAGATGAACTATCTCTCAGATTAGTAGAATCAGATAGCTTCAAGGAAGCATTCCGATATTTCCAACCGTCTTTTGTTATGCCTTCTCGGAGAACTGTTGCAAGGGATATTGAGTTATTATACAAGAATGAGAGAACACAACTAAAAGACTTTCTACAGAATAGTAGGCAAAGAATTTGTCTAACCACAGATTGTTGGACGTCCAGTCAAACCACAAACTATATGGTTTTGACTGGACATTTCATTGATAGTAATTGGACGTTACATAAACGAATTTTAAACTTTTGCCAGATTGATGACCATAGAGGCGAGACAATTAGAAAGATGATTGAGACGTGTTTGCATGAATGGGAGATTGTGAATGTCTACACGATCACCGTAGATAACGCATCCTCGAATAACGTGACTATTTCTTATTTGATGAGAATTTTGAAGCAATGAAAAGGAGTGGTTTTTAATGGAGAATGCCTTCACGTAAGATGTTTTGCACACATTATTAACTTAATTGTTAATGACGGCCTGAAAGAGCATCAACCTGCCATTAAACGAGTTCAAAAGGCTGTTAAATATATTAAATCTTCACCTGGACGATTACAACAATTTAAAAGTTGCATAGAATTGATGAAAATCACCTACACGGGTAATGTTACGAGTGACACTCCGACTCGGTGGAATTCTACTTTTCTGATGTTAGATCATGCAGAAAAATATGAAAAGGCATTTGAAAAATTTCGTGAGACCGATATTCAGTATTTAATGTCTTTTGGTGAAGAAGGGCCTCCGAGCGAAGATGATTGGGCAACAATTCGAGAATTTTGTAAGTTTTTAAAGGCTTTTTTTTATGCAACATTGACAGTTTCTGCCTCTCTTCATGTGACTTCGAATGTTTATATCAGTGAAGTGTGTAAGTTGAAGTTAACAATCGACGCTTATGCTAACGGTGATAATGAGTTGTTGAAAACTATGGCTAAAAGCATGCAAGTAAAATTTAAAAAGTACTGGGCCGGCTTTGATATGATGAATGCCCTCATGTTTGTTGCTCTTCTACTAGATCCAAGGTGCAAACAAATCATGCTAAGACATTGTATTTCACTACTGTTAGATGACAGCCGAGTTGATGAGTTTTCACTAAAGATTGAGACTGTCCTACACCGCCTATATTTGGAATATAAAGACGATAATGGAAGTGCAACAACATCTACCCAGACTTCAAGAAAATCATCTGGTGCTACTAATATATTATTTTCTTCGCTTTACAAATCAACACCTGATTCTGAGGATAGTAGTAGGATGTCGGAGATTGAGGAGTATTTAAACGAAAAAGTAGTAACGTACTCTGAGGATTTTGATGTTCTATCGTGGTGGAAGATGAAGTCTATTAGATATCCTATTTTGAGTGTAATAGCGAAGGATGTGTTTATTACGCCTATTTCTATAGTTGCATCGGAGTCCGCATTTAGTTGCGGTGGTCGGGTTGTTCACTCTTTTCAAACCTCCCTCTTACCGAAGACAGTAGAAGCTCTAATATGCACTCAGAGTTGGCTGCGTTCCGAATCTCCAAGTTCCTGGAATAGCGAGGCAGATGAACATTATAACACAATTGATGAAGGTACTTTATTTTTTTATCTCATAAGTTAACTCATTACTCTTATTAAAATTTAAATATAACATTTTTTATTTTCTATTATGTTTCTTTCGAGAAATTGCTAATAGTTTTGCAGAGCTTGGTATTGACATTGACTCACCGACTGTGAACTTAGCTGAAGGCGATAACTTACCGATGATTATTGAATAGATTTCAGGTAATGTTGTCTTTGATTGTTTGGTAGAATATAAAACATATAATGATGTGTTAGAATGATGTTGTAGATGGTCGATTGATGAATAGTTTCTTTATATTGATGTAATATATATGCATTATCGATTGATGGATTTTAGCATGTTGAATGATATTTTATATCTGGATAAATTTAATATTATTTAATGTTGATGACCAGATAACCCGACCCGATAAGAATAGGGTCGGGTCGGGTTCGGGTAATCTATCAATCATAACCCGATAGGGTAATTTTTTTTTCTCTTATAGGGTTAGGGTCTGGTAAAAATTTTCTCAAACCCGACCCAACCCGACCCTCGCCCACCCCTAGAGTCCTCCGCCCAAGACAGACCGACCATTACTTGGGTGCAGAGTCTGAGCCACCCTTAAACTCGCGTGGCCTTTGCGTAAAGCCTGTCTCGACCCTTTTCTTTTGTACTATGTTAACTAGTTTATAGCTTTAGGTGAGCATGGAGTGTCATTAGTTGTGTTTAGAGCAGTCAAACGAGCGAGTTGGCTCGACAGTTCGCTCGGCAGGCTCGATTAGATGTCGAGCCGAGCCAGGCTCGGACCAGAACCGTATCGAGCCTGGCTCGCTCGAGCCTGTAGGTCGAGCCCGAGACGAGCTCGACGGATGAGGCTCGCGAGCCTAACGAGCCAGGCTCGTCAGGCTCGAATCGCCGGTCGTCGCTGTCGTCGCGCCTCGCCGTCCGTAGCCTCGCCTCGTCGGTCGTTTGCATCGTCTCCTCGCCGGATCTCGTCGCCAAGTCGGTCGTTCGCATCCGTTGCCTCGCCAGATCTCGTCGCCTCGCCGTCCGTTGCCTCTTCGTCCATCGTCTCGCCGTCCGTCGTCGCAGATTGCGTCTGTGGCGGCATCGACGAGGGAGCGACAGAGCGAGAGAGAGAGAGAAGGGCGATTCACGATTGTCAACGAGGCCCCCCTCCCTCTCTTAGTCTCTCTCTCTCTCTCAAACAGGCAACGTGGGCTGCTTGCAACGGTCTGATGACCGTTGCATTTCGCCCATCAACAGGCAGAATTATCAACGGTCTAATGACAGTTGATAATTTATTTAATGAGGAGAAAAATGGGTATGTTTGATTTTGTGGGTATAAATAGAGTTGATTTGGGTGTTAAAATTCACCAAAAAATTTCTTGAATTCTCTCAAGCTCTCGATTCCAATTCTCGTAACTACTTTCTCGTGTGTTGACGATTTATTTAAGCATTAACAAATTACTCATCGAAGTATATTTTTTCGGTAATATATCGTTAATTAATCGTCAAAATTACGATTAACGTCAAACTAATTTTTTTCTAATATTTTTCCAGGACTCGTATTTATAGAATTAAAGATTTATTGCCACGTACAAGCCAACATCGACCCGAGTAATTGGTGAACGGTATCAATTTATTTATTAATTTTTATCGAGATAGATCCGAGAAACATAGAATATGTTACTAATTCGGATGATGATGTTCAAGAAATTGACACAAATAATCCAACATTTTCAATTGGCCAAACATCTACATAAGCATTCACGTCATCACTTTCCCGTCCCAAAAAAATAAAAACGTCTGATGTTTGAAATTATTTTAAAGTTGTCGAAATGAATGTCGGGGGAAAATTAAAAAATCGGGCACAATGTAAGTATTGTGCAAAAAATTATGCTTACGAATCGACGACTAGTACGATTCGTAGACATTATCAACATTATCACGCACAAGAGCAAACGCCCGATAAAAAACAATTACAATTATCGGCTAGCGGTAACACTAATTTTTTATATTCGCATGAAAGATTGCGAGAAGGTGCTGCAAGATTTGTGGCTCAACACGAGGTCCCGCTATCGATGTTTGATAGTGAGGTACACGAAAATTTTATTAGGGAATATATTAACCCTAATTTTGGACGAATTCCTCGTAATACACTATGAAGTAACATAATTAAATTGTATACAAAAATGAAAAATGAATTATTTTGTCTTTTTGAACAAGCACAACATATGTCGATTTGTATTACGTCCGATTTTTGGAATGCACCGAATGCACTCGGTTATATAGTTGTAACTTTGAATTTTATTGCGAATATCTGCATAGTGGTATTACAATTTATCGATACATTTTAGCCATTTTACAAGAATATAATGTTAGAGATAGAATTTTTAGTATTATTTTAGATAATGCGTCCGCTAACGACGTATGCATTTCTCAATTTAAACGGTTATTTCAAGTTGATAATTCTCAATATTCTCTTTACATGTGTGATGTGTTTGTCATATTTTGAATTTAATAGTTAGAGATGGTATGAGTTTTATTTCTCCACATATTGATAATATTAGAAGTGCTATTTCTTTTATTACAACGTCTAACTCCCGACAACAAGAGTACAAGGAATTTTGTAAAGCGGTTAATCTCCGTCCGAAAAAATTAAAAACGGATGTATCGACTAGGTGAAATTCGACTTATTTAATGTTAGAAAATGCAAAACCGTATTGAAATGTTATTTGTGATTATATTAGTAAAAAATCACAAAGTATTATTTTAGATAGATGTAGTTGCGATATGGCTAATTTGTTGATTTTTTGAAACCGTTTTTTGAAGCAACAAAAGAATGTTCGGGAATTTATTATCCGACCACACATCTTGTGCTTCCTTAGTTTGTAAAATTAACCGATGTTTTTTCGAGATATAAACAAATTAATGAATTTTTGGAAATAGTCATTAAAATAAAAACAAAATTTAAAAAATATTGGCTTGAAGTTCCGTTTATTTTTTCGTTTGCTTTAATTATGCATCCGAGATATAAAATAAAGGGTTGTAAATTAATGCTTGATAAAATTGCACATAACTTAGGTTTTATTTCGGTTGTTACTTAACAATCATTAAAAATCAAACTTGCTAATTTATTTGCATCTTACCAATTAAAATATTGTGATACCCGATCATTTTCATCATCTCAAGTCGGTTGTGGAACCGGGTATGGAGACCCACTAAATGACGATCTAGAATCAATAAACGAGGAAGTTGATGTCGACGTCCATCGGCTTGGTTCCGATCAAACAGAACTATATACGTATTTAGAGACGCGTTTTGAAATTCCTCGTGATACGACCTTCGATATATTGAGTTCGTGGAAAAATAATTCGGGATTATATTTGATACTTTAAAAATTGGTCCGTGATTTACTAACACCTCATGTTTCAACTGTAGCTTCCGAGTCGGCTTTTAGTGCAGGTGGACGGGTTTACGACGATCGACGAGGGAGTCTTGCACCGGATCTCGTAGAAGCACTCATATGCATGAAGGATTGGAGCCACGCCATTGTGAGAGAGCAACAAAGAGATGATGAACTCGAGGAAGAATTCAAAATTTTAGAATTTGACGACTAAAATTTTTTGTACGACTATTTAAGTTATTTGTACATTTTTTTAAAATTGACATATGTATTGTGTAGGATCGTTTTAACATAAGTAGGGGTGAATGAGGTTAATAACAATTTTTGTAAGTTCAATGATTTAACAATTATCTCTTCTTGATTTAGTTATCAATTCAATATGCAAGCACAATCAACAATTATAAAAGTTGAGAGAGGGATATTAATACCGATTTGTTAAAAAATTGCTACTCAAGATGAACTTGCTTCATCCTTTTATAGTTTGCTGCCGAATTGGGTCGACACACGCTGTTGGGGTCGACACATGCACTATCCGTTAGACACAGTAAAGATATAGCCGTTGAAGATTTTCTGTCATTGGTCCTTGATCGCTCGACATAACTTTTATGCGGTCGACATAAATTCTTCTCTGGAATCTTTGGGGTCGACACAAATGTTCAGCGGTCGACACAATCATTGTTTTTCTGACACTTCAAATCTTTCTGTTCTTGTAGCGGTCGACATAACTGAAGTTGGGTCGACACTTTTGTCTTGAACGGATGAGTGACTCAGCTTTGATGAGTCAACACATGGAATATTGTAAGGTCGACACAATGTCTTTTCTAGTGTCGACACAGACAGTTTGGATGAGTTGACACGATTTGCACGCTGCCCTACCTTTTTTTGGGTTGACACAATTTGAACGTAAAGGTCGACATAAGTAATTTAGTTGGGTGAGCACATTTTGTACGTTGGGCTGATTTTCTGGTTGACACAAGGAATGAAAGACTCGGCCTCTGTTTTGAACAGGGGTCGACACAATACACTGTGGGTCGACACAAAGTATGTATGGTTAAGTTTCTGAATTTTATAAGGGTCGACACAAGGTATTATGGGTCGACACAAAACACTGCATATACTTGAAATTTATGCAGCACTTACACAAATTGTTAAGACTTTAATTGTACCATTCAAAGATGATATTTCTCATGAATGGTTAAGTCTAATTTAAACATTGTAAAGTAGTTTATCTTACATAGTTATCATAAAAAATTATTGATTGTTTTAAAAACACTCTTAATGCCAACATATTGAATATTGATGCACAAAATAATTATCTTGGTACAATGTTATATAATTTTTTGATAAATTATAATGAATATTTTTTAACCTTCCGGTTGCAACATAATATATCGAATTTCAGACAATTTATAATAATTATTTTTTAAGCTCGTTTTCAGCTCGATTAGGCTTGGGAGTTGGGCTTGCAGCCTCGAGCCAAAAATTTTAGGAAAACACTTGACAGGCTCGGCTCGAATAGCTCGACAGACTCGACGGGCCGGCTCGTTTGCTGGCTTTAGTTGTGTTTGGTTCTTCTAATATGGCAACTTTATGACCTGCCAAATTGTATGATTTAAATTAACACTGCCACGACTTATTCTTAAACTGAACTTAAAATATATTGTGCTAACTATGAAAAAAACTCAATTTATAAATCTTTTCCAACTGTCCCCAGAGAGAGAGTTGAGATTTTCAACCATCTGTGAAGTTTTGGAAAGCAAAGTGTAGAAGTTCCCGAGAGATTCTACAATACCAATGATTATCTATTAAGTTGAAAAAGATATTGAGAGTTAAATAACAAAATAAGCATAGTATTCTTCAAATCAACAAAATAATAATTCTATTCTCTATCTATTTTCACACAAAGAAGTTATAACACCTACCCAGTAACGTAAATCTACCAACACTCCATGATATTGCATTGTCGAGTAAATCATCGGATTCCGAAGGCAAAAAAGGCAAACCCGATAGGATTGTTTATCGAGTTTGCAAATCCATTCAACAATATTTACAAGAAGAAAAAAGAAGCATAAATCGTCGATATAAAAAAAATGATACAACATTGAGCTATGATACACTTTGGAAAGAATAAAATCCAAATGGAAATGGATATTGTGCAACAGTTGCACTAGCACACTTTTCTATCCCTCCCTATAATCTCCAGAAGAGCTTCGTGTTCGTGTGATAAAAACAAATACACACTAACTCAATCCACTTCATTTCCTCAGGAGAGGCTGGCTGATAAGAGAAGACCTTCTAAAGCAGAAAATAACAGTTCTATTCGTACCTCTATAAACAAATTGTTACAAATCATGAGACCCTTGGACTGTCAGCATAACTCGCTGCTTGACACTTTCCGACCGAATGTTATCTGGTTTAAATTCAATCTGAATTTTCATCATTTGCAAGGTCAGATTTTACTTTCGAATCAAGGTTGAAGGATGGTAAAAATACTTGAATGAAAAAAGATGAGCTAAAACTCAGTCAAAGATTGTAAAAAAAAAATACCTCAACAGAACTGTCAGGTGAGAACCACCGCAATAACACACCTAGATGCACCACAGCAGGAATTAGCTTGAAAAGAAAAGGAGTCGTTACCTGCATTATGGTCCCATCCAGAAACTTTAGAAATGATAGGAAACAAATAGCTGACCACATACGAATACACTCTCTAGATAGGAAAAGTAATAACTGTCTATCTCGATAGTTTGCAATTTCAGATGCAGGATCACAATATACTTTTATGCATAGAAACATCAAATAAAAGGTTTGATGGATTTGGGCATTTGTATTTAGCATGTTCTCAAACATGACAGGAATTTGAATTTTGTAGGAAAATAGTCAGAAATTAGAGAATGGAACGAAGCATCAACAGATCAAGTGGCAGGATGAATATATACTTCTATGACAGAGGAGGGATAGACATTTGCTTCTTTACAAGTTTGCGAGTGAAAAAAAAAATTATTCTTAATCGAAAGATATTACATAACACTCCATGTCAATTTACCAGCTGCTGCCATGGAAAAATTAAACAGCCTGGACCATGTAATCTGAAGCTTAAATTTTGTCTCAATTCAAAAAGTAAATTGCAAAGTTATGGTATCCCCATTTACAAACATTCACATCTTCAAGCAGTAAACAAGTATTGATACCTAAAGGAATATTGCTGATAGAGAAACAGACACTTATCGGAGTGAAATGAAAAACTTTTATCTTTTCAACTGATCATTAATGGGGAGAAAAACATGGACAACACTTGGTAACACTGACAATAAAAACCATCAACTTGAAACACTATAATAATTAATATCATTACCAAACTGAGGGCTGTAGTCCCGATAAGCAGAAGATACAATTTACCCTGAAAATAGGAATGGAACATTAGCTGTAGAACTGATCATGAGTTTCTCCTCACTTTTAGGAGGGATTGAATGATTCTAAAAGACTACATTGGTCATTGCTGTCGTTCACAGTTCACAGTTCTTAAAAACATTCAAGCTACAGAGACTAACCTCAACAAGATGAAGATTAGAAGCACGACTGAGAAGAACAAAAGCAAATTCTCCTATCTGAGCCAATGACATGCCAACCTACACATTTAAAGGATCAAGTACCTGGTACAGTATCAATTAAGTGAAAAGACAAGAAGTTATTAAAGCCTTAAATCTTACAAGAAGTGATGTCTTGTTGTTGTAACCAAATCCCTTTACCACAGTGCTGATGATAATTGTTTTCACAACGAAGACTAAAATAACAGATGCAAGTAAGATATCAACGTGATTCCAAAGAAACTGGACATGGATCAGCATCCCAATGCTTGCAAGGAAAAGAGCAGCAAATAAATTCCGTATGGGTTCAATCTGCAAATATGATTCTCCATTTCAGGGGCAGGCACGTGAAACAAGAATATTAACATCACATGATACCCAAACTTGATGTAGCCATGATAGATCAGACGAGTAGACCAAAGGTTCCATTTAAAAAGAAAGAACAAGACAATAAAGTTCGAAAGTTTGGCATGCACGTTCATATCCTTGTTTTGAGTTAAAATTAGAATTCAATGTCCAAAGCTGAAGTATAAAGTTATCATAACGGAGACGTACTAAATTTCTGAGCATATATTACTGTGTTATAAAGCTTTGCCAATTTTCTTCAGAAAAAATTGCAGCGTCTATGGATTTAGCAATATCTCGGTATAAACCTTACTTGTTCTAGGGTGTGTTGAGCAAGATCAGTGGTGGATATCATCACTCCAGCTGCAAAGGAGCCGAGTTCTAAACTTAGTCCCAGCTTATCACTACACTGAAAATTTAGCAAAGGGTTAGAATAAAACTTCTCCCTACACCAAGGAATTCGTGCATCTACCTCATAATTTTAAATACACAAGAAAAAAAACAGCAAGATGTGTCCAGAATAAGATCAGACAAGAAATGGTAGAGAATTTTAAGTTGAATTCCCACCATTATCTTTGTTTTTCTTTCCTGAAAAATAAAGGACTGAAACAAGTAGAAGCATATAAGCAAGATAGGAATTGATACTAACCCAGGCAACAATCAAGCAGAATGCAACTGCTGCCAGTTGATAGAGCTCGTTGGTCTGCATAAAGTAGATATGGAACCAATCAACTCCAAAAGACGACTCAAACTCACAAATCATTAGAGTAATTTTGGGCAAGGATATACAAGACGTCCTATCATTTTACCAAATTTTGAGGAAAATAGTCCTCGCACTTTACAGGTGTTTCAATTTGCTCCTTATAGATTTAATTTTCAAATGAAAGTCTGGATAAATTCAATTTGGGTCTTTAAAAGACTCTCATCTACTTTCAATAAATTTAAAGTGACCATACAGTTTGATTTGACTAAATCATCCCCACACTAAAAATGGAATACCATTATGTATCTCCTCTCTCTATATTGAAACAACTCATAAGCCATGAAAACTTATAATTATGTTCAACTAAACTCTTTTGGTAAAGAAAAAATAATAGAAACTTAAATTAAAACAGATACCTGTACTGATAGGCTAATCATCAATTTAAGTAGCCAGGGAATGCATGTTCGTGATAGCATTGACAAAATAGCAAGAAATGCAATCAATACAAGTAACCTGATTAAGAGAATAAACGAATGTCAAGCACAATCCTTCTATGGGCTTCCATTCAAATCTATTACTATTTAGAAGTAAAGAAAATCATATCAAATGATACAGTTAAATATCAACCAGTAAAAGAATGGCATTCCTTTACAAGGAATCTATTACAACAAATATATCACTATACCAGGCTATACTATAGTCGCATTTAAACCAGATCTTAATTTTTACATATCAGAAGTGCTTATGCCATAAAACTCCAAAAAAATTGCTAGAGAAAACAAGAATAGACAAAGGTCATATTTCACTGATAGAAGAGAATTTCACATGACATTTGGGAAGAGACGCTCTCATCCATCATAAAATCAAGCATTAATGGCATATTGAAAACATATCATGCAGACGCAAAGAGGGTTTCACATTTAAGCTGTTGAAAATATTACAACTTACAGTTTAGCCATGGAAATAACACCTTGAAGCACACCAGAAGTCCCACCCAGAACAGGAAGGAAAGCAAACAGCAAACCTACAGCACAATCCTGTCATGAAAATCATTAGACAAAGAATATATGCAACCCCGCGGTAGGAGTAATAAATGCCCCAAAAAACAAAATTATTGTCAAGTAAAAACCTGCATGATAAGAGTGCCAATGGTTACTTGGCCATGAAGAGCATTTGTTGAGTTCTTTTCCATCAGAAACTTCAAAACCTGTCATCAAACAGTAATATTTGGGGCAGAGGGAAAGAAGAAATTGAGAAAAATCATATAAATTATGCAACATGGGTGAGCAAAAATGCAGTTTTTTTACCACAGCTGTTGAAGACATAGAAAGAAATGTGCCAACAAATACTCCCTCAGATGCATTTCCACCGCACAACTGCAATAAGAGTCTTATTGGTTAGGTCAGTAACAGCAGTGCACACTAAAAAACATAAAAACTTCAATACCTTAGTAGATAAGATACAACATATCCACATCGATAGAAATTTCAGAATATATCCATACATTATGTTTCACAATCCCATACAAGTTATATGCTAGTTGAATAAAGAGATAAGAATAAGTGATAACAGCAGACACCTTGTAAAAGAGGACTTGAAGACTTGTTATTTCAACTTAAAACATAGGCAAAAATCGTAAAGACAGTCCTAATGATATTGTCATTGAACCTAACAAGACACATACGTCCCTTTATACACTAGCATTTTTTCCAGAAACATCTATACACTAAATAATAAAATAGAGAGATGATCATGCAAAAGTATATTTTATAAAAGAGAATGGCCTAGCAGATTGCATACTGAGGCAGTGATTCCACTGAGGCACATAAATAGCAAAATTTGCAGCAGTCCTCCTAGAACAGCAACTGCTCGAACAACTCGAAGCTACAATCATGAAAGAATGTGGTTGGCCTATCAAATCTAAGCATGATTTAAAGCACATCCAATGGCACGGAAAAACAATCTTATTTACCTTAGCTGTTGAAAATTCTAGGCCTAATGCAAAAAGAAGAAAAATTACACCAAACTGAGCAACAGTTTCAACCTATACAGATAAAATAAAGAAGGTTTTAGCATTTAGTAAAAAAAAATATATGAGTACCATTAGACATCAAAGAAAAAAAAATCTAATAATAATTTCATTCCTCATAGCATACATACTTGTACCATCTCGCTGACAAAGTTGAATCCTCCTGGTCCAATAACAGATCCAGCGAGCAAATATCCAGTGATAACCTTTTGATGACACAATAAGGTAAATATCCTAATGTTCATGCAGTTCCTTCCACGATAAAATAAGATTGTTATAAAATCATACTGGTTGTCCGGCACAAGCAAAGGCAATTCCTCCACAAGTTGCAGACACGATGACAACTACCAAATCTGATATTAATCTGCAAAATAATGTTCACATTTTTCATAAGAAAGGAAGCTCGTAAAGAAATTAATAAACATCATGAGTCTTACCTCAAGTCCAACTGCAGCACTGGATATTTAGATTTGAAGTTAGATATAATAAATACATTGTCCTGAAAAACGTCGAAAGTACTTTACCATCTGAAACCAGACAAAGATATCAACCGGACAAATATAAGAAGGGTTATATTAATCAACTAAACCTTTCGATCTATCAGCATTGGTGTATCTTCTGCTCCGTTATCATTGTCCAAGTTGAAAACATCATGAAGTTGAAATGATCTGTGATGAGAGCAGAAGCAATTTGAGTAAACTTTACCTTTAAAACTTGATAAGAAATTAATGTCAAGAAAATACTTTTCCTCTTTGGTTTCATTTTTCTTTGACTTAACACGTGCTACAGTCTCCAGAACAGCCTGATCAAAGCAGATAAGAAAAAGGTCAAACAATTATCATCTTCGACATTTGTGCTTGAAATTAAAGGTGGCATATTTTATTTCAGCTCAGTCGAAAGACAATCCAATCCATGTCACTAACAAGCCTAGCCATGACTATCAGCCCACTGCCAATTGTTTTCCTTTTCTAATCCTTGAGGAAAATCAAATCCACCACACACTATGGTTCAATAAATATTAGTCCAACCTGCTGCTCCTCCACACTACTGTTGAAGCTTCCAGCTTTATCAGTTGCTGTCATTTGAAAAAAAACGACAACCTCAAGTAAGATAACTCTATTACCAAAAAAAAGCTCTTTTTCCCCAAAAAAGAAAATTTAGAACCCGTATTTGACTATTTCAATACATTATGGCATTATGAGCATCCACAATAGGATACATGCAATAATCCCTGCAAGATTACATGGTCATCAATACATAAGTATGAGATTAATAATATTTGGTTACAACAGAATTCCGGTTCTTCCTGAATAAGGAAATAATGAAACAAAATAAACATTTAACCTAGATTGGAACTAAATAACGTTCGTTGTTCCACATGCATTAAAGAAAGATTCCGAAATGAATAGCAATGAGATAGTCCTTAGTAGAGAAGCAAAACATGACTCTATTTGCTGATGACATGCGTTTGAGAACATTAGTTTGTTCACATTGTTCAATTAAGGAAAGAATATTTGCTAATGACAGCGGAAAAAAATTGAACTGTTGTACTTTCTTAGCTCCCTCTATCGTTATAGACATTTTGAAAATCCCAACTGAACATGGAATTCGATTGATTTAAGTATCCTAAACTATCACAGTGACTGGAAACCTCTTGTTTAAGGGGTCCTTCCAAGAATCCTTATTCTTAAGCAGGTAAAAGAAACAAAGAGAAATCTGCTGACGAAAAACGACAAAAAAAACCTCGGATCTACAGACCTTCGTTCTGATCACTCTCTTTGAATTCATTCTCCAGAGCTCGATCAATAATGTCTGCAAAACTACCCTCCTTATTCCTAGAAATGGATCCGTTAAAGGAGTCGGCAGTGCTATTGAGAAGCAAGGACGGATCCAACTCCATCACCGGAAGAGCGGCGAAAGAAACCGACGAAAATAAAACCGTCCAACAAAAACCAAAGAGAATCGAAACTGAGATAAAGAGAAGGCGAGGCTGGGACAAAAATGACGCTCTTATCATCGCAGAGACGTAGCTGGCGGACGACCAATGCAGCTAGGGCGTGTGGAAATTAGATAATCAGATTCATCGTCGCACCAACAAATCCGATAGAGCCAATAGAGCAATGGCGTGAGTGTAAATCTGAATCACACGACGAGGAGACGATTGCAGAGAGAGAGAGCGATGATGATGAAGAAGAAGAAGAAGGAGAAGAAGAAGAAGGAGAAGAAGAAGCAGAAGGAAAGAAAACTACCGACGACGAAGAAAGGCAGGTGCGCCGGGGAGAGCGAGTGGCGTTTCGCGCGCAGGTTATCGCCTTCCATTATTTTATTAATATTTGCTATATTGCCTTTAAATAAAAAAACGTTATGCAGAGTGTAGTTTTAGCCAATAATTTAATTTTTTTAACTTGATAATTTGTTAAATTGAATATTAACTGTTAAAATTTAATAGGATTATCATCTTGAACCGGTTAGGGTCTTGGACGAAAATACCGTTAAATTAAAACCGAACCATGGCTAAAAAATGACTCGAATTAGGTTAAATCATATCTAAATCTGAATAATTCAAACATTTATATACACTAAGCTCATTAGAGCTCATTGAACTTGTTTAGCATAGATAGCCATGCACTTTTGGGTGGGGGATTTGATGAGCCAAATTTCTCAAACTTTAGTCGGTGGATTCGTTCTCTCTCTCTAGTGAGATTAGATACGCGAGAAAAATAATATCTTTTTGGATTGCGCTCTCCATCTAGTTTGTTGTAGAACTTGATGTTGAGACAAAAACTTTGCAATTTTGGTGATGAAGTGATTTCCACGTAAGATTTGTGTGCAAATATGAACTTCCAATGACTTAACATCCATCTTAAAATATATATATTTTTTAAAATTACAATTTTTTCTCTTTAAAAAATCACCCAAAATGAATTAAAAAATATTTGAATTATCGTGTATCTATTGGCTGGCATACACTCGACTGATAAATCCCCCGTAAAGTTCAAGCCCTATGTTAATTTTGCTCGGATGATTTTTAACTAAGCCGAAATAAAAACATTTATTCATGAGGTTAGAAAATGTAAATGCAATGAGTTTTACGCTATGATCAACAATAGCAAAAATAAAATAAAATAAAAACAAGTCAAGCGAATGATAATTTACTACGTTGAATTTTATACAAAGAATTCTACGTTTGATAATTATGAAATGTTTTTCATGATAAATTACGAGCAAATAACATAAAAAACATGTCAATTGCATCCACTCAACACCATTTCCAAAAGTTAGGAATGACTTAGCTATTCAATTTGATTATTATAATATCAATATAAATTTCTAAGAACGGATTTCTAATTAAGTTTGTGAACTTTGACGACGAAAAACCTTACCACCAATTGGGCAGCTTCCATTAGTTGGAACATATAAAAGTAACACGTCACTCAATTACTAAACTTACAAAACGTAAACCTAGAAAGTAGATTTTAATATTTACATGTTCATCAAAACTTCCTTAACTTCGGTCTAGTAAACCTAGAAAGTAAAAAATCATAAAACCAACGTGGTCATGGTAATTTTTTAGGCTAAACAGAGCAAAACCAATCTGGGTCTCCTTGCTGAGGTGACATCTGAGTGAGCAAGCTCGTCGTGCCCAAGATTTGGGCTCGCGAGCTCCCAAGCTAGGCTCGTAAGCTCGCCAAAGTTGAGCCTAGCTCACCGGCACCGCCATCCTCTGACACTCACACCACGGACCAAACCAAACTCGATCTCATCCCTAACGTCGTCTTTGTTCAAATATCTCTTCGTCCATTGCTGAGAATGACGATAATCGACCGTCGAAAGTTTGATTTTCTCCTCGGCACTAGATCAAGGTTCGACTGTTGCCGTTTGCCTCGCTCTCCCAACCATCGGTGTCGAGACTTGGTCGGAGCTCTTTTTCGTGGCTTTTCGCTGAAGATGAAACCAAGAGAGAAAACAATAAGTCAAAAGTTGCCCATTATACTTGTTGGAGTCATTATACTTGTTGGAGTCATTAAGGTAATAAAGTTGTGTTTATTGTTGACATTTTTACTTAAACTTTCACATTTTAAAGAGAAGAATACTGAGATGAAATTTTTTGGCAATTTACGGTATAGCATATGTTGGGTCAAGCCTATTTTGTGGGCTTGACCACTTAAGCCCATTAGGGCATCTTAACCTAAATAAAAAGAGAATGAGGCTGCTAGGTTAAGTGATGAGGAGGGAGAGTAGCCTTGAAGAAAAATAGAGAGAAGAAAGAAATAGAAAAGGGGTTCGGATTTTTCTAACGCAGAAAAATCGATTTCCGTTTTCTCCATATTCAACCGTTGGATCGGCTTGAACTTTTGACAGTAGTTTCGTGACACACAGAGGTACGTTCTAAACGGTGAAGATATTATTTTGTGTTTTCTAAGATTGCCTGTTGGGGTAAAAACGGGACTGCCATTTTTATCGTCGTTTATCATCTATCTCTTTATTTGTTGAATCCAAGATTGTTGTTTGATCTTGATGAGTTATTGTAATCCTCTAGTTTGATGATCTAGAGAGAACTTGGTGTACCCATTATTTAACATAGTGGAGGTTTGATTCGGTGGCTCATCGCCCGTGGTTTTTACCTTCGATTTGGAGGGTTTTCCACGTTAAAATATCGGTGTCTCGTTTTTGTTTATTGCTTGATTATTTGCTTGGATTTAATTGATATTGCTGGCTTGGATTTGGTAATCTCATTTAGCACACAAGAACTTGGAGAATTATTTTTCAGGTTAATTATCCGATCGTTTTCCAACAATTGGTATCAGAGCACAAGTTTGGTAACAAAAGGAACGGATAGAAATCTGTGTGTATTATATGGAAGAGCATAATTCTTTTGGGATGATGAAATTGAACTCAGGGAATTACGCTATTTGGAAAAGGAAGATGTTAGATCTTCTTTATTGTAAAGATCTATTTATGCCGGTGTTAGGCAAAGAAAAGCCAAAAGAAATGAGTGATAATGATTGAGAAATTTTGCACATGAAAGCTTCCGCTACAGTCAGGCAATGGGTAGATCCTAACATATTCCATTATATCGCGGAGGAAACCAAAGCAAATATTTTGTGGAAAAAGTTAGAGGCACTGTATGAGAAAAACACGTTTAGAAACAAAGCGTTGTTGATTAGAAGAATTGTGAATTTGAAGTTCAAGGATGGAAAAAGTATGACTGAGCATACAAGCGACTTTGTGGGATTAGTAAATCAATTGGCCGGAATGAAATTGAATCTTGAGGATGAGTTACAAGCTCTATTACTTCTGGGTAGTCTACCGGACAGTTGGGAAACTTTAGTTGTCTCATTAAGTACTTCAGCACCAGGTGGAACATTGACCATGAAGATGGTTAAAGATAGCTTACTCAATGAAGAAGTAAGAAGAAAAGAAAAAGGTGAATCTTCTTCAGATGTACTAGTTTCTCAAAAGCCTGCGAGACGTGGAGGGAGTAAGAGTAGGCAACCACAGGGACATGGTAAATATGAAGAATTCAGGGGGAAGTCTAAAAACAGAAAAGACTTCAAATGTTTTCACTGCGACAAGCCAGGTCACATGAAGAAAGATTGTAGAATTTTAAAGAGAGAACTTGCAGAAGCAAAGAAAGAGGAAGCACAGACTAATGCAGTCAGCCATGGGAGTGAAGCTGGTATCGTTTCTGACGACAGTTGTGTTAGTCTGGTTTGCCAGGATACTGACTGGGTGATTGATTCTGGTGCATCGTTTCATGTTACTCCTCACGATGATTTCTTCAGTACATACTCTTCAAGTGATTTTGGTAATGTCAAGATGGGCAATAGTAATGCTTCAAAGATTATAGGTGTTGGAGATATTTGCTTGGAGACTAACCTTGGAAATAAGTTAGTTCTCAGAGATGTAAGACATGTCCCGGATATTCGGCTTAATTTGATTTCTACTGGAAAACTTGATGATGATGGGTTTGACAATTATTTTGGTGAAAGTAAATGGAAGCTCACTAGAGGATCGTTAATCATTGCCAGAGGAAAGAAGTTAAACTCGCTCTATGTCACTCAAGGGAAGTTATACAAAGGAGAGACAAATGTTATTCAGAAGGGTGTTAGCATTGATATGTGGAACAAGAGACTTGGCCATATAAGCGAGAAGAATATGCAGATCCTCGCTCGGAAGCAATTCCTACCAAGTTTGCAAGGTACACCTCTTAAAACTTGTCTTATTGCTGGAAAGACGCATAGAGTTGCATTTCATTCCTTTCTGCCACATAGAAAGTCAAATATTCTTGATTTGATTCACACTGATGTTTGTTTTATGCGAGATAAATCTCTTGGAGGTGCGGTCTATTTTGTGACATTTATTGATGACCACTCAAGGAAAGTCTCGAGTACCGCTTTGAAAACCAAAGATCAAGTGTTTGACATCTTTAAAGAATTTCATGTCAGAGTTGAAAGAGAAACAGGAAAGAAGCTGAAGACGGTTAGATCTGATAATGATGGCGAGTATCAGGGGCAATTCGAGAGATATTGCAGAGCCTATGGTATCAGACTTCAGAAAACTCCAGCTAAGACACCGCAGCTGAATGGTGTGGCTGAGAGGATGAACAGAACAATTGAAGAAAAAATCAGATGTATGCTTTCTCATGCTAAGCTTCCAAAAAG
>QAOC01038573.1:0-12803 GCA_003255005.1 Begonia fuchsioides | reverse complement strand
TGGTTTTATTTCTAAAGAAAATAAAGTGTGTTTTTATCAATTGGTATCAGAGCACTTTCACTGGGCAAAAAGAAACTCCGAGATGATGACCAGATCGGAATCACAGAAGGAAAATCAAAAAAAGTGGCAAAAATAAATGGAGAATATGAAAGAAGAGTTGAAGGAGATTAAGAAAATCGGGACTTTGGAAAAAAATCTAATGATTATGCAAGAACAGATGAACAGGATGATGACAAAATTAGATGAAAAATTGACCACTGCAGAGCCAGATGAAATGCAATTTTCAGAGACCGGAAGATTCGAAGAAAAAGAAGAAAACCGACATACCTTCGAGAGAGAAACCTTCCGAGGAAATTGGACTTACCCATCTTTACTGAACCGATCCTGAAGGCTGGATTTGCCGTGCCGATAGATATTTTAACATCAATCGGATGACTGAATTGGAGAGGGTGGATGCTGCCATGGTTTGCTTTGAAGGACCTGCACTTGCTTGGTTTCAATGGGAGATGGGAACGAGGCCTATCTACTCTTGGATGGTGCTGAAAAAACGTGTTACAGAGAGATTCGGCCATAATCGAAGAGGCTCCAACTGCGATTTGTTGCTGACGTTGAAACAGGAGACGACGGTTGAAGATTACCGAACACAATTTGAGACGATTGCGTCGGGACTCAGTGGGTTACCAGAGGAGATACTATATAGCGCCTTCTTTCAAGGATTACGGACGGAAATAAGAGCTGACGTCCGGTTGATGAAACGGGTCGGACTCCACGACTTGATGGACTTTGCGCAGGTAATAGAGGACCGTAATGCTCTGTTGAGGCCGGAGACGACGAGGGGGGCGAGACCTTTCTCTCGACTGTCACCGACGCTACCGTTTCCGCAGACGAGAGGAGCGGCGGATAGTGGACAGCAGAGTGCCCCAAGTCGAAATCCAGGATTCAGGGGAAGGAGGTTGACTGAGAATGAATTAAGGGCAAAAAGGGAACAAGGTTTATGTTTTAAATGTGATGAAAGGTATATCCCGGGACATCGTTGTAAAAATAAAGCTTTACAATTGTTGGTGTTACAAGAAGAAGAGGACGAAGTCCACCAAGAAATCGAGGGTATTGGAGAGGCGGAAAATGTGGAGGAAATTAAAGACGAGGTGGAAATATCGTTAAACTCGGTGATGAGAATTACTACTTTGCATACGATGAGATTATGGGGATCAATTAACGGAAAAAATACAATTGTTTTTATTGATAGCAGAGTGACTCACAATTTTATTTCAAAAGCCCTTGTAACCGAGCTAAAGTTACCGATTACAAAATCAATTTCATATGGTATTCAATTGGGTAATGGAGAATCAATTTACGGAGAAGGAATTTGTAAAAGGGTTATGCAGATTTTGCCAAAATTGGAGATCTTAGAAGATTTTTTACCAATTGATTTGGGAAATTCCGACGTCATCTTGGGGATGCAATGGTTAGAATTGTTGGGTGAAACGAACGTAAATTGGAAATTGCTAACGATGAAAATAATCGTGGGAGGACAAATGGTCATTATTAAAGGTGATCCTGGTTTATGTAAATCGAAGGTCTCATTAAAGGCCATGATGCATGCGATTAAAAAGGGTGAGACATGGATGCTTTTGGAAATGATAAGTACCGGTAACTCAATAAATGCTCAATCAATGATTCCTCAAGAAATTGAGAAGTTACTCTTTGAATTCCGCTATATACTTCAATTACCTAAGGGTTTACCACCTTCGAGAAGTCATGATCATCCTATTCCATTAAAGGAAGTGACTTCTCCAATTAATGTTCGGCCATATCGATATCCAAACATACAAAAAGATGAGATAGAAAAGATGATTGGCGAGATGTTAGCCGCTGGAATTATCCAACCAAGTTCAAGTCCATATTCAAGTCCAATCATATTAGTAAAAAAAAATGGAAGTTGGAGGTTTTGTATTGATTATAGAGCTTTAAATCGAGAGACCGTCAAAGATCATTTTCATATACCGGTCATTGATGAATTGGTGGATGAACTAAATGGAGCGACCATCTTTACCAAGTTGGACTTACAGTCGGGTTACCACCAAATTCGGATGAAACAAGAAGATATTCTGAAAACGGCATTCCGTACTCATGAAGGACATTATGAATTTTTAGTGATGTCATTTGGTTTAACCAATGCACCATCATTGTTTCAATCCCTAATGAACCAAGTATTCAAGAAACAATTGCAGAAATTTATTTTGGTATTTTTTGACAACATATTGATCTAAAGTCGAACATTGGAAGATCATATGGAGCATCTACGGGTGGCTTTGCAAATATTGACGGACCAAAAGTTATTTGTTAATAGAAAGAAATGCTTATTTGCCAAATAAGAATTGGACTATTTGGGTTACATTATTTCAAGCAATGGTGTTTCGGCACATCCGGAAAAAATATCTGCAATATGTAATTGGAAACTACCGACTACCTTGCGTCAACTGCGAGGGTTTTTAGGACTAACGGGGTATTACCGCAAATTTGTATCGGGATATGGAAGTATTGTTTTGCCTTTCACGGAACAATTAAATAAAGATAAATTCCATTAAAATGACGAAGCTACTATGGCGTTTCAGCAATTAAAAAAAGCCATGACGACATTACCAGTTTTGGCTTTACCAAATTTTAACTTTACCAAATTTTAATGAAATTTTTATCGTAGAAACGGATGCATCAGGTTTCGAAATTGAATAAAGGTGATAGCCCACAATTCTAATTTCATTTATACTATTCTAAGTTTGTTGCATGACAGCCCTCTTGGAGGCCATGCAGGATTTTTAAAAACATTTCATCGTATTGCTGCTGAGTTATACTGGGTTGGAATGCGTAAGATGATCAAGCAATATATCAATAATTGTGAGATATGTCAACGTACCAAATATGAAGCTCTGAGTCCAAGAGATTTAATCCAGCCACTTCCTATTCCAAATGATATTTGGGAAGACATCTCAATGGATTTCATTGAAGGTTTGCCAAAATCAAAACAGTTTGATACCATCTTTGTGGTAGTTGATCGATTGAGCAAATATGCTCATTTCTTGGCCCTTAAACATCCGTTTTCGGCTCAAATGGTGGTAGCTTTGTTCTTCAATCAGATTTTCCGCCTTCACAGGATGTCTACTTCCATTATTTCTGATCGAGATAAAATTTTCGTCAGCAAATTTTGGAGTGAATTATTTTCTTTACATGGGACATCATTGAAATTAAATTCGGCTTATCATCCGCAAACCGATGGGCAAAAAGAAGTGGTTAATCGGACGATCGAAGCTTATTTACGATGTTTTATTGGGAATAAACCTAAAACTTGGAGTAAATGATTGGCGTGGGTAGAATATTGGTATAACACCTCATATCATTCGGCTATTCGAATGTCACCATTCAAGGCGGTTTACAAACGAAATCCTCCAAAGGTGTTACAGTTTGATAGACCATCAAAAGCTACTGTCACGGCTGTGGATGTTCATATGCAAGAACGTGATCAGATTATATCACTTTTGAAGAACCATTTAGCTTCCGCCCAATCAAGTATGATGACTTCGGCCAACTAAAAACGTCGCTTTGCCGAATTTAAAGATGGTGATTGGGTTTGGCTTCGACTTCAACCCTATCGGCAAAAATCGGTAACACCAAGACTAAATTTGAAATTATCTCCTCGTTTTTATGGTCCTTTTCAGATAATACAACGAATCGGGAAGGTCGCTTATAAACTTCTCTTGCCGGACAATAGTTTCTTCCATCCAATCTTTCATGTTTCGTTGTTAAAAGCAGTTAAGGGGGAAATTCATACTTCAACCACGTTACCGGAAGCATTGTCCGAGACGGCCCCCAACTTAGTAGAACCAGAGTCATTACTGGATGTACAACAAAATGGTGCAAATTCAAAAAACATCTGTGTTTTAATTAAATGGAAACATCTCCAGCCATTTAAAGCTACATGGGAGGAATTTGATGTCATTCATTTTCAATTTCCATATTTTAACCTTGAGGACAAGGTTCGTCTTTGGGCGGAGAGTATTGATACGACCACACCTATTATAAAGTTTACTTATAATAGGAAATGTTTTAAAAAAGGAGAACCAAGGTGGGAAGAGAGAAATAGCTGTCATCAACAGTTATTTCTTTTAAATGGGCAGTTTTCGGAAAGTGGCTAGAGGGGAGAATTCTGGAAATTGGGAGACGACAGGATCTCGAAAACTTGTGTACTTATTGTGTGTTCTACTTGCTGTGTTGTTGTGTTTGATAGTTTGATTTTGTGTTCTTGCTTTATTATTGAGTTGTAATTGACTTGGTTTTATTTCTAAAGAAAATAAAGTGTGTTTTTATCATAAACGAATGAGTTTCATCGTATTTATTATTTGATTCTCAATAACATGAATTTGAGTATCTTCCTAATCTCTATATTCGCGGGCGACGTCCCCGCCACCATTGATAATAAACATTTTTTGTATCGTACTAAATATGTGTATAGTATATTTGCATTACATTATTAAATGTTTATTATAGTTTCTAATTTTATATATTGAAAAGACTTTTAATATATTTATATAAGATAATTGTAACTACGTAGATTTTGCTCGTTAAGCTTGACTTGCATGCTTAATCGAATCGGCTCAAGGCTCGTGACTCGAACCAAATATTTAACAGACTCATCAAGATCGACTCGAAAAGCTCAACAAGTTTAACGAGTTGAATTTTTGCAAGCTTAATTCAATTGAGCCATTGTCCTACTTTATCGTTTGTTAGTTGATCGATGAAACCGAATATTGCGCCCAATATCAAACCGAATCGACAAGTCGGAATCTCGTACTTTGAACCAGAAGAATTTTAAAAAATGTGCGTTTATTTTCATGATACATGAAAAATATCTAAAATATAAAACATTAACCTATAATTACTTTAAATTTGAAAAAAAAATTAAAATATTGATTAATATATTAATTAAATATAAAGTTCTTTGCTATTATTTTTATAGTTAATTTAAATTTGTAATTTAGGTGGTAAATTAAAGTTCTTTGAAACCGGCTCAAAGCCCAAAAAATAGGCCCAATCCAAGAGCAGAAAGCCTAGGTCATCCTATAAATTCAGAGAAAACCCTAAATCGCAAATTTAGTCGCTCGAGGAGAAGCAGAGGTTTCTCAGCCGGTGTCATCTTCCTCGCTCTAGCAATGGGTATGGCTAAAATGATTCTCTCTCGTTTCCCTGGTCTTCAAAATACATGGTGTTGATTTTATTTCGTTTTTCGTTTTTGGGTTTTGATGGGCTGCAGCCAGAATTAAGGTTCACGAGCTTAGACAGAAAACTAAGGCTGATCTTCTCAGTCAGCTCAAGGATCTCAAAGCTGAGCTCGCTCTTCTTCGCGTCGCTCAGGTCACTGGAGGCGCTCCCAACAAGCTTTCGAAAATGTAAGTTTTTTTAATCGACTGTTATGTTTTCTTTGTTTCATTAATTTCATTTCTGTTTCTAAATTTTTTTTGGCTTTTGATTTCAGCAAGCTAGTGAGGTTGTCGATCGCTCAGGTATTAACTGTGATTTCGCAGAAGCAGAAGGCGGCGCTTAGAGAGGCTTACAAGAACAAGAAGCTTTTGCCTCTCGATCTGCGACCAAAGAAAACCAGGGCTATTCGCAGAAGGCTGACAAAGCACCAAGTAATAGCTTTACTTCGATCTTTTTCTTTATTTATGTGTAGTAATTGAAGATATAGGCCTTGTCCGTGAAAAACATCCACTATTGCTGTTGCTATTAATCTAAAATATCCATGCATTTAATTTTCTATAATCTATGCACCGAGTAATAGCTTTACTTCGATCTTAATCTTTGTTTATGTTAAATACTTGTTCAGTATCGATCCTATTGGACATGAAATGTGAAACTATTTGAAATTTCGAGCCTAATGGCCATAAAATGTGTGCAAAACTAGTGGAAGTTGTATGCCTGGCACGCTTAACAAGCTTATCACCCTGTTGTATTAAATAAAAAATTGCCATCTTTACCAAATGTTTTATGATTGATTTCTTATTTTATGTTTGTCAATGGCTCTATCTTCCCTGATGTTGCTTTTATCTCTTTAACAAGTTTTCATCTATGTTTCAGGCGTCACTAACAACTGAGAGAGAAAAGAAGAAGGAAATGTATTTCCCTATGAGGAAGTATGCCATTAAGGTATAGGGTAGTATCCCAAATTGATTACCTTGAAGTGCCGAATCCATTTTGCAACGAGTTTTGTCGTTTATTTGGATTGTTTTGGTGAATTCGAGCTTGTTTTAATGTTTGCTTTATCGGTTAATGTCTTTTACATTTCAGATACCTAGCCATGACATTTTATTTAGAATAGTTTACAACGTTCTTGTTGATTTGTGCATATGGTCAAGTTTTTATCTTTTTTCTTGCTCAATTCTTGATCTCTGGTTCAAAATTTAATTGGCGTGTTCAATAAATTTGTTGAAGTTTGTTTTTTCTACTCATACATTTTTGGGTCAAAACTCAGGGTTTTGAGCAGTTCTAGATTGTGGTTCATTGGCCTAGACAAAGTTTGTTTGTCGAGCATTGGGATCGCTACACGCAGTCGACTGAACTAGAAGCCTATAACCTCTTTCCATTAATCCACTAATTACGATACAAACTTTATCAAACCCTAAATCATTATTGCAACAATTTCTAGGAAGAGGACAGATAATTTGATTAGTCCCCATCTTTATTGGCAGAAAGGGTACTTCAAACTTAGTTGCAGTTGAGTTGCTATGGCATATATTTGTACATCTATATACATTTATTGATGTGTTATATAATGATTATGACAATTAAGTATATTACTATGTGAAAACACTAAGTGTGGAAATAGGAAATGAGTGGTTCGGTCTGGTTTTTGGTGTGATGTTAAGTTGGACCAAGTTTGGTTTGCTGTTAGATTTGCTATTGATTTTGGGTTACTCTTGTTTTGACATGTCAAACTTGATGCAGTTTAATCTATGTCATGTCAAACTTGATGCAGTTTAATCTATGTGGACAATAAAAAAATATGTTAAGAACTTAAATTTAATATTATTTATAAAGTGAAAATTGAATTTTTTTTTTGTTGAAATATGAGTTCAATGATAAATTAACATGATTATGTTTTTATGATTTTGAATAATAATTAATTTTAAGAACAATAATATATGAGTTCATTTTAAAATTTTAAATTTTAATATTATTTATTTATTTTTAATAAATTATTTTAATATTATTTATTTATTTTTAATAAATTATTTTAATATTTGTAAAAAAATAAAATAATTAATAAAAATGTTAAAAGAAATTTGTAACTTTTCAAATTAATATCTTATATTGTTGTGAATTTATGATATAAATTAAGTTATTCCGTTAGTAAAATTGTTTTTTTTTAATCTTAAATTAAAAAAAAAATCACTCATAATTTTGAAGGGTTAATCGATAATTATACAAAAAATTATTGTATTCTTAGGGGTTGAGTTAGGTTTTTTTATCTTTTCAAAATTCAGAATTTTTTTAATTTATTTTTTGGGAAATTCTGTATTTTTTAAATTTTTTTCCAATTTTGTAATATTATTTTATAAAATTTTAAGTTTATTATATTGAATATTTTATAAAATTAAATTACCATGAAAATTGAATTTTTTCAAATTTTAAAGCTTTTTAGTGTTATTTACTTACGAATTTTGGAAAAGTCTTTGAAAATAATTTCAAACTGGAGCCAATAACACAAATTTTTTTTATTTTTTTTATAAAATTTATAGTAATATTAGGTCACATGTGATGGACATGCATTATATTCTATTCGTGTAATTATATTAAATTGCAGACAAAATAGAATTTTGATTCTTATTAAAATGTTATAAATTCTTAAATAATCATGTGTCTTGTGTCATTAATACACACTGAATGAGTTAAAAAACCAATTACAGGCCAACAATACATCTGGGACTTGAGATGGAGCAAATAGCTCAAATGGTGTTGTTGGAAGCTCCGAAAATGCAGCTTTTAACGATGACACTGATGATGACGACGAGCTCGATCTCGAAGTATTAGATGGGTTGGAAGCCAATTGATCAAGATCTATCATTTGGATCGACGAGCCAAGCATGGGTTAAGCAGAGAATATATTATCAGTTACTTGTCTATGCATTTTGATGTTGAGTATTAAATTCAATGAATAAATAATGATAAAAATTCATCAATTTTTTATAGCAGATTTCAACTAGTTAAAAGGGCAACAAACAAATTTAATATGTAACTTATGAATTTCTAAGTCTCGGATGTCTAGTTTCCAATGATTCAAGTTTCAAGTTATTTCGAGCACTTTGTAAGAAGTTATAGTCATTTTTGCATTATATATAGCAACTGACCAAAATGAAAAGATGACAAGAGTTTACAAATTATGGAAGCACATAGATCTCGTTGATTGCACTAATGTTCCAAATTTAAAAGAATTAATCTAAATTTATATTTTGAACAGTTAAATTCTTTACCGAACATCTTGAACAAAAATGTTTTGCTACAAGTGTCTTAAATCTTTCGTTATTCATGCAACATCACTGGCGTTAATTGTCGATTTATAGGTCCTTATCTGTTTTCAACCCTCGTTAAACTTAATATCTCTTAGTTGGCGATCCAGGCTCTTTGTAAATGCAAGTTAAATGTTTTATTTCTTTAATTGAATTTTCAAGTTTTAACTTGATTTTTAAATGTTCAAATTAAATTTTAATCAAATACTTAATTTTAAAAATGTAAATTAATGATGTACATTAAAAAAATCTAATGTTAATGATGTTATATACAAAATTGAAATGTTTGATGTGTTAATTAATAAAAAATTCACAAAAAGTATTCGATGAAAATACCTTGAATAAAAATAATATTCATATATTACCCTTAGGTAAAGATTTAATTATCTTTCAATTTACAAGCTTAAATAATATTTAATTAAATAATAATAATTTACTTATATTATTTATAATATTTAATTATAAATAATAATTTATGATTGATTAAATTAAATTTACTTTACTAGTATAAATGTTTGCTTGACACATTATCATAAATTGTAATTGTGCACATTATTATGTATAATAATAATTTGTAATTGTGACATTATTGTGATTTTGTGTCACATTTCATAAATCTATTAGAATGTAAAAACTAAATATGTAAATATAAAATATGACATTATTGTTTTTTGTAGTTGGTAAAAATAATAATTATTAGGTTAAAAACTTAACTTAGACCTGAATTTTAGATAAATAGCTCAAAAAAAGTTTGAGTTTTTAAAAAATATTTCTACAATATTATAAAATAATATTATAAAATAATATTGCACAAAGTTTTATAAATTTTAAAGAAATTTACAATTTACTATATTTTTTTAATGCCTAAAATAAAAATAAAAAATTATTTTTTATGCATTAAAAAAATTAGAGTAAATCGTATAATTGTTGAAAATTCATGAAAATATTTGGATTATTGTCTTACAATATTTCAAAAGTGTGACAAAATTTTGAAGATTTTATTGACATAAGAAATTTTACGTGAATTTATTTTTTATGCATTTAAAAATTTATGATAAATCTTACAAATATTTATAAAAATTTAAGTATTTTAAGTTTAGTTCGTTTTATTTTTATGAATGTGTAGTAAAAATTACAAGTTATTTTAATAAAATTTGTTTAACTAAATTAATAAAAATAAAAATAAAAATAAAATTAATTGTTCGTCTAAATGAGGGTGAGTTTAGCAAGAAACTCAAAAAAAATAAAAAATTATTTATTTTTTGAACTATTTATCAAATTTTGAATTTTAGTTTTAATTTTATTATATTTATAAATATAAAATTGAAATTAAAATAAGAACCGTGGGTAGAGTAGGGGAAGGGCCTACCTAACCATGTTCAGCTGATGAACGGTCGAGATTTATTCATAGTTTTTGTTGGTTTCGTACCTAAATCATGATGTCTTGTCCTTGTCTCATAATCACTGGCCCTGGCCTAGGTCAGTTCCAATTTTGGCAGTCACGTGCATTAAATAATAGTAATGCTTTTAAATTTAGAGTTTATACCAAAGTCAAATCTGTCTCCAACGTCTTTAAATTTTAGCCGCACAATGTACGTGAGATTAAATTATAATGACTCAGTAGCCTAAAGATAAAAGTTATTTACATAATATCTCAATGAACTATCCAAACATTGAAATTAACAACTCTCACACTATGACAGTGCAGACGTCGAACCTAGACTCTTGTACTCAATCTATCATTTTTTAGTCAACTGAAATATGTCCGTACAAACTAAAAATATTTAATTTAACATATTGTCGTCGTTTTAATTATTATTTTAATATTTTTATCAATTTAATTAATATTTTCATGTTAGTCAAATTAAATAAAATTTAAATTTATTATTAAAATATTTTTTATTTCTCTAGTAGTCATTAAAATTTTTAAAAAAATTACTAATTAAATTGACAATATTTTTAAATTAATGAAATTATGATAATTAAATAATTTATTATCAAAATTGTAGTTGATAGTTTATGTGCTGCCATAAACGTTGAATCGGTATTTATTAAAAAAATTATTTAATTTTATAATTAATAATTTATAACTTAAATGTAAGTTGACCAAAAATTCAGTTGAAAATTTACGTGATGGGGACCATTCTTAAATGCAGAAGGCCCCACCCTCTTCCACCCACTGAAAAGTCCAAATTATTGTGGGGTCAACTCTTTGGAACCAGATTCAGGACAGGTCCAGCCACAGCATCGAATACCAGGATGCCACGTTTACTCAAACGAAACACCCAAATAAAAATGGACCAACTCGAGCTGTCTTGATTGAACGTGAGACTTGCCTCTTTTGGACTCTTTTCTCCACACGTGTCATCAAATCTATGAGTGACTCAGTTTTAATAATTATTAAAATGATTATCAAAAAATAAGTCAAATCGAACCTTAATTTTTAGAATGATTGGATGAATGAGAGATTTTCGATAATGTCTCAATTATGATAGGATTTACCACATAGGTTAACTCTTGAACTTATTGAAATATGTGGTCGCTACCCATTTTGCCGATGCAAGTCGATTTTTCAATACTCGAGCGCAAGTATGACTATCAACGAAAGTTTTGATTTCAATTGTTTCTTCATCATGCATCTTTAAAGCATGAAGGCGTTATAGACATCCTTCTACACATATTGTTGTTAGTCTCTTTGGATCGCTTCTTTTGAAAGTGATCCATATCCATTTGATAATGCATTGTTCGTTATTTCATCTTTCAAATTTTTAACGGATTGGTACCTTTTACCGAAATAATGCTCGCTCTCAGTCACCGCTGGCAAGCTCAAAACTTTGGTTGTATCTTTCTCGTCTGATTCAGGTGGCGTAGTCAAAGCCATCATATGAGAAAGATTGAACTTCTACATTATACTACCGTAAAAAGTTGTAAATAAGAGACATATGTATTAGGTTCTTAAAACACAATCCATATTTGCTTCACTTTCTTCTTATTCATCTTCATCGTTATTTGTCGTTTCTAACCACAACTTTATCGAGCAACCAGCCATTATAGCCAATATAGAACTGTTTTTCTGATGTATGATTTTCAATGAGAAAGAAGATCGAAATTATAGTTTTTTTGGGCTATCGGACACATCACTTGTCACGCTCAGACGAATTATGCATCCGAGTGAGACATAGATCGGACGGATGAGACAAACTTCGGACGAATGGGGCAAAAGTGCAGACAAATATCGAACGAATGAGGCAAAAAAATTTTGCTTCATTCGTCCGATCATGCCTCACTCCGACGAATGAAGCAAGATTTTATACGTCCGACGAGCCTAAATTTTTTTTTTTCCAAAAATTGTTTTTACTCTATAGTTTATGAATTGATTAAATGTTATTCCATCGTGGAATCATAATGTCTTTGTAATATAACTTGACATAATTAAATTAATTTAAATATATTTAATAAATAAAAATAAAAATAATTATTTATTATTTAAATTAATTTAAT
Organism: Begonia fuchsioides; assembly: GCA_003255005.1. NCBI lineage: Eukaryota > Viridiplantae > Streptophyta > Magnoliopsida > Cucurbitales > Begoniaceae > Begonia > Begonia fuchsioides. The sequence continues at coordinate 744 of QAOC01038573.1, read as the reverse complement.
TATATAAGGATACTTTTAAAGATATTAGAAGAAAATAATTTTATATTTATTGATAATTTATAATAAAGTAAACATCAAATTTTATACAGCCACATAAAAAATTCGAGATGTTATAATTGACAGTAAAATAAAGTTTAAATTGATATTTACCTTTTGAATTATCGTGGTCATCGCCGACAACTATATCAATTTCTGCGGCGGTTCTTTCCATCAAAGTCTGTGTTTTCTTCCTGGGTTTAGACTCTCCGCCATGTAAAATCTCTCTCCTGACGATTTGGAACTCAGACGGCAAGCAGGGAGCGGCGGAGATTAGTGGCTAGTAAAAAAGATGTTGGATCTGAACTGTTATTTTACCCTTAGTGATTCACTGGACGGCGTCGATTTCACTGCAGATTCTGCTACCCAGCTGGAAGATTCAGCCACTTCCAATTCCTCTATTGTTAACGCCGAAGAAACTGGAGCTGCAAGCTGTGATCGAAAAGACGAAAATTCTTCTGATGCCGCTACCGGATTCATTTTCGGCATCATGACAAAAAAGAGCGAAAGTCAAGGGGCGAATTGGGTGGTGGATGAAAACGCATCGTCGGAACTCGCGGCGCAGCCTCTTTTTCCGGTTAACGGAAACGGGAGAGACTGGGATTCGGAGCTTCGTTTGGGGCTAGCCACCTTGGCGAGATCTCCGTCGCTCAACTTGTCCTTCTCTTTCTCCGGTGCCGGAGTAAAGAGTCCTCGGCCAAAAGAAGA
>QAOC01038558.1:0-17613 GCA_003255005.1 Begonia fuchsioides | reverse complement strand
TGAATAGTTTATTTTTACTCTCTTCTTTATTTAACGATATTTAATGTTTGTATATTGTCACGATGTTTTTATTTATTTTTAAATCAATTTTTCAAAAATTTTAAATTTTTTTTTTAAAAACCGTGAACCGGCCCAGCTCGGCTAGTGAAAACTGGGCCGGGCTGGGCACGGTTCACGATTTTATTTTTAGATTCACAAGTCCAACTTCTTCGAAACCGTATTTCACGAGTCTAGTGCCAAAAAATTATGACAACCGGTCCGTGGGACTGTATTTTTAAATCAAATCGTGAATCGTGCCCAGCCCGGCCCGGTTGTCATAAGTGGTAGGGGTGGCACGGGCTGAGCCGGACCGGAGCTGTGGAATACGGTTCACATCCACAGTTTAGATTCACATCCATAGAATTTGGGGTTCCAAAAATTATGCTCAGGTGTTACGTTTGTATACTAAACCTTACGGGAAGACGATGTCGAACAACAAAAGTTTAGATCCTCATTTGGAGGTGTGACAACCGAGTAAAATTCAAACTAAAGTATCAAAAATTGATAATTAGTTATTTAAATTTTTTATTGTTACATAAAAGGTAAAATATCTAGAAAAAAACTTAAAGGGGAAACAATCGGTAAAGAAATAGAACAACGCCTCCTACGGTGGGATATTGATCATGTCACAAGTGTGACTGTCGATAATGCAAGTTCTAATGATGTAGCGATTTCATACTTAATGAAGACAGTAAAAACTTGGAATGGACTTCTTTTGAACGGTGATTTCATGCATGTGAGATGCTTTGCGCATATACTAAATTTGGGAGTTTCTGATGGTTTGAAAGAACATCATGAGTCAATAGCAAGGATACGGAAAATGATCAAGTATGTAAGGTCTTCTCCAGCACGATTGCAAAATTTTAGGAGATGTGTTGATTCAGTCAAAATTTCTTGCAACAGTAGCTTGAGTCTCAATGTTTCAACACGGTGGAACTCAACATATTTGATGTTAGCAAATGCTATAAAATATGAAGCAGTTTTTGAGAAAATGATTGACGATGAAGCTCTCTAACACCAAACACAGTTGAAGCTCTAATTTGTACTCAAAGTTGGCTCAAATCTTTCGACCCTTTCAAGATCGACACAAAAACCAATGATAAAAACCTTAATAACACTAAATCTATTGACGATGAGGAAGTTTCAACGTATTGATCTTTAGTCAATATTATAGATTCGATAGTTATGTATTGAAGTTTTGATGATGAATGACGTTTTGAATTTTGACTATATTTTCTTTGAATTTTGACTACTCGTATTTGCCGATGGATATTTGAGTTTTGTATATTAGTAAATGATAAACTATGTTTTGAATAGTTAATATTTTATATCGTTACTGATCGTCGATCGTATTTTTTATTACGTGATGGAGGTTTGAACTTGAAGTTTAAACTTTGAAATGAATAGTTTATTTTTACTCTCTTCTTTATTTAACGATATTTAATGTTTGTATATTGTCACGATGTTTTTATTTATTTTTAAATCAATTTTTCAAAAATTTTAAATTTTTTTTTTAAAAACCGTGAACCGGCCCAGCTCGGCTAGTGAAAACTGGGCCGGGCTGGGCACGGTTCACGATTTTATTTTTAGATTCACAAGTCCAACTTCTTCNATTTTCAATGGACTATGCATTTATATAAATTATTTCATTATTTAAAATAAAAAAATTACAAAAAATTATTTAATGTTAAAATATTTAAAAATTTTCTAAATTATTATCTTATATTTTAATAAATATTTTTCAATGAACCCTGCCAAGGAATGGACTCTCCGCCCCTTCCAGGCTTCCATACACTTGACTAACGTGGGGCTGAACCAAGGGGTGGACCCCTGGGGTGCACTCTCAGCTGGAGTCGTTGGTGCTTTGCTAAATTTTTTTTGATGTATTTTAAAGTTTAAGAATTTTAAAATATATTATTTCAAAATTTAGAATTTTTTAAATATTTTATTCTCATACAAAAGGAAATGTATTTGAGGAAAATCTATTTATGATGGCGTTGGGTCAGCAATGCATTGAACAAAGTAGACAAGTAAAAAATGGAGTTCATAAGCTGCAACGTGACAATTAATATTATAGTACACGAAAGATTAAAAAAGCAAACTTATTATAAATTATATTTGTTTGCCAAAATTAATTATGTGTAACAAGTGAATACGACTTGCCCTACCGAATCCCTGACCTACGACTTTATTACTCACCGCCATCGACTTTCAACCGTGGGCATTTGTGGGAGCGTGCGTGTCTGCGCTTTGGAAGCGCGTGAGGCAAGAACTCCATATTAAGTTCGTTACGCATGAAGAGCGTGACAGGCCGCCAACCCCATTCCTTCCTCCATATTTCATGTTTTATATGTGGTGGAGCCCACCTTTTGCCTTGCCTTTCTAGACTGCCTACATTATCCGGGATGAAATAGGGATTTTCATCGTGGGTTGGTCCCATTTTTTACAAAAAAAAAAGAGTATCAGATTACGAAATTTCAGTTTCTAATACGAAGGATCAGAACCAGACCATTAAATGACCGGACTATAAAATGACCAAAAATTCGGTCCAGTCTTGGTCCAGTTCTGGTATTTCCTATTAAAAAAAATAAAAACAAAATATTAAAAATATATAATGCAAAATACCGAAATAGTATAATTGCATAACATACTATAACTAGGGGTGAGCATCGGATTAGATTGGATCGGATCTGACAAACATCGGATTGTAGATTGTAATCTGATCGGATCGGCGCAAATCTGTAATTCGATCCCCCAACGTTATCGGATCGGATCGGATCTGCCTGATTCATTTTCCAGAGAAGTTCATCTCATGTATTTCCAAAATTTTCCCTGCAATCCGAACTCTAAACCAAAGCAATCCATAATCCAAAACTATCCATAATCTATCTAAATGTTTGAGCGCTCGACATAATTCTGAAGGATCCGTCTTTGAAAAATCTGGGGTCGACACATGTAGGTTGGAGTCGACACAAATGTGAAGGATCCGTCTCAGGAACCAATGGGTCGACACATTTTGAGGGGTCGACACATTTTGAGGGGTCGACACAAGGAATATGGTAAGGTCGACACAATGTCTTTTCTAAGGTCAACACAAGCAGTTTGGATGGGTCGACACAATGTGCACGCTGCACTGCCTTTTTGGGTCGACACAAGTTACATAGGTGGGTCGACACAATTTCAACGTAGAGGTCGACACAAGTAACTTGATTAGGTCGACACAAATTATGAAAGACTAAGCTTCTGTTTTGAACATGGGTCGACACAAAGTAACTAGGGTCGACACAAATTATGAAAGGCTAAGCTTCTGTTTTCAACAAAGGTCGACACAAAGTAACTAGGGTCGACACAAATAATAAGGGGCGAAGCTTCTGGATTTTACAAGGGTCGACACAAAGTATTTTGGGTCGACACAAGACATTTTTGGGTCGACACAAAACACATTTTATACTTGAAATTTCTGCAAAACTTAAACAAATTGTTAGACTTTAATTATACCCGGCTTCAACTAGGGGTATTTCTCAATTAATTTTCCGATGGTTTCTCCTCTGTGGTCGTCAATCTGCTGAAAATTTAGAATTTTCTTGTGTAATTTCCAATCTCCATCGACAAAGTGGCCTGTCAAAACAATATAGTTTATATTCTGTGCCGACGTCCAACAATCTGTAGTAAGGCAAACTGTCTGGTTACTTTTACTAAAATATTCCTTAAACTGTTTTTTTTCCTCTTATAAATCGCCTCGATATCCCTTGACAGTGATCTGCGCGAAGGTAGAACCAACTCGGGGCAGAGATATGCACACCACTTTCTGAATCCTTCCTTTTCTACCATTCTCATCGGTAGTTCGTCAGTTATGATCATGCTCGCAAGTACTTCACGCGCTTCTGCCTGCGTGAAAGATGATACAGAAGACGAGTTTGCTTCCCCTTTTAGCATACTAAAAGACAACTTCTTCTGTAACTGATCTGTGGCCAACAAATACTTTGAGCAACTCTTTAAATGCTTTGTCATATTCGAACTCCCCGCCTTCTTCGTATGACATGCATATTTCTTTCCACAATGGTTGCAGCTAGCTCTCGGATCCTCCAGATCGCATCCTTCAACCAATGTAAAATGATCCCAACATGCAGTGACATGCCCGAGAGCCACCACCACCCGGAGGGCATGATAACCCGTGGCCGTGTAAGACAATTTGCTAACTTGTTTGCTAATTTTGCAGGTGTGACATTTCCTTTAATGGACCTCTTAGATGATCCCTCACCCCTTGACAAAGAGCTTCCCAAACATTGTTTGCATTGGGAATTTGAAGAGGAGAAGTTGACAACCGATGCCCAAAGCCTTTCTTGCCGAGACAACCTATCCGAGCCTCGGCCATGTCCAACTCCAAAAGAAGGGAAAGCCGACTTCACTTTGTCTACCATGGGAGAGGACGCTGTTCAAGTGTGGTCCAAGAAGGATGCAAGTGATCATATCCATATGTCAATGGACAAGTGATGGACCGAACCTTGCCAAAAATCCTCTTCACTTTGAGCACGGATTGGAGCCCAATAAATCAAAGGAGAGGTTGGTCCAACGATGGAGGTTTGCTAGTTCGTCACTTGGAGATTTCTTGCTTGTTTAGAGTACTTGTAAATTGTAATTATTCTAGTAGCTTGAAATGATGTATAGAGGTTGGTTCGGTTTGGATCAATTTGCTGGAAATTGGTTTGGATTGGACCAATTTATGCTTCATCATGTTGGAGCTTAAGGGAAATATTATTTCCCATGAAGTTTGAGTTTGTAAAGTCTTTTAGACGTAGTTTAGGTCTAGGGAGTGTTTGACTTGGGAGACAAGTTAAAGGTGGGCCCCTTTTTCCCACCTACCTCCTACTTAGCCACTCATTAGTCCTAAATTTAGGTTTTTAATTGCTTTTGTCTTTTGTGTAAGTTCTAAGGGGTATGAATCCCTCCTCCCACATCTAATGAAGTAGAAAAGAATTTGGTAAATTGCAGAAGCTTGAAGCTCTCTCAATCCTTCCCTTTTCTCATGGCAAGATTTGATTTTGGTGAGTAATATCCATAATATTTCTTTGTCTTTGGTGTTGGTGTCTTGCTAGAGTCACTTAGCCTTTATTCCAATCTTCCTCCACACTTGTTTTGGGTCAAGGTAAGCTTGGAAATCACATAGCCAACCTTCCATTTGTTTGTTTGGGGATTATTATTGTTCTTGTTGGTTGCTGCCGGTTCTATTTTAACCTAATTCCAGTTTGTGTCACAAAAGTATCATCCGTATAAACTTCTGTTTCCCGTGTGCTAATTTCCTAAAATTTGGACTGTGAGTTCTTCATTCGTGTCTTAAAATATTTGGTCTTTCATTGTGTCCCCTGTTTTCCTCCATTTAGGAGTTGTGCCTTATCTTTCCACTGTCTTTCACCCGAGTACCTGAAATTCGTCCATTTTGTCGACTGATTTTTAAACTCTCATATCTTGTAATCTACCAGTGTTTTTTTGGTCTAACCACTTGCATTCTCTCCCTCTTTCATTGAAATTGATTTCTGCCAATTTTCTCATTCCCAGATTCTCCGTATTGAAAGTTGTACAGAAGTCTTTCACTGCCTACTGTACTGCCAAGTCCTGTTTTGTCGGTTTGTGCATTAGAAACTAGTCCCATGCCATTTTAAGTTTTACACGTGTTTTCATTCTGAAAATTTGGCCAAATTTAGCCCACTCCTTAAAGTTTAATTCCTCCAAAATCTTAGCCCAAGGGCCCGTATGCATTTGGAGCTCTAGTGTGTTTACTCCCCTGTTTCTGCGAGTCCTCTTATTCTTGGCAGATTGTCTTGTCTTCCCATTTGTCCCCTTTTCTCCCGACACCTCTCCTAACCCCGAGCGTGTCATGCAGCCTTTAACGCTATTTTTCTTGGATTAGGGGCAGGCTCAGAAGGATTCATAATTCTTGCTGGAGTTGTAGATGTTGATTCTATCGTTGTGTCTATAGTTACAGAAGCCGTACTTTCCATTCTGCAAAAAAAACAACCAATTGACTTACATCAAATTAACATCAAATTAACATTGAAACAACAAAATTAAGCTCTCATCCGAAAAATCATCCATTGATTCCATTCTCAGCCAACAAGCCGACCCAAAATAATTACACTTCCGCATTCAAATTTCAAACAACATAACAAACTGAAAGCACAATACCAAATTACCGAAGAATACTGTCAGTCTGTCACGGATCGATCGGGATCGAAAACCAAAAGGAGAAGAACTCTACTAGTCTACTTATAAACGAATGCGGGTTCGGAATTTTGGAATCGCTCATTCGGAACGTTGAACGCGGGTTGCGGGGTTCGGAATCGCTCGCCGTCGGGGTTACGGATTTTGGGATTTAGCCTTTACGTATTTCGAAATTTTCGATTTGGAGACGCCGACTTGGATTTCAATTTAAGATCCGACGTTCGGATCGGATCGGATCGTCGTCAATCCGGTAACAATCCGATTAACGATCCGAACGTCGGATCTTAAATTCATTTTCCCCACCGATTACCTTTGCCCGATCCGATCTGATCCGATCCAATCCAATCAGCTTGTCGGATTGGGTCGGATCTGCCCACCCCTAACTATAACCATTCAAAAATCCAATTTAAAGAGCATCAGTCCATAGCATACTACAACCAATCTAAAATCAAAAGAACAACAATTAAAATAAAATAACAATGTCAAAAAATAAGAAGTAAAATAAAATAACAGAGTCGATAAAGTTGAAACTTCCAAATTTCCATCATGTATTAACTTTCATTGTCTTAAACATCTGCAAAGAATACAATTCATCATCAATAAAAAATATAGAATCTAATACAATATTAATAAAATACAATAAAATATAAAATGAAGAAAAAAAAATCTAATGTACCTAACGAATGTGGATGTTTTCATTGGTCACTAATTCTAATTGATTCGCTTACTCCACCTGTAGCATATAATTTTTGGATAAGTAGCGTGAACCTGAGAGCCGAGAGGGATGAGTCGTCGAGAGGGAAGAGTCGCTGAGAGCCGAGCGCTGAGAGGGATGAGTCGCCGGTCGTCGGTGGAAGATGAAGTGAGCCGAGAGGGATGGAGGCGAGGCTGAGGCGGCAGACGCGAACCTGGAAGATGAAGACGCACTAGGGACTAGGGTTTCAGCATATTAAAAAATAAAAAATAATGACTTATTTTTATTTTAATGGTCTAGTCCGGTTTTATGACATTAAAACCAAAACTGGACCAAGATTAATAAGTTCCCTACTATAAGGACCAGAACCGGACCATGAGAACTCTAGAACCGACCAGAACCGGACCAAATGTGCTGGTTTTGGTCTGGTTCTCTTATCCGGGTCGGTTCTGGAGATCCCTAGGATGCACCACGTCACCACAGGCACCCAAACCCTTCTTCATAATTACGTATTAGTTTTATTTATAAATATCAATTTGCTGTTGGATTATATAGGTTCTTAACAATAGTATTTAGGAATGAGAAAGGTAGTTCTATATCAGATTTTAATGATATTTGTCTATTCAATTAAAAATAAAACTCGTGGGTTTAGATAGAATTTTGATAAAAAATAAATCTAATCAAAGTAGTTATATTTTATAAAATGAAATTCAAATTAAAACTAATTGAATAATTGATCTGATCCAAAACTAATTCAAATTTTTGAATTGATTTTGACATAAAATACAATTATCTTTTCTTAAATTTTGAATTTGATTGATTANGAGACGAAACATAATTGGCGTCCCATACCACCAATCATACCTCGTTTACCTCCAACTACGTTGTAAAACAATGCATGAAATCATTTCGTTGACATTTCGTAAAAACTATGATGCATGACTATGTGACTATGAAACATTACTTAAATCACATCAAACATAACATGAAAATAAACATACATCACCAAACATGTCATGAAATCAAACATGCAACATACATCAAACATACATCCTAATTTTTGCAATGCAGTCCCACTTAAGGGCCAAACAATCTTAATACTAACTTACCTTCGTAGCTAGATTGAGTTGATCCACTTGAGTCCTCTTTTCAATCCAATCGATGACCTAAACCTACAGATCATTTAAGGATAAGAAATCGGGTAACATGACTTGTTTTATGACATAAAGTCACATTACTATTCCAACTTTGAAAAACTATAACTTCCTCTATATTGATCCATTCATGATGCTACGGGTGTCAAATTATTCCTTAAAGGGTCTACTATAACTTCTTAGAAGACACCAAGTTCATAAAACTATCGTAGCATAAAGTGTTGATCAATGTTGACATAACAGTGAGTATGCAACACTGGAAATCAAGGACCGGTCGACCCAACCTTGGAGGGGTCGACCCATGCTAAAAAACAGAGAGCATGCATTTCTAAAATCGGGAATCGGTCGACCCTAACCTATAAGGGGTCGACCGCAGCTCTTCCCAGTTTCCGTACACTGACTTGCAATGTCCATAACTTTTCATACATAGCTTCAAATTGAGTGATTCAAACGACTATAGATCACTCTAAGAGTTTACTTTAACTCTTATGAAAGACATAAACTCAAATTCGTGCTAAAATATGACCGAATCTCAAAAACCCTAACCTTGCGCATAATTAACTGATTTCATAGAAATTAACATGAAATCATTCATATTTATCCACCAACCCAACCAATACATCATATTATCCTAACTGAACCTAAAAAAACTCAGAGGTTAGTATAATATCTTGAACTTCAGCTTCCACAAAAGCTTTAGAGTTTTCTACCTCACCTCTCTTGAGATAACTCACTTCCTTACTCTTTTCTGTCACAAAATCTCTTTTCTTTCTCAATCTCACTCTCCCCTTGATCAAGACGTGAGAGCTCAGAGGAAAATAGGGAGAAGTAATCGTGCTGGAAGAAAAATGGCTGACCATGCCTTCTAATCTCCTTAATTAAACAAAAATCAACCTTTCCTTTAAGTCCACCAATAAAAACTCTACATGTTTTGGTTGACTTTTCAACTCAAATTGGGGAAGGAGTTGTTTGTGTCGACCGCTTGTCCGTTGTGTCGACCGAAGGAAGTTCCCGAGAGTCATTTGTGTCGACCGCTCGGTCCTGGGGTCGACCGAATGTGTTCTCAAGAGTGACTTGTGTCGACCCCTCTTAAATCCTGAGGTCAACCTAAAGTATTCTATTGTGTCGACCCCTCCCAAATCCTGAGGTCGACCTAAAGTACACAATTGTGTCGACCCCTCCTCAATCATGAGGTCGACCGAAAGTATTCATTACGTCGACCCCTCCTTGATCCTCGAGTCAACCGAAAGTTCCAATTGTGTCAACCCCTCCTAAATCCTGGGGTCGACCTAAAGTACACAATTGTGTCGACCCCTCCTCAATCCTGGGGTCGACCGAAAGTATTCATTGTGTCGACCCCTTCTCGATCCTGGGGTCGACCGAAAGTTCCAATTGTGTCGACCCCTCCTAAATCCTGGGGTCGACCGGTAAACAAAGTGTCGACCGCTAATCCATAGCGGTCGACCAGAAATCACTTATTTCCTTCATCACCTTCGACCTACTAATTTACTAATATCACAATACCTTAACACCTCAAAATTTAACCAACATTCATCCAATAAAAAGAATCTTTAACACTTCAATCTTAAGGTCACAAGATTCTAAAATAAAAATGAGGGTTGTTACGCTTTCGTTTCCTTATTTACTTATGTGTGCTTTGCTTTGATACCACTCTGTAACGACTCGATTCCCAGGTCGTCGCTTACTGCTTCTCTTACTCATTGACGACCCGAGAACCGGACCGTTACTGTGTTCTTACTTACTTACTTAATTACATTAGTGGAACACTTGTTATTTTAATTTCTAAACTATCTTTCGTTTATAAAACAGTTGAAAAGAAAAACCGTCAAATTGGAAAACATACATTTCTTCATAAATAACGATTTCAATTCCACCTTTTGTAAGTAAAATTCATAAGTATTTAATACTTTAAATATACAGCGGAAGAAAATAATTCAACTTAATATACATTCATTTCCAAAACCATTGTTATTCATCATTCCAAAATAATATATACAATTTAATTACATCTTCAAAACTTTGAAAATATTTTGAAATATGACAGTGTGTGCCCATACGTCACTCCCACAAGTCGTCACTCAATAACTGTATCATTTAGACACTCATCTGCTCTAACTTCTTGATCAGGCATTTGTACCCATTCCTTCATTACATTCCCTACATTGCAAAGCCTAAACTATGAGTCTAATGCTCAGTAAGTAATATGACTATAAAATGCATGAGTATTACTATGTTCTTTATAAAACAATGCACAATTCATTCATGTTTCTTAAGTTTCATATCTTCTTTATCTTTGGAAATATTACAAGATCTTAATAACAGTGCCCTCTACCTACTTCAATATCTCCTGGGCCCACTTACATTATTGCTTCGAGTGTTCAAGCCTGTAATAACCATTTACTTTACTGTTTTGATATTCAAGTTCTTAATTCATTGGAGACGAAACATAATTAGCGTCTCAAACCACCAATTATATCTCGTTTACCTGCAACTACGTCGTAAAACCATGCATGAAAATATTTCGTTGACATTTTGTAAAACTATGATGCATGACTATGTGACTATGAAACATTACTTACATTACACCAAACATAATATGAAAATAAACATACAACACACAACAAACATACATCCTAATCTTTGCAATGCAATCTCACTTAAGGGCCAAACAATTTTAATACTAACTTACCTTACCAGCTAGCTTGAATTAATCTACTTGAGTCCCTTTTTAATCCAATAAATGACCTAAATATATAGATCATTCAAAGATCAGGAATCAGGTAACATGACATGTTTTATAGTATAAACTCATTGTCATAACTTACTATCCATTTATCCATTTGAGTCGATTCTAGTGCCATTGAATCACTCAAGGTGTCTATTAAAGTTCATTACAAGACTGTAATTTCAATGGAGCAACATAACTACATGTATAATACAGAATTCCAAAATCGGTTCCAACACTCCTGATTTTCAACTTTTGTTTTCTATTCAAACTTCAAATAACTATAACTTCCTCTATAATAATCCATTTGTGATGCTCCAGGTGTCAAATTGTTTCTTAAAAAGTCTACTGTATTTTCTTAGAAGACACCAATTTCAGAAAACTAACGTAACATAAAGCGTCGACCGATATTGACAAAACAGAGAGCATGCATTTTTTGAAATCAAGAACCGGTCAACCTAACATATAAGGTGTCGACCGATGTTGATAAAACAGAGATCATGCATTTTTGAAATTGAAAATTGGTCGACCTAACCTATAAGGTGTCGACCGTAGCTCTTCCCAATTTTTGTCTACTAACTTGCAACATCCATAACTTTGTATACATAGCTCTGAATTTAGTGATAAACAACTATAGATCACTCTAAAAGTTTACTCTAACTCTTATAAAGGACATAAACTCAAATTCATACCACGATTCGACCAAATCTCCAAAACTCTAACCTTGTACATAATCAACTCATTTCACAACAATTGACATGAAATCATTCGTATTTATCCACCAATTCAACCAATACCATCGTTTTATCATTACTGAACTTAAAAAAACTTTAAAGGATAGAAAATACCTTGAACTTCAGCCTCCACGAAAACTTGGAGAAAATAGAGAAGAAAACTCGTGGCTGGAAGAAAATAACAGCCAAATGTCTTTTTATGTCTTTTATTAAGAAAAATCAACCTTTCTTTCACTTCTACCAATCGGGATTCTCCAAGTTTTGGCTGACTTTTCAACTTAGGTCGGTGAAGGTGTTGACCGATTAACCAAGGTGTTGACTGAATCTAGTTACTATTCATAACTCTCAAATCCCGATAGCTATTCTATGTCGACCGCTTAATCAAGGTGTCAACCGCTTAACCAAGGTGTCAACCGCTTAACCAAGGTTTCAGACCGAACCTAGTTACTATTCATAACTTTCAATTCTCAAGAGCTATTCTATGTCGACCGGTTACTAAGTTGTCGACCGCTCAACCAAGGTGTCGACCAAACCTTAAAATTTTCCAACCTTTCCGAATAGCATCATCCCATATACCCCCCCTTAAACATTATTTTCTTCATCACCTTCAACCTACTAATTTACTAACATCAACAATACCTTAATGCTACAATATTTAACCAACATTCATAAAAAATCTTAAACACTTCTATCTTAAAGTCACAAATTCTAAAAATAAATGAGGGTTGTTACATTCCACCCTCTTTAACGAAAAAATTGTCCTCAAAATTTAGACTTCAGACATCTCTCTATACTTTTCGTTCATTTCTTGTTCTCTTTCCCAGGTAGCTTCCTCCACGTTATTATTTCGCCATAGAAATTTTACCAATGGAATTTGCTTGTTACGCAACACCTTCATTTTCGTATCCAGTATCCTTATTGGCTGCTCCTCATAACTCATAGTTGGCTCTACTTCTATCTGCTCTGCTTCCACCACTTGGGATGGATCACAAATGCATTTCCTTAACATTGACACATGAAACACATTGTGAACTCCTGCCAAGTATTCCGGTAGTTGCAACATATAGTTCATGTTTCCCAATCTCATACCTTTGAATGGAAAAACTTTCAAAAACACTTCATCTCCCTCCTTACATTCTAGTGCTCTTCGTCGCTGATCCGCACAGCTTTTCTGACGATCTTGAGTAGCTTTCATTCTTTGTTGTATGGTTTTCACCTGTTCCACTATTTGTTGTATCATTTTGGGTCCATAGATTTTAGTTTTTCCGACATCATTCCAAAATAATGGAGACCTACATTTCCTTCCATACAACACTTCAAATGGAGACATACCAATAGACGATTGATAACTGTTGTTATACGAGAATTCTACTAGGGGTGACAATATGCTCCATGATTTATGAAAATCCATAAAACACGCACGCAACATATCCTCAAGGATTTGAATAGTCCTCTCAGTCTGGCCATTTGTTTGAGGATGAAATGCCGTGCTAAATGTCAATTCTGTCCCCATAGCTTTATTCAAACTCTTCCAAAATCTCGAAGTAAACTTTGGATCTCTATCAGATACAATGGAAACTGGAACTCCATGTAATCTTATAATTTTTTGCAAATATAATTCCGCATACTTTTCCATGGAAAATTTCATTCTTACCGGAATAAAATTAGCAGATTTTGTCAAACGATCAATAATTACCCAAATGTTGTCATGACCTTTAATTGTTATAGGCAATCCGACTACAAAATCCATAGAAACATGATACCATTTCCATTATGGAATCATCAATGACTTAAGCACTCCTGCAAGCCTCTGATGTTCTGCTTTTACCTATTGGCATACAACACATGATTCCACATATTTCACTATATCCTTTTTCATTCTCGGCCACCAAAAATACTGTTTCAAATCTTGATACATCTTTGTATTTCCTGGGTTAACCGAAAATTTTGAAGAATGAGCTTCCCTCAATATCTCATTCCTCAATTCTCTGTTACGTGGAACATACCATCGATTACGGAATTTAAGTGTCGCCCTCCTTTGAACACTTAAACTCAAAAGAATTAGGCATCTGCCCTTCCATAAACTCTATATACCTCAAATCCTCCTTTTGAGCTTCCCCAATTTTATCCACCAAATTTGGTCTCACAGTTAAAGCAGCTAACTGCACTGCTACATTTTATACAACTTCAATGTCTGCCCCTCTGCAACTCATTACAAATTTTTACTGAAATTTCCATCATCTCTGATTGCAATGCTACTGACTTCTTGCTCAGTGCGTCAGCTACCACATTGCCTTTCCTGGATGATATTTAATCTCAAAATCGTAATCTTTAATAAACTCAAGTCATCGCCACTGTCTTAAATTTAGCTCTTTTTGTGTGAAAAGTACTTGAGACTTTGATAGTCTGTAAATATCTCACAATGACATGTCATATAAGTAATGTCTCCAGATCTTTAGGGCAAAGACTACTACTGCCAACTCTAGATCATGAGTAGGATAGTTCTTCTCATAGTTTTTCAATTGCCGCGATGCATAAGCAATTACTTTGGCTTCTTGCATCAGCACAAATCCCAAACCCATCAACAATGCATCACAAAATATGCTAAAATCTCCATCTTCCATTGGAAGTATTAGCACTAGTGTTGAGGTTAACTGGTCTTTCAATAGTTGAAAACTCTTTTCACAATCCTCTGACCACCAGAACTTCATATTTTTCCTTATTAATCGATTAAGTGGTATAGCAATCTCAGAAAATCCTTTAATAAATCCTCTATAGTACACTGCTAAACTAAGGAAACTTCACACTTTCGTCACATTCTTTGGTTGTGGCCATTCACGAACAGCTTGCACCTTTGCTGAATCCACAGATATACCTTCTTTAGAAATCACGTGGCACAAAAAATTCACCCGATCTAACCAAAATTCGCATTTAGAGAATTTGGCATATAACTGATGTTGCTTCAATATACTTAAGACCGTCCTTAAATGCTCCTTATGTTCCTCTTCCGACTTAGAATACACCAGAATATCATCAATGAACACGATAACAAATTTATTGAGATACTCATGGAATATCCTATTCATAAGATCCATAAACGCTGCTGAAGCATTTGAAAAACCAAACGACATTACCAAGAACTCGTAATGTCCATATCGGGTTTTGAATGCAGTCTTTGGAATATCTTCCGCCTTTACCCTTAACTGATAAGATCCTGACCGCAAGTCAATCTTGGAAAATACTCGCGCACCCTGCAATTGATCAAACAAATCATCAATCATGGGCAACAAATACTTATTCTTCACTGTCAATTTTTTAAATTCACGATAGTCAATGCCCATCCGTAGGGTTCCATCCTTCTTCTTCAAGAACAAAACAGGGGCTCCACAGGGGGAGAAACTAGGGTGTATAAAACCCTTGCTCAACAACTCCTCTAACTGTCCCTTTAACTCTTTCATTTCTGCTGGAACCATTCGATACAGATTCTTTGATACTGGTTCCGCTCCGGGGTACACGTATACCACAAATTCAATTTCTCGATTAGGAGGTAGTCTAGGTAAGTCATCCAAAAACACTTCTGAAAACTCCTGAACTACTGGAATCTCCTGCAATTTAAGATCAAACTTCTTACAAAAATCCATAATACTTGCAAGAAATCACATACAGCCACCCTTTAATAATCTCCAAGCCCGCACTGCCGATACAATCGGTAATTGTTTTTTATTCCTTGTCGCTTGAAAATAAAAGGCATCTGACGTAGAAGGTTGAAAACTGCCTATTCTAGTTCTGCAATTTATGGTTGCAAAATGTCGAAACAACCATTCCATCCCCAAAATAATTTCATACGCATTCATCTTCATTATAATAAACTCAACGTCCAATCTACGATCATTGATTTGAACTCCACAATTTACTATTACTCTATCTAACAGTAAACGATCACCTGACGGTAGCATCACTTCATATATCTGTTCTGCCACCTTAGGTTCCCGGTTCAATTTCTTAGAAAACTCTTCCGACATAAATGAATGTGTAGCTCTTGAATCTATCAATGAAAAGGCACTAATTCCATCTATTAATAATGTACCTGCCACCACGGTTAGATGATCCGCTTCCTCAGCATCAATCATTGCAAAAACATGACCGACTATTCTTTTATGTTCTGGTTTGTTTGGAGGTGCCTTCGGACAATCACGCATTATGTGTCCCATCTCTTTACATCTGAAACAACGTCCAGATCCAGCCATACACTCTCCTGCCTACTTCCTATTGCACTTCGGCCATTCCAATATTGGCCCTAAACTTTTAACTTGCTTTCCTTTCCCTTGCTCGTTTGAACTTTCACTTGGCATTTTCATCCCATGCACCAGTTGCCATGGTTTACTTGGTTGCGGTTGAACTTGTCGAAAAAACCGTCTTTGGGATGTTCTCGGTTGTTGCTTGACCAACTTCGATTCTGGTTCCTCAAGGTCTAGAGCATTGGAAAATACCTTCGAATATTGAGCATCCTCTGGTCCCAAAGTCTTTATTCCTTTATAAATTTTTGGTTTCAATCCTTGCACGAACTGCTCAACTTTATCCTCATTAGTTTCCACCAGATGTGGAGCAAACCTTGTTAAGCCCTCAAACTTTCGCACATATTCAGCTACTGATCCCAATTGCTTCAGCTGAATAAACTCCATTTTCTTTTTATTATGAACGGCTCTACTAAAATACTTGTCGTAGAAAATTTTCTTCAATTGAGCCCATGGTAGTTCTTGCATATTTGTAGTCACCTCAACAGTATCCCACCAATTCCTTGCATCCATAGTTAGCAAGAAGGTTGCACAATTAACTTTTTCTTCTTCTTTAATCTTAGCATACTGAAATATCTTCTCCAAAGAACGAATCCACTCTTCAGCCAACACAACATCTGTGGACTGTCCATCAAATGAACGAGGATTCATTTTCCTAAATCTCTCACAACTCAGCTCTCCAGCATTCTGGTTTCGTCCATTTCCTTGCTCTTCTCTATTCATCATTCGCTCCAATTGTTGAAACTGACGGTTAACAAACTCTGACAGTTGGATAATAACAATCTCATTAGTTCCCTCCTCTGGAATATTTCTTCTTCATCTCCTCATAGTCCTTCAATCACCAAATCACATATTAATACTCCAAAATAATTATCTTTCTACCTTAATCCTATAGTAACACAAAAGTATTCAAATAATAATAGTTATTGAGCTGTCTACAGAACCGACTTAACCTGGTGCACTCACTCTTTCTGTAACGACCCGATTCCCAAGATGCCGCTTGCTTGCTGCTTTTCTTACTTACTCGCTTTACTTTCTTACTTTCCGGCGACCGGAGAACCTGTCCGTTACGGGATTTCTTACTTACTTACTTACTTACGTTGGTGGAAAACTTGTTTCTTTAATTTCTAAAAACTACTATCTTTAGTTCATAAAACAGTTTACAAGGAAAACCGTCGAATAATAAAAAACATACATTTGAATTCCACCTTTAAATATAAAATATATAATCATTTAATAACTTAAAACGTACAGCGGAAGACAATTACTTTAACTAAAATACATTCATTTTCAAAATATTGGTAATCCATCACACCAAAATAAGGGTATGTGTTTTAATTACATCTTCAAAACATTCAAAACAATTTGTAATATAACTTGTGTGTGTCATGCATCACTCCCCGTCGGTCATCACTCAATAAACTGTATCATTTGGACACTCTTCTGCTCTAACTCCTTGATCAGTCACTTGCACCCTTTCCTCCATTACATTTCCTATATTGCAAAGCCTAAACTATGAGCCTAAAGCTCAGTAAGAAACATAACTATAAAATGCAATGCATGAGTGTGCTATGTTGTTAAAACGATGCACAATTTCGTTCACATTTCTTAGGTTTCATATATTCTTTATCTTTGGAAATATTACAGGATCTCAAGAACACATCCCTCCACCTACTTCAACTTCTATTGGGCCTGGGCTCACTTACATTACTGCTTGGAGTGTTCAGGCCTG
>QAOC01038553.1:0-18248 GCA_003255005.1 Begonia fuchsioides | reverse complement strand
TGGAATCATTCCATAATCGCCTTGATTTCAAAGATAAGTCATGCTCCAAAAGCAAAAGATTTTTTATCAATTTTCTACTGCAATGTTTTCAACTAAGTCATTGCAAAAATATTGGCCAACAGACTATCATCGATTCTAGAATCCATCATTGACCCTGCCCAAGCCTCCTTCATAAAAGTAAGAAACATGATAGAGAACATTCACCTTATGCAATAACTAATCAAGAAATACAATACCAAGAGGGTTTTGCCAGATGCTTTATAAAAGTTGACATCTGGAAAGCTTTCGACTTTGTATCTTGAGTTTTATTGGAAAATATCCTCTGAGCTCTTGGCTACCATCCCATATTTGTTTCATGGATTGTTGAATGTCTCTCAACCACTTTCTACTTCATCTCAATTAACAGAAGGTTACATGGTTTTTCTTGGGAGCCAAAGGTCTCCTCTTGCCTTTTTGTCAGTTGCCTTGAATATATAACGAGGCTCATCCATTCAAGACTGAAAAATCTTCATTCACTTACCACCCTCAGTGTGAGCTTCTTGTCATCACTCACCTGGCATTTGCTGATGATGTTCTTCTCCTCTCAAGGGAGACCCCATCTCCATCCATGTCCTCTTCTCATGCCTAGCAGAATTAAATTCTATCTTGAAACTTAGCATGAACCTGCTCAAATCTAATTTTTATTCAGCCAAAATAAAGGAACAAGACCTTGAAAAAATTCTGCACTCTACAAATCTAGATCTGGGTAAGTTGCCTTTCCATTATCTTGGCATCCCCCTGGGTGCAAAGAAATTATGGCTTAGCAATTACGCCATCTTGGTTCATAAGCTAAAGAGCTATCTATCCTATTGGAGTGCCTCGACTCTATCCTATGCTGGAAGAGTGAAGCTTATTAGATCAGGTTTGTAAGGGTTGGAATGTTTAGGATTATCAATATTCAACCTCTCTTCCTCTATTTGTCTTAAAATCAATCATATTTCCAGGTCTTTTCTTTGGGGAAAATCCATTTTTTGGTCTTCTTCTTGCATCCCCAAAGAGGAAGTGGTCTTGGATTTAGAGATCTTGAGTCTTGGAACTAAGCCCTCATCACAAAAACTCTTTGGAACATTCAAGGAAGAAAGAAATTTTTATGGTCTCGCTAGATCAATCATTTTTATATAAAGCAAGAAGATTTTGGGAATGGAACGTTGGCTCCCAAGGCTCCCCTTTCCTTAAAAAGCTCCTTCAAATTCGTGATGCCTTAATAGTCAAGCTTGGATCCAAAGAGATAAATGAGGCAACACTTTTATCCTAGAGACTAAAATCTCAGTTTAAAGAACTATTTGAGGGATACAATTTCTTTAGACCATCCACTCTGATAAAGCCTTAGTACAAGGTGATCTTGACCCTGATATGATCTTAACTGATATAGATTGATCAGTGATCAAATGCGGAATGTAAAAAAAATAAAGATAGATAAAGCGACTAAGAACCTTGGATAAGAAAGACTCCACAAATGAAGGGATTTTGTTTCATAATCAGAAACGACGCTGCTGGACTTGCAATGATAGAATGAAAAATACGTTGAAAAGAAGAAGTCGTCTAACAATATGATTCTCAAAACTCAAGTTGATTTCAAATGTTAAATATAGTATATACTTATAGGACTCATTCCTCGCCTAATTTCTCTTATCCCAACCTCACTCACTTTCTCATCATCTTTCTCTCCCACTTTCTTACATACTTCCCTTATGACATGCAACATAGATTATAAATAAATACATAATAGAATGGATGTCATGAATTTAAATTTGATGTTATTGGGAACAATAATGTTGTCACAATGGAGAACTTCTTGGTTATATATGCTTAGTTTTTTGCCAAACTTCTTTGCTCGATCTCGTGTCATATTTCCTTCCATGCCTGTGCTGGTTGCATTTAATTCTTGAAATTTTGACTTCATAATGTCCTCATCATTCTCACCTTCTTTAAAAGAATTTGTCTTAAAATCACCGTCTGCATCAAAAGAAGATAAATAAGAAATGTTGAAT
Organism: Begonia fuchsioides; assembly: GCA_003255005.1. NCBI lineage: Eukaryota > Viridiplantae > Streptophyta > Magnoliopsida > Cucurbitales > Begoniaceae > Begonia > Begonia fuchsioides. The sequence goes on along the minus strand of QAOC01038553.1, from coordinate 16,218 downwards.
GCGGTGCTAACATTATACTCATTTGAAAGATCTAAATGATAAGCGTTATCATTTATGCGTTCGAGAATTCGAAAAGGGCCATGTTCACGTGTTAGTAAATGTAACTACACTCAATCTCTTGGTTCAAAAGTGACACTTAGTCGTCATTTGTTGGCGTGTTTCCCGTATTGTTTAGTTTGTTTCTCAATATTTTGCCTTATAGTCTCATGAAGCTTCTTAACAAGTTCTGCCTTCTTGTTTCCATCTAAACAAACACAATGAAAAACAGGCAAAGAAGATAAATCAAGAAGAGTTAGTGGATTATATATGATTTCAAAAGATGAAAACTTAGTAGGTGAATGTAGTAAGCGATTATAAGCAAATTGAAGATGTGGTAGACACTCTTCCAAACTCTTAATGTTTGTCTTTATGATGGATCGTAGTAATGCTGATAAGGTCCTATTGAGAACCTTTGTTTGTCCATCAGATTGTGAGTGACAAGTGGTGAAGAATAGAAGTTTGGTATCTTATTTACCCCTCAATGTTTTGCAAAGATAACTTAAAAACTTTTCATCTCTATCATATACGATGGTTTTACGAATCTCATGCATCCTAACAATTTCTCGAAAAAACAAATCAGCAATATGGGTCACATCATGAAACTTGTGACACAAAATAAAATGTGTTATTTCAGAAAATCTATCCACCGCGATAAAAATTGAATCATTACATCTCTTACTTCGAGACAAACCTAGTATAGAATCCATTAAAATATCTATCCAGGGAGCATTAGCGTTGGGTAGCGATACGTACAAGCCATTAGGTTGGATTATGGACTTCGCTTGTTAACATGTAACACATTTATTACAAATCCTTTCGACATCCCTTTTTAGACGTAGCTAGTAAAAGTGCTCTTTGATGCACCTAAGGTCTTTGCTATCCCAAAATACCCAATAAGACATCTTCCATGTGCTTCCCTCCCTATCAATTCTCTAATCGAACAATTAGGAACACATAATTTATCTTTTCTGAAAATAAAACCATCATGCTTTTAGTATTCTCCAGATTTAGTTTTCTCACAAACCCTATATAGTTCTCCAAAATCATTATCACTACGGTATGTATCTTTTATAAACTCAAATCCATGTATTTTATCTAATAAGGAGAAAATAAAAACATACCTGCAAGAAAGGGCATCAGCTACAACATTCTCCTTACCTTTCTTGTAATTAATGATGTATAGAAATTGCTTTATAGATTCCATCATGGCATGTTGTTTGTTAAGGTTGTGTTGGTTTTTAAGAAACTTGAGGGACTCGTGATCTATGTGAATGATGAACTCTCGTGCCAATAGGTAATGTTGTCATGTTTCCAATGCTCTAACCAATGTGTAGAGTTCCTTGTCGTATGTGGGATAGTTGAGTGTCGCTCCTCCAAACTTCTCACTAAATTATATAATTGGATGGTGATATTGCATTAGAAAGTCTTCAATCCCATAGCTGAAGCATCGTACTCAACTTCAAACGGTTTCTCAAAATTAGGTTAAGCCAACAAAGGTGGATTTGTTAGCCTCTCCTTAATCTTTTGGAATACCTCTTCTTGCGCTTTCATCCACTTAAACACCACATTATTTTTTATCACCTGTGTGAGTGGGCCAACAATGGTGCTGAAATCTTTAACAAAACAAAGATAAAAACTTGCAAGTCCATGAAAGGTACCGACTTGGTTGGCATTTTTTGGTGTTGGCCTCTCCTGAAACACCAAAAATTTCTCTTGATCCACCCGTACTGCTAGATGACTAACAACAAAACCCAAAAACACCACGTGATATGCGCAAAAAGTGCATATGTTCTTGTTAGTATATAGTTTTTCTTTCCTAAGTACTAGAAACATTTCTTTTAAGTGTAAGGTATGGTTAATAGTACCCTTGCTATAAATTAATAAATCATCAAAATAAGCTACAATAAATTTACCTATGAATAGACGTATGCTATGATCCATCAACCTCATGAAAGTACTGAAAGCGTTTGTCAAGCCAAATGGCATAACTAACAACTAGTATAATCCATGCTTTGTTTTGAATGCAGTTTTTCACTCAACACCTTCTTTCATTTGAATTTGGTGGTAACCACTTTTTAGGTCAATTTTTTAAAATAAGCATGCACCATGCAATTCATCTAGCATATCATCTAAACAAGGAATAATGAAGCGATATTTTACCGTGCTGTCATTGATAGGTCTACTATCAACTCACATCCTTGATTCTTCTCTCTTCTTTGAGACTAGTAAAATACAAACACCACAAGGGCTTAGGCTCTCTCTAATGTAGCCTTTAGCCAATAGTTTTTCTACTTGTCGTTGAAGCTCTTTTGTCTCTTCGGGGCTCCTACAATAACCAGGTCGGTTAGGCAACGTAACTCTTGGTACCAAGTAGATTTGATGTTCGATGCCAAAAATTGGTGGTATTTTTTTTCGGTATTTTTTCTGTTATGATGTCTGAAAATCCTGCAAAAGAGATTGGAAAACACTAGGTAAGATATGGTTAGAAGTGTTAGTAAACATCATAGTGTGTTTGTGCGATAGAGTATCACAGACAGCTCCTCAGAGTGCGCTCTACTCACTTTACTACCTTTTATAAAAAAAATTATTTTTTTCAATCCCTCTCTCTTTTTCTTCTTTCCTTTCTTTTTTCTTTTTTCTTCTTTTGCTCTTTGTCTTTATTCTCTTCTTCTCTCTCAATCTCTTGTTTTTTTTTTACTATCTTTTTCTCTCTTTCATTCTTTTTTGCTTGATTTCTTTTGATGTTAACTTTCTTAAAATCCGAGGTGATCTTTCTATGCTGTTTCTTGGTGACATAAGAATAAAGTTAATTGGTCTCTTGATGAATATATTTATGTACCCATCATGCGTCACTCGTCGATCATATTTCCAAGGATGCCCAATAGGAATGTGGCCAGCTTCCATAGGCACCAGGTCACATAATACTTCATCCTCGTACTTGCCTATACAAAAAGTAATAAGTACTTTTTACTTCTCCACTTTGGTTGAATCATTGCAACTTATACGGTTGCGGGTGCTTCATCATGGATAAACCAAATTTGTCTACAAAAAATTGTAACACCCCACTTTTTTAATATAATGTTTTATGTTTAAAGAATGAAATGTACTAAGAAAAGACGAATATGGAGACGAATTGGAAACAATTTTTGTGTTTACCTAATTCCGAGGTTTTATGGCATTACATGGAGTAGTTTCTGTGTTTCAATCATAACATGCCTTATAAGAACATAAATGGCAAGGTATTCCTCTACAAAGTTGTACTAGACGTCAAGATAAGAAGATTTATAGGTAGATCATTCTTCTTAAACTTTCTAAGAGAAAGTTATGTTTATTTGAAGTTGGTGAAGCAAAACCGGACTATAGAATTATGGATTTTGAATGATGTTTGGTACTTCGTATTTTTTATTATGTTAAACTCAGAATTTAAAGTTTATGTCTTATAGAAAGTTGAACTAGATTCAATAAGAAAAATAATGGCGTTTGAATTATAGAAATCTAAATTGTATAACAAAAGTTATAAAAGTTTTAAGTGACCAGTCCAACTACGAACAGTACCCCGGTCGACACAACGCACGAGCGGTCGACATAAGTCACTCTCGGGAAACAAGTTCGGTCGACACAACGCACGAGCGGTCGACATAAGTCACATTCGGGAATTCATTATGTCGACATAAGTAGACTTATGTCGACATAAGTTGGAAAAGTCAGCCAACACATGGACGATTTTTATTGATGGACTTGAAAGGAATATTGATTTTGTTTGATAAAAGACATAAAAGGGGTGAGGGCTGTCATTATTCACCCCCAAGCCACGATTTTCTCCCACCCACGATCATTTCTTCCATTCTCCCTCTCCCGATCTCCTACTCTAGCCCAAAAAGAAAGTGAGATCCACCAAAGAAAAGAGGGCTGTGAAGAAAAAAGTGAGTGAGTGGGTTATTATCAAGGTATTGAAGAAGGAGACCCAAGCAAATTCGTGGAAGCTTAAGTTCAAGGTACTTTTCCATCCTTTGAAGTTATTTAAGTTCAGTAAGGATAATATGATGGTTTTGGTTGAATTGATGGGTGAAAATGGAAAATTTCATGTTGAATGTGTGAAATCGGTTAAGTATGAACAGAGTTAGGGTTTTTAATATTCGGTCACAATGTTGCCCGAATTGGAGTTTATTCATAAGAGTTAAAGTAGACTCATAGAGTGATCTATAGCCGTTGGAATCACTTGATTTGGAGCTTTGTACATGAAGTTATGGGTTTTACAAGTTATGGGTTTTACAACTTCTTTTCCCACTCAAAATATATATCCTGATCATTCTTTCCTTGGAAATATGGGATTTTCATCTTAATGTTTTTCAAGATATCATCCGTCCAGTTAAGGGTTTCTCAAGAATTTCTTCGATTCCTCCAATATCATAATCTGAAATGTCAACTTCCCTATTAAGAGTATCATCTACAGAGTTATATCTTCCTCTTTGGGTAGGATTTCTATTTTGATTGCATGGTTGTAGATGTTGTTGTCGACTATTTTTAACATTATTCAACTGCTCATTGAGATGGTTAAATTGGTCTTTCATTAATTTTCTCACTTCGCTCATCAAGACGTTAAATTGATGGCCATTGCAGTGCGACACCGTTGTAAGAATTCGACTTTGTAAAAAATTTAAACTTGCAAGAAAATGTTAGAGAAGGAAAAAAATGCAATAAGACGAACCTCACAACACTCCCTCACACGTTTTGCTTGGATAAGTGTGTCACTCCGATTTGCCACTCTTGCCTTTTTCCCCTCACTTTCTTTAATTATGCTAAGAGTTAAACGACCTAACAAAGAGTCATTTCACGTCAAAACCAAATTATCAATTGGAAGATAAAAGTTTGTGCAGGATATCACTATTTGAATTAAACAAAGAACACGAGATTAACCAACAAGACACGAAAAAGATAGCAAAAATCAAATAAAAAAGGAACGATAAGATCAAACGAAAAATAAATATAGTGGTTTAGATGTAATGCAAATAGCTAACTTCTCGATATGTTTTTTTTCAAATCGAATACTAGAGGATGTCTCTTGTTTATAACAAATCAGAAGATTTTTTTTTGCTAACTAAATATTCAAAGGTAGATTCGGTTTAAATCAAATAAGGAGACATTTAAAAAAAAAACATAGCAAAGCGGCTCTGATACCAAATGATATGATCTTAACTAATATAGATTGATAAGTGATCAAATGCAAAATATACAAAAAAATAAAGATAGAAATGGAACCTTAACCCGAAGTCAACAGACGTTTGAACCTTAGCTTAGAAAGAGCTTCAGACCTGAAACAATAACACGACTAAGAACTCTGGATAGGAAAGATGCCACAAACGAAGGGATTCCATTTGATAAGTCAGAAACAACGCTGCTGGACTTGCAATGAAAGACCAAAAAATATAATGAAAATGAGAAGTTCTCTGACAACATGATTCTCAAAACTAAAGTTGATTTCAAAGGATAAATCTAGTACATATTTATAGGACTCATTTCTCACCTATTTTCTCTTCTCCCAACCTCATCCACTTTCTCACCAACTTTCTCACAAACTTTTTCATCTACTTTCTTACCTACTTTCCTTAGAAAGACAACATAGATTATAAATAATACATTATAATACTTAAGGTAAGTACATAATAGTGTAATTCATAATAATGTCATCTTGTCTCATGTGCACTCGAATGCATGTCACACATTTAAATTTGATGTTGTCGGGAACAATAATGCTATCACAATTGAGAAGTTCTTGGATATATATTCTTAGTTTTTCACCAAACTTTTTTGCTTGATCTCGTGTCATATTTCCTTCCATGCCTGTGGCGGTTGCATTTAATTCTTCACATTTGCTCTTCGTGTTGTCCTCATCATTGTGTTGTTTGGCTTGCTGCTCTAGATCATCTTAAAACAAAAGGCATGCTAACAATTTTAGGAATTGAAGACTTTTGTTCCTTCTGCACTCCTACCAAGAGTCTTTATCTCACCTTTTCTCTCTACTATTTGGATGGCCATCAAACAAAAATTTTTCTGCTCTCGTTATTTGATCACCCTAGCAAGCGCCTTCAAATGGCCAATAAAAGAGGGAAAAAAAATTACAAAAAATTTCTAATGTTCATAATCATTCTCTCCTCAATTGTTTACCACTCGTGGTCCGCTAGGAACTCCTAAATGTTTTAGTCTAAATTTGATCATCCTGACCAAGTAATCAAGAAAATTGGGCACCATAACTTCAAACTTTTATACTCCTACTCTACTCTTCTATCAAAAGTAGAATCTGACAGGTACCTCTCAAACAAATATAATATATTAAAACAACACAGTAGAAACTTATTCTTTTAAAATAAACATATATGATTTTTGTAATTAAATATGAAATCGAATTCATTGTAATTATGAAATCATCAAGAACATATCTCTAACTTAAAACATGATAAAATCTATTAAATCATAAAATATTTATTAAAAGCATTATTTTAAATCATTGATCCTATAGGTCAAGTTTGCCTGACAGAAACCAAAAAAACCATGGCCAAACTCCCATCCCTCTGTCACATAGTTCATGGTCCATCTTTTTCATCTATATCATAAAATTCATCTAATGATCCTAACACTCCTAAACGCTCTGCAGCATACTGTTGTTTAAACTTTGTTTTTCATAAAAAGAATGTAATATTTTTTTATCATGCATTTTTAAAATGTAAAATTAACCTAACAATACCAAAAAACCATGGTCAAAATTTTATCCCTCTATCACTAAGTTCATGGTCCATCTTTTTTACTAGTATCATAAAATTTATCTAATGAGCTTAACGCTTTGTAGAGTATCGTTTCTTGAAGCATGCTTTTCATAAAAAGATGGTAAAAAAATTTCAATCATGTATTTGTAAAATGTAGCAGCAAAAGACTTTAAAACAAATTTGTAATTAAAATCTTATTTGGACAACATACATGATTTGCATGATCGTTATAAAATACATTAGAATAAAAATCCTTATGTTCGTTGCTTGGGCAACATAGTTCCAATAGTGTAGCAACTGTCATAGGAGAACTTTGTCAGTTGAACATCAGTGTCACCTATACCACAAAGTTCATCTATTGGCCTAGTGTTCATTAAGTAAAGCATGACAACCATGAATGCTAACATGATATGCATTTGTAAAATATGATCTTTTATTTTGATTTTGGGTCTTTCTTCTCTTTTCTTTTATGTGTTTTTCTTTTCTTTTCTTTTCTTTTCTTCTTTAGTTAGGAAACTAGTTTCCATCTCATGGCTTGCCCTGATCGATCAATGACTAAGGAAGAAATGTAAGGTAGAAGTGATATATCCTTAAAGCATGAAGTACATTTTTTTCTTACCATTATGTTTATGTTAATTGTCACATTAGTTTTTTTATCTTAAAAGTTGATAACTTTTTTTGGGTATTACATGCTTAGTAAGTAATATACAATGAACATGAATATGTGAAGTTTTTTAAAAAAAGTATAATTTGTTTCGTTTAAGTCTTCTCATATTTCTTTACTTTTGACATTTTTTTAATTTGTTGTAAAGACCCATGCAAAGACATTGATTGTGCACCTATGATCAAAACTTCATGAACGAGCATCTTCATATGAATTGCCAAAAACAAATCTTATATTTTCATCGACACTTCTCATTTTATTTATTGACTTTCGATGTACATGGACATGATGTGAAGGCACCTGTGGTGTCAAGACGATGAACCTATGATCTGAACATCATGGACCACCATCCCTTTCAAGCTCTTCCCCATAATCAATCTCATCCATACAAGTTCTTATGTTTTTTGAGCTACCATTGGAGGAGGTTTGAGACCATTAGGCCTCCCTTGAGGCATTTTTGCCTGATCTCTACTTGAAATCAACATCTCGTACCATTGGGACTATTACGTTTCATTTTAAAAACTCGTGCATGAAAAATTTATTTTTGTAGGTCATTCGTAAAAACATGATGCGTGAAATGCATATAACATGAATATATATTGTATCAAGCAGTCCATTATTTTCATAAAAAGTAAACAAAAGTTACATATCATAACCTCAGAATAAATTCTCATCTACTGACTCTAATAACAAATCGTAGAGTCATATTTAACTATCATCATACAACATAAAACAAATCAAATCACCATATCTTGTTCTAATTTCTTTTTCAATTGCAACAAAGAATCATAAAAGCATTATAATCCTAACCAAGCATCCTATGATGTAGGTCCCAAAAGAGATCAGGAACATTGATCATCACTTACCTTAATCCCATGTATTAATTTAGCAAATTTGTCGAGAATGGCTCCTTGGTTTATGAACCTATATCAAAACAATAACTACATTAAAATTCTGCATTACTTGACTCTAGGTGAATGTTGACTTTCCAAACCTTTCACTCCAAAACTATAAATGCCACAATTTTAATGTATATTTGTTCCATGGGACGTCTAATACACCTTTGGAGAAAGATTAAAAGTCATTTAACATCAGTATGATATTTATTTATAAAGATTTCAGAAACTGTCCAATTTCAACATTTTTCAAAAAATGCATGTCTTAAAAAAATACAATAATTTTCACTACAAAACTCTAAACTACAAGAAGACAGGTCCTTCCAATTTCATATCTTTACACTTTAAAAATTAGTAAAAGAAGAAAGGTTGACATGTCTTGCTATGTCAGCCTTCATATTTGACCAAAAAATGTTGTTTCAAGTTTCGATACACCTTCGTATTTCCTAGATTTATCCAAAAAATTGACGAATGAGCTTTATTTAGTATTTTCTTTTGCAAGTTTAGGTTGCGTTGCTGAAATCAAAGGTGCTTACAATTTCATATCTTTCCACTTTAAATACTTAGAATCAACTAGTGAGTCAATAAAAGTATCGGCAAGAGTGTTATAAATGATACCTAACACCACAATTGGTTGGTCTCCATTCTCTGGTTTTATCAGTACAAAAGCTCTAGGTGTCACTCTTGTCTTCTCTTGGTCTATTGTTGGACAATTTTTAGCAATGTTTCTCGACTGATTGCACTTAAAACATCAATTAGTCATTGCTACACATTCTCATGAATGTTTCTTCTTGCACTTTGGACATTGGTTCACTTAGAAGATTCTTGCATCCACATTACTTTGTCTATGTTCTGAAAATTATCCTTGATCTTTTTACTCTGTTCTTAGTTGGTCAACTTTGGTTCTGTTAGGGTTGCTTGGTAGCATAATACTTCTTGGTACTCTCCCTTTTGCTTTTGCAATTTCATTTCACCTTCTTTAACTTCCAAAGCCTTTGATACTACCTTGATATGCAACATGTCATGTGTACCAGTTATTCTAACTCGTGGATATATTTCAGCCTTCAAACCTTGGGTAAACTAGTGAACCTTGTGCTCGTTGTTACAGACAAGATGATCTGGAAAATAAGATAAGGCCTTAAATTTCATAATATACTCTGAAAAACTTCTTGTTTGACACAATTGAACAAATTCCACGAGTTTTTTCATCTTCAAAAAGCGGTTGAAATACTTTTCATAAAATATTTCCTTGAATTTGCTCCATTTCATTTTCTTGACATTGTCATTGACTTTCACAATGTCCCACCAATACCATGCACCTTTGAAAACAAGAATGATGTACATATGTCCTTTTCTCCTTCCTCCACTTTTTCCTTTTCAATCATGTCTTCTAGTGTAAAAATCTATTCTTCAGCATAAATGGGATTCGGCAACAACAATTATTATTTGGGAAAGTTCGATAAAACCTCACAGTTAAGGTCATTGATTGCATAAACACGATTATTTTCTAGTTCTTCTTGTGCCATGAACCTTTCAAATTGTTGCAGCTGATGGTCAATGATTTCGCACAATCGATTGATCACATCATCCCTTGTGTATGTACCGTTCACCATTTTTCTATTAGTTCAATACTAGATAACACAATCATAAGCATCTATACTCATTCACATAATTACAAAAAAATTTACAATCATGAGGTTTTTCCTTATGAAGTAACCTAGGCTCTAATACCAACTGTCGGCATCATGGAATCTGCACACCACTCTTCATAAGCCTGTACAATTCTCTTATCCCAATATCTACGGTTGCCATGCCCCTTCTTTGCCTTTGTTCTGCACTTTATCATCTGCTTGACCTCGTCCCTTCTTCTATTTGCCATCTGCACTTGTCTGCCGAAAGTCCTGAGAGTTACTCTCTATTATCTTATTCTTCAAGAGAACGCATGGACTGTATCTTCCGCCTCCCTTTTGCAAAGGCACTAAAACTTTTTTTATCGTTGTATCGGCTGCCTTCTCTCAAAGCAGCTCAAAATTCATCAAAAGAGTATGCTCGACGATGGAGAAGATATGGATTTGATAGCTTGCATCGCGGTCAATGTTGAGTTCATAATGAAAGAATGGAGTGAGAAACTCAGTCTGAGCCTCAGCTTTTCATGATGATGTTGTCAGAAAGTTTGGGCAATTTTTTCAAGGCCATTGGCCAACACAGGGTCTGGTAAGGTCCAAGAATTTCTACTTTTATGCTGTTGACAGGTTGCTAGCTACAAATATAACTAGAAATGAAGAAGGTTGATGAATTAGATAGCAACACTGGGGATCTATGACTCTTGACAACTGACGACTGTTGTAATGCTGCACATTTCTTTCTATCACTACGCAGTCTTTAAAATCTGACTTCTTTATGTCGAGGGAAGAAGCTAAGGTTCCTTTTAATAGTGTTTTAAGTAACGGGGTGTGATGGTCGAGGCTCTTGGCGTTCATTCATGATGTTTGGAAGGTTGTTTTTTTTAAGAAAACTTGCAGTTATTGGCACATCTTTTTAATATGAAGTTGAATGGAACTTTTCTTTAACTACACTTGGATCAATAGCTTATCTAATATAATTTAAATATTGATATATTTGATTATTAGTCACAAAATATCATTTCATAAATGAAATATTCAACACATTAAATGTATAAATATGTTAGGCAGTAGAAGTTTTCTAACTCGTTATTTCATGAACTAGTAGTTTGGTTATTCTTTAGTGGCACAAAAATAGCAATAAATGCAACTTCTATAGTTAAGTTAGATCTATTTAAATGCAACAAAATTCTTTAATGTTAAATGTTCATTGATGCAATAAATAATTAGAACTATTTTAATACATTATTAACACTTTAATTAGACTATAATATTTGACACGTCAACATGTATAATAAGAATGTATAATAAATATGTAAACTTAGCATTAGTAGTTATTACTCACATTTCCACTTCTTCTCAATAAATGATTTTAGTAGTTATTAGACAAGCAAAGTCAACATTCAAACATAAAATAGACTAGATTTACTAAAATTGAATTTCATATATTAGCTGATAACTAAAAAAAACATTATTTTATTAAAAAAACTAAGTGAAGAGTAACCAGTTTGATTAAGTGCAAAAATTTAATTTTTTTTGCTCAATTAGGATTAAGTTTAGTAAATTGGGTTGGATTCAGATCGTTTGTGAATTTAATTGAGTTATTATGGATCGTAACTAAATTTGACTTTTTTTATTTACGGTTCTTTTCATTTTTTATGAATTTCATACGTCTATAATCAACTATTATGGTTTCAAAAGGGGTAGAACTGAAACCTGTATTGCTTATATTCAAAATTGAGCCAGAAAGCTGGACTCGGATTTCTTTATGTCCACCCATTATAAATTAGGCAGCTCTACTTTTAATAATTTTTTTATGATACATACTAATTACTAACGACGAGCCCTTTGCATTTTTTTTTGTTGTAGTTTAATCTGATTTTTTTTTTGTTTTGGAATGAAAATTAATTACTTATAAAATAAAAAAAGAAAACACTGGATATTACCTTTTACTTTTATTCAGATAACAGACACTAGCATAAAGGCCATGCCCAAATTCCCTAACTATTTCTCTCGTGCTTTTAAAGAAGCACTAGTAATGTTTTCCATGCATTTGTTTGATACTTATTAAAGCTTTAAATTCTTCGTCAGCATGTTTCAGAGTTTATTGACATAAATTCTATTGTCTTGAGTGTTCATCATACATATTAAGTAGAGGCATAGAAACAACCGTTGTGTCAAATTTATTTTATAGGCATGACTTAATAATAACTCATTAGGATTATTAAAAAAAGATGGTANAGGAGTAAGACGGTTTGGTAAAAAGGGAAAGCTCACTCCAAGGTTCATCGGACCTTTCAATATAGTGGAAAAGATAGGAAAGACGGCTTATAAGTTAGAGTTGCCATCGACTATGGAAGGAGTGCATAATGTATTTCACATTTCAATGTTACGAAAGTTTATGCGCGATCCAAATCAAGTAGTTGAACCAAGTAGCATCGAAGTGGAACCAACTTTAACATATGAAGAGAAGCCGGTAAAGATTTTAGACTCCAGAATAAAAGAATTGAGAAATAAGCAAGTTCCACTAGTCAAAGTATTGTGGAAAAACCACTCTATAGAAGAAACTACTTGGGAAAGACAACAAGATATGAAGAAGAAATATCCTGAGTTGTTTGACATGTAATTTTGAGGACAAAATTTCAAGTAAGGTGGGTGGATTGTAACACCCTTGCTTTTTGTGTATGGTACAATGATCTTGTGATTTAGTTTTGATGGTACGGTAAATTAGAAGTTGTGATCGATGAAGGGAAAAAAATTGTTACGTGTATGAAGGGTTTGAAGGAAAGTTAGAATAAATAAAACTCTCAATCATAAAATTAACCTAAGTTAATTAGTGATTATTAGAATGGACACCTCCTACTTGAATGGACACCTCATGCTTTCCTCCACCTCCACCTTAATTTTTTGTGTAAAATAATATAAATCAAAATGTTATTATTAAAGTTAAATAAATATCATTGGTGAATTTGGGGAGCAGCTTAAGTGGGTGGAATGAGGAGAAAACACCTCATGCTTTATCCACCTGTTCCTTAGCTTTTATGAAGAGGGTTTCCAATCAGATGAGGAAAACCACAAAATTCATCTCATTCTCTCAAGTTCTCTCTAGTTTTGTAGGAGAAAAGTGAAGATTTAAGGATAGTTGAAGTGTGTGAGGAGATTTAGTGCACTATTGAAGCAAGAAAAGAGGAAAACAGGGAAGCCACGAATTTGGAAACTTTGGTGCAAGTTTTCTTTCCTCTAAGGTATCAATTCTTACCCTCTATTGATATCTAAGTGCTTGGGTCGGTTTAGAATCGTTGCTAGTGCATGAATTTTAAATTTGTATCAAGATTTCCCAATTTTTGACAAATCTGCACAGTTTTATAATTTGAAATGTTAGAAGGTTTTCTAGTGGTAATTTGATTTTACTATCTTCAGATGACTTACAGTATACATCTTCACAAAAGTTATGACACCTGAACCATCGTAATTGGACCTGTGTATCTGAAGTTATAGTTGTTGGAAGTTACGGAAAAACAGTGTATATCCGAGATTGCTCACTCAATTTTCTTTTATGTATTAAGGTTACCAAGTGATAAGAGTTGAAGATTAAGGAGTAATAAACTTAAAGCTAAGGATTTCAAGTAAGTAACTCTGAATGTTTTTGGCCCAATTGGGAATACATTACAAAGACTAGACTTTATGGATTATGATTTGAATTGATTAGGTGCTAGATTAAGTATGGATAGTATTCTGTTGGGATGTATTGCACAATACACCGACCCAAACTCTTGGGATTGTTTGTGTGCTTGTTTACAATTGTTTGATGATTGACATGTTAAGTTAAATTTAATATTATCATTATAGGTTATAAGAATGTTGGATGTCATGCATATGTACAATTGATCATGCATCATGTTTTATGAAAAGAACGAAAATGTTTTACATTCATGGTTTTCATGATAATTCAACCAAATATTGTGGAGGGAGTAGAGTAAGGTTGTCTCAAAGGAGGCCATACAGTGCCAATCCTCTATTCCGTAATCTTGAATATTCGATATATAAAGCATGTAAGTATCAAGCTATGGGTGGGATGGAATGAGCTGTCTTACGGATCAAACCATATGGTATTCATGAACTGTCCTAAATTGACCAAATGGTGTTCATTAGGCTGCCCGTGAAGAAGACCAAATGGTGTTTTTCCCTCCCTGTACGTTGTGACGCCCACACAAAAGAAAAGTATTAAGAAATCAAATTAAACGAAAATGGAACATGTTTTAAGAAATGCATATTCATGTAGGCATTAAGGAATCATGTATGGTTCTTTACTGAGCCTTAAGCTCAATAAATTAAGCTTTGTATTGTAGGTGATGAGATTAGTGGTGAGGAGGTTTTTCCTTATCATTGATACAACGTGGTGGAGGAGGTATAGTCGGCGCTGATGCTTGGATCGTTAAGTGACGACCGGTGGGAGATGTATTTTGATGTTTAGTGTTTTCGAAAAATGTTTTGAAATATGTATTGTTTAAGAGAGATTGACAATACATATTTATCAAAGTTTGTAAATTAACCTTATGTAATACCCAAAAAATAAAATTGCTTACTTTTGAGAGAGATATTTGAAAATAAATTTGGCAGAGTTTGGGCGTTTTTTCTCTTCCTCAAAAATCTCTTACTCAAAATAAGGTTGCTTCATCTATTTATAGATTACCGCAAATCTGTCCAGTTGGGTTGACACATCTGTTGTCGGGGTCGACACAAGCACTAGCCGGTAGACACATAAAAAATATAGCCGTTGAGAGTTTCTAATCGTTGGTGCTGATCTGTTGTCTTTGGGTCGACACATTTGCTCTTGGGGTCGACACAAAATCAAACTGGGGTCGACACAATGTTAGTGCGGTCGACACAACCTTGAAGAATCCTTTTCTGGAAAAGCTGGGGTCGACACAAAAACTGCTAGGGTCGACAAAAACACTAAAGGATTTGTCTCTGGAATTTGTTGGGGTCGACACAATGTTTGGATGAGTCGACATAACCTAGAAGAATCCTTCTCTTAGAAGGTCTGGGATCAACACATTTTCTCGTTGTAGTGCCATAGGGGTCGACACTGGATTTATGCGGGGGTCGACAAAATTTCACGTTGAACTACCTTTTGGGTTGACACAATTGTTACATCTGGGGTCCACACATACAATTTGAATGGATTGACACATTACCACGTTGTACTGCCTTTTTGGGTTCACACAAAATAAGTAGGTGGTCGAGACAAGTGGAATGGCTCGTCTCTTTTTTGAACAGGGGTCGACACACGTTCTAAGGGTCGACACAATCAGGGAATGCTGAGCTTCTGGATTTTCTTATGGGTCAACACAAACTCTATGGGTCGACACAAACAATGTAAAGCTGAGATTCTGGATTAACTAATGGTCGACACAAAAGAGCTAGGGGTCGACACAAAATGCATATATATACGAAAATTTTGCAGCACTTAAACAAATTGTTAGACTTTAATTGTACCCTTCAAAGAGGGTATTTCTCATGAATAGATAAGTCTAATATACACATTGTACATAGATTATTTTATTTTTCACACTCATCTTACATAATTATCATAAAAAACAATTGATTACTTTAAACATACTTTTAAAGCTAACAGTGTATCGCACCGGCCTAAGTATTTGGGTTTGATTGGTGTTTGTTTGACATTATTTGATGGTTGCTAGGTTTAAGTAAAGAAATGAAGTAAGTTTATGTTAAGTATACTTAAGAGATAACAATTATCTTCATTTGGAGATGTTTGTTTATGTTGATTGGGACATGTTTTATGCATGCTTTATGTTTATGTTATAAATGTCACGTTGTGCACGTATGCCATTTTCATGCATCATGTATTATGGAAAGAACAAAAATGCTTTCCATGCATGTTTTCAAACGTCACCCAACCGAATGGCGAGGTGGGATGGGAGGAATCTATTGGTGCTAACTCTCGTTCTGAAAATCCTCAAAGTTCTATGCATGAATGTACGTAACGCATGAATAAGGTAGAACCACGAGGTGGAAAGCTTGGTCATGAGGACCAAGTAGAACCATGAGGTGGAAAGCCGAACATGTAAATGACTTGTAGAATCACGAGGTGAAAAGCTCGGTCACGAGGACTGGGTAGAACCACGAGGTGGAAAACAAGATCGATAAGCAAGAATAACACAATAAAGAACGAAATGAATATGCTTGTTTTACAAAACCACGCTCATGTT
>QAOC01038551.1:0-27887 GCA_003255005.1 Begonia fuchsioides | reverse complement strand
TTTTTTGTAATATAGATAGAAGTTCAAGTGTTTGGTGGAGTAATGGTGCATCGATGGAAGAGTCAACTCTTGAAGTCCAAGCAAAAAAGGAATGAAAATATGAGCCGATGTATAATAAAGTCTCGCTAGTTGCAAAAGAACAAATAGAGAATGATATTTGAGCGTATAATGATGATGATATTGTTGAAGCTCAATCTTTATCAGATAGAATTTGGTCCATTGCGATGAGAACATTGCCATAATAAGATGAGCATCAGAGTCTCGAATGAACAATCTTATCACTACTACTTGATGTAGAGAGTGATTATATGTCGCAAAAGGTACGATAGTACAAAAGATATTAAACAAAAAAATTATTGACTATGCTGTGAAAAATGATTATAATGTTAGATTAGAAAAAGTCAATCCCATCAACTGACGACAATATGTGAGGATGATTGTCCATTTCATGCGTCGAGGATGAAAGATGAATTGACCATCCAAATAAAGAATTTTATAGATAAACGCATGTGTGCTCGACAAGTGAAAAATTAGTTTGTATCGGCAAAATGGATCGCTAGTATATATGTTGATTGATTTGAAAATGATCCTTCATGGGATATACCTTATATCATAGAGAAGGTAATGAAAGATCATAATATTAGAATTTCTACAACTGTCGAGGCAAATGGTAGAAGAGAGGCTCGTCGGATGAATGAAGGGTATGGCCTCGACCAGTACCAAGATCTTTGTGTCTATGGAAAGGAGATAATGCGATCTAATCTTAGAAGTCGAGTCGGTATTCAAGCAAGGTTGTTATACGATAGTGGTCAGTTGCCAATCAATTTGAGAGAATTTATGTGAGTATGTACTCATGCATGCAAGTCGTCGTAGATTATGCGAGACTAATTATTTGCATAAATGATTATTTTTTCAAGGTTGCAACTTCAAGCTATCTTCACACTGCAATCAAGATAGATAGAAATGACAGAATATATCTCTTTAGTATGGCAGTTGTGAAGGCAGAATGCACAGATTCGTGGGCATGATTTTTGCTACAACTAAGAGGACATATAGTGTCACATCCCGTTCTTTAAAAACCTTTTGAAAACAGCGGTAAAATTTTTCTTTTCATAAATACACTTGAAATACTTGACTTGAAAATTTAGCGGAAGCGTAATACTTTAAACGTTGAGCTAATGAACTCATACACGTATAAACCATTATTTCATCAATACAGGTTAAATGTAACTTTATGCAAAATAGCAATTTTCATTCATTTAAAACGTTTGACATAATTGTTCAAGACTTAACAAAAGGCTTCACCAACATCATTCAAAATATCGTAAAACATCTAATTAGTTTTGCGATAAAACATCAAATACATTTAAACCATTTTCTTTTCCTTCCCCCACGGGTCGTTGCTTGGTTTCGTAAACAGCCCGCTCCAAAACAGCTTCATCCACATGTCATGGCACGTGATGAGGAATAAATTCCTCATGAATAAATTCCTCATCCCGAGCTTCGTCACCTACATCACAAAGTTTAACTAGTGAGTCTAAGGCTCAGTGAGAAATCATAGTGTCCTACGTGCCTAGCATGCTCATGATATGGTTAAAACATGTTCTTTTCGTAAAATGTGTTTTTTTCAAATCATTTTGGGGTGAGGATCTGTGTC
Organism: Begonia fuchsioides; assembly: GCA_003255005.1. Classification (NCBI taxonomy): domain Eukaryota; kingdom Viridiplantae; phylum Streptophyta; class Magnoliopsida; order Cucurbitales; family Begoniaceae; genus Begonia; species Begonia fuchsioides. Next base: position 26,230 of record QAOC01038551.1, on the reverse strand, counting down.
CCCTACCACGACCATCCTCAAAACATCATTTCATTTTTAGAGTGAAGATCTGTGTCTCATACCACGATCATCCTCAAAACTTAACTTGATACATGCTGTCATTACATCGCATAAAAGGGAAATACATCATTCTCATAACTTGATAACTTGTTAGAGAGTTATGACCTGCGTGGTCCTCTCATAATATAATAGCTTGATAGAGAGTTAGCACCAACGAGATCCTCTCATAACTTAATACTTGATAACTTGATACTTGATAACTTGATCTTCATGCGATGAATTGTGACATTTTGAATGCATGCTTGATAAAAAAATTTCTTGAAATATGATGCATGAATGAGATGACATGCAAAACTTGACAACTTGACTTAATTCATGCATTCTTGATAACTTAAGAAATCATGTTTTTCTTAACAACTTAACATAAATCACACATAAACACATAAATTTCATTGACTTGACTTCAAGAACACCTTAAAAATCACAATTAACTAAAATAAGTATTCAATATTTTATTTCTATTTTTTACCTAAATTTCGGGGCTCATAACTCTTTCTATACTTATCCAAATTTCATGTAATTAGTATCAATATCTTCCTTATTCTGTCTGATACATTTCATATGAAGACGTCATGGCCGAATTCGTAGCTGAAGACCCTTTACAATTAACATGACCAAAACCTAATTGTAATGTCCGAAACTGAAATTTTTGAAACTCCCTTCTCATTTTTTCTTACATGCAAAACCATAATACCTCTCTTCTATCCTTAATAATTGATTCAATTGCAGAACATAACATTTGTTTAGGGTGAATTACGTGCTTAAACCTCAAACTTTCAATTTCGTCCTAAAACTCAAGATTTTCGTGTGTTCTATCCAATTAATACACATGCATGCTTGTTTGTCATTTATTCAAGACATAAAATCTTTAAACCATCCAAATAAGCTGAGGGACACGAAATTCTTACCTTGTTTTCCATAATTTGTGGCTGCAAAATACACTCACAACACCAATGTGGGGGTTTGAGAACAAACTCACCATTTTTCCTTCAAGAAAAATCTTCAATCTCTCACTTTTTCACTCAAGCTCCTAGAGAGTATTTGAGAGAAAAAACTCTCTGCAGAAGGGGAAATGAGGGAAGGGAGGCTGGCCTATGACTTTTGGAGCACGAAAGGCCGCAAGAATTTGAAGGGTTAAGGCTCCATAATGAGTTTTTAAACAATTTTAGGCGTGGAAGACAAAGAGTTTTCGGATATCATCAAAGAGCGAACGACACATTTAAACAAGGTGTCGACCGGCTCTACATGAGGTGTCAACCTACCACTGTTCATAGGTCGACCTATATAGCTTTAAAGTCAAGGTGTCGACCGCTTGTGTCAAAGTGTCGACCGATTTTCAAATCCAAGAGTTTTAAGGTGTCGCCGAAAATCATGGTGTCGACCGCCAGTTACAATTTTCATAACTTTTGTTATAAAATTTATATTTCTATGATTCAAACTCCATTATTTTTCATATTGAGTCTAAGTTAACTTTGTAGAAGACATCAACTTCAAATTCGGAGCGTAAAGGTATAAAATATACAAAACACCAAACATCGCTCAAAAGTCCATATTTCCTTAGTCTGATTTTCATTCATTAACTTCTAACATGCATAACTTTTTCACCACAACTTCAATCGAGTTGTTCAACCTATCTATCTTCTCCTTTTGATGTCTTCTATAAGTTGTTACAAGATTACTTTGTCACTTAAGCTCATCTGTAGTATGATAAAAGAGGAAAACTGAAACTATCCAGTTATCAATTTCCAACCCGGTGGTTGTTACTAACTGTAAATTTCCAAAACCCATAACATTCTCTACAAACCTTCAAATTGAGTAATATTTGTTTGTATAGTTCCATCAGCAAGTCTATTAAAGTTCATGAGAAGAAATTAAATTCATTTGAAGAACTTAAAATCTCTTAAATCGGCTAATCTTAACATTGTGTCAAGGTGGTTCACCTTGCAAGGGTCGACCGGTTTCTAACGTAGGTCGACCGGACCAAGTTCCTCACGACCAAGGTGTCAACCGATACTATTCATAGATCGACCGGTCCTTCATTCACAACCTTTCATTTTCCATTTTCTCAAACTTCCATTCAACACTTAAACTGATTTAGTCGAACTTTCACATTGACCTTACTTTATCAACTACCAATTCTAACAATTGAATTCCAGCAAGTTAATCGCCATTTCATACCCTTAATTATAATTAAAATATAAGATGATACTTTGAATTATGATGAAAAGGTCGGGTGTTACCACACGGTTGAAACTCTGGCATTTTCCTTTGTTTTCATCCATTTTCCAACTACTAAATTCTCTCGTAATTGGAATATTGTTTTCTCTGACAATCGCATGTTCTAGGTAAGTGACGGGAATGAGTAGTACGTGGTCAACATGATTGTAGGACCGGTTTTAACCTAAGTGGGAGGGGGGTGAATTAGGTTAATTACAATTTTTCGTAAGTTAAATGACTTAACTATAATAACTATGTGAATTGATTATCGATTCAAAAGGCAAGCACAATCAACAAAAGTAAAGAGTTGAGAGAGAGAAATTTTGACACCGATATGTTATCGCGGTTCGGCCAACAACTGCCTACGTCCGCACTTCAAGGTATCTCCTTGAAGATCTTTCACTTGATTGAGCTTACGGGTGTCAATCCAACCTTTACAGCTTGACTCTTCTTTCTTAGAGGCTTCACCCCTTTTTTACTCTTCTTTCTCACAGGCGTCACCCTTTTACAAGTTCACTCAAATCTATCGTTACAAGAATTTGCGGTTTCTAAACCGACTCTCTCAATCACAAAATGAATAATCAAAATTAGATACAAGAGATGAGAGAGTAAAATAGCTCAAGAATAATTTTGGCAGCGTTTCGGCGTGTTTTTCTCTAAAAAAAATTGGCTGCTTCAATTGGCTTATCATCAACTATTTAGAATTTTTGCATCTGCTCAGGCTCGGGCGGTCGACTCATGTACGGGAGCAGTCGACATAAATATAGCCATTTAGATTCATCAAGAAATAGCCATTGGAAGTTTGTCTCTGAAGTTGTCCTTGAGCGGTCAACATAATCGTGGAGCGGTCAACATAAGTTTCGTTGATTAGCATTTGAAGGTGCTATGGTCGACACAAGGTCTGTCTCTGGAACTTTGCATCGGTCGACATAAATCTTGAGCGGTCGACACACGATCAGTCTCTGAAATTTTGGCGGTCGACTTAGGCACAGTCTCTGGATTTTCAGCGGTCGACACAATTCTATGCGGTCAACATAGGCACAGTCTCTGGATTTTCAGCGGTAGACATAATTTTATGCGGTCGACATAAGATGAAAGCGGTCGACATATCTTGTGAAAAAATAACTGAATTCTGCAACACTAGACCAACTGTACCCTTCGACGAGGGTATTTCACATGAATGATTAAGTCTATGAGATACATTACAACATTATTCAATTTGGCTTTCATACATGGTTAATCAATAATACACATAAATGATAATTATCATAAAAAATAGTTTGTTACTTTAAACACCTTTAAAGTCAACAATGATGAGACAATCTTTTGTACATGTTATTCTATACATGTCATTCATGGGAGATTTGATAGACAACTACATTCATCTCTTCTTCTACCGATCGACTTAGTTGAGCATGTACTCATATTCTATTCGGCTCATCGTTGCATGCTTTACGTGGCCGATCGTGGATGGAGCAAGTAGACTCGAACCTCAAGTCATCTTACGTAAACTCTGTTGGTCTGAGAAGAAGAAAATACAAGACGTTGACGAATCTTAGTCACAAGCTTCGACCTCATCATCAGTTAGTCGTCGAGGAGGTAAAATGCATTGTAAAACATGTGGGCAAGCCGGCCACAACAGCCGATCGTGTGACAGACGAGCGTCGACATCTGCAGCTGGGATCCCAGACCATAAAGCTGAGGAGACATTTATGGGTTTCAACGTCGCTCCCCAAGAGGTTAAAGCATACCAACCCTTTGCAGCACCCAAACTCCTACATCGATCTAGTTTGTAACCTCTGTGGCATAGATGGAGACATCGTTAAATGTCACTCATGTAATTTATTTGTATGTCAACGTGATTTATTTGTATGTCAATGGAATAAATTTGTTTGTCAATGTAAGGCCTATGTGACCCGATCTTGTTGTTGTAAGGTCAGATGTTCCATATGTTCATACAGTTATCTCTGTTGCATCATCTACTCTGAATGATAGATCGTCATATGTTACATCAATGCTGATACTGATGGATCATGCATCAATGAAGGATGTCTGGTCATAGGAGGCGGTGAATGTTGAATGGACGTATTATCAACAAGCCTAGGCTTCTCACCTAATGCATCTACAACCTCATCATCTAGATCAATAATATGCTTTAGCGTGTAGCCAGCCTGAGCAGTATGTTGGGTCTGGGCAGCCCTGGTAGTATGCTATGTTTGGGCAGCCTGACTTAGCATACCACTCAGCCTGACCTAGCATACTACTCAGGAGACGTTCATTGGTTTCAACGTCGTTCTCAAAGAGGCTCAAGCACACCAGCCCATTGTAGTGTCCAAACTCCTACATCGATCTAGTTTTTATCCTTCGTGGCCTAGATGGAGACGTCGTTAAATGTCACTCATATAATTTATTTGTATGTCAATGTAATTTATTTTTATGTCAATGTATTTCACTTGTATGTCAGTGTAAGGCCCTATGACCCGATCTTGCTATTGTAAGGTCAGATGCTCTATATGCTCATACAGTTGTCTTTGTTGTGTCATCTGCTCCATATGATAGATCGTCATCTGCTTCATCAATGCCGCTACTGATGGATCATGCATCGATGAAGAATGTCCAGTCATGGGAGGTGATCAATGTCGGATGTATGTATTATCAACATGTATAGGCTTCTCACCTAATGCATCTGCAACCTCATCATTGAGATCAATAACATGCTTCAGCGTGTAGCCAACCTGAGTAGTATGTTTGGTCTAGGCAACCTAAGTAGTATGCTAGGTCTGGGCAACTTGAGTAGTATGCTAGGTTTGGGCAACCTGAGTAATCTGGTGTGTGCGGGAGGCAGCACATACCTAAATCTCACTTTGTAACATCCCTCTTTTCTTTACATAAAATTTTCGATTTTGGAAATGCGTGAGACTTCAAATTCTTTTTGTAAAACTCAGCAGAAGCGTTTGGATAAAATTGTGAAAAACTCATCATTTATTCAAGCTAAACATAGCATCACACAAAAAAGTAAACATATCATCATACATATAAAACATATTTACAAGACGTTTAGTAAACATGTTTATAAACATTGTTCGAAACTAAACACTCTAAAATACATCAAAACATCTTTTTACATCCACACGGGTCGGCACTTAACGATTCAAGCTTCCCGCACCAGATTTGCCTCCTCTACGACGTGATTATCACATCAAACAGGGAGGGCTAAGTCCCTCACCTTCATTTTCATTACCTACATCACAAAGCATAACTTATGAGCCTAAAGCTCAGTAAGAAATCTCATGAACTTACATGCCTAACATGCTCGTGCTTTCGTAAAAACATACAATTCATTTTGTTCTTTATCGTTCTCGTTTACTTGACCTAGCTTTCCACCCCGTGACCGCTCTGGCCACAGACCCCCCAGGTAGCCCCCAGGCTCTCTCGACCCGAAAAGCTTAGGCCCTCTCGACCCGACTTTCACCCGTGTGTCTTGATCAAAAGCTCCACCTCCGTGGTTCCACCAAGGTCCATCACATTTTCGGGTACCACCCCGTGGCATCACCTGGCCATCTCGACCAAGCTTACCACCACGTAGCTTCATCCCATTGTTTTAGCTTTACATACATTAATGCATCGAATGCTGGAGACGTCTCATGCCATCCCGACATCCGGTTGGGTGATATTTTGAAAACATGTATGGAAAACATATTCGTTCTTTTCGATGCATGAGCATGATCATGAGCATACATATGCATGACATATTAAAAATAACTCAGTCAAATGCAAACGTACAATAAGCAAGCGTCTCTCACTAACATGAATGACATTCATAGACTTTCTTAGCATAATTATACTCATAAAGCAATTTACACATCAAACATCAAACAATGTCAACCATGCCCCAATCAAGCCCAAATTGTTTGGGTCGGTGTACGGTGCGATACACTCCAACAGAATATTATCATTAATATACTTATAATCATTAATCAAATAGATTACTCATACTAACAATGCAACCTTAACTCCATTCTTTATGATGTAGTCCCCTAAGGGGCCAAAAACAGACAAAGATTTACTTACATGATCTCCTTAGCTTAGACTTAGTATTCCGAGTCCTTAAGGATCCAATGAGCTTGCTTATATATCTTAACATCATAAAAAAAATAATATAAGCAAAACTCGTAATACCTTATTTTATCATAAACTTTTGACATTCATAACTTTTGCTACAAAACTCTGATCAAAACACTAAGCTACAAATTTCATTCTTAGGATGTCTACTACATTTCTTTAGAAGACGTTGTGATCATATTCTCACTTAAAAGCCTTATAAATTTTACATCTTTAAAATCAGGTATAAGATGACCATATTAGTTCATACCTTGTTTTTACCTCAACTTCGATATACACAACTTTCGCTACACTAATCTGATCAAAATGCATAAGGTACCCATCTAAAACCTTAGAATATTGGCTACATTTCATTAGAAGAAATCATAACCAAATTGTAACTCAAAGACTTTGTAAAATTTGCATTCAGAAACAGGGTAATATGACTTATAAAATGTATACTCATAAACTACCTTCACAATTTCATGTATTATTAACCATGTAACGTAAATTTCATTCCTTATAAGTCATTACAGCACCAAAATGAACATCTTAAAGGTATTTCTTGGTACCTTAGGGCTTGAGTCGTAGGCTTTTCCATCTCTTGCACTTCTAGCTCTTAAACACTACAATTTCTTGCACAAAATACTAAAACCTCACACTTTCGTCACAAACCCTACTTTTCTCACACAAATTTGGATAGGGTTTTAGAGAGGAGAGAGAGCTGACAGAGAGATCTGAGGGTTGTGATGACTAATAGCTGAATACTCCAACAAATTTTATCTCTTTGGAAGGTGAAGAGTCATGTGTTTAATCATGAGGTGTCACCATCCAAGCTCACCACCTCTTCAAGCATGAGGTGTCACCATCCTTTCCACGTAATCTACAAATTGACGTTTTCAGTTTCAATTCATACATTATTCAGCAATAAACGTTCTAACTTTCATGCATTCAACATCTGTTGATGCACTAAACAAGACTTTGTTCCTAACTCCCTGCAAAGGGTCATCCGAAGAGAGCACGAAAGCAGGGTGTTTTCCTTGGAACCAATTATTATAACGTTTAATCCAGTTTGAATTGACTCTTGATGGCCAAACTAAAGAGTGTTTGGGAGTCATTATGGGTTGTTTGGAGATAAAGGTGATTGCTTGAAATGACCACAATTTTTGTACTCGGCTAGGTGACTAGCGGAGTATTCCCTTTTGGGGACCAGGCAATTATTATTACTTTATGTGTCCTATCTTCTTCCCCGTTGAATGATTCTACAGCTATTTGTCTTGGAAGACCCAAGAACTGCATGATGGCAGAAGCAATGCAATAAGGTCACCACTAGTGAACAAGGAGAGGTGAAGACATGGGTAGGAAGATAGAGACAGGACTAGTGGGGGGATTGCAGTCCACTTTGGCTTAGATTCCTTTTGAATTAGGACCAAACATTAGCATTTTGTTCTATATTTTAAGAATCAAGACCGTNACATATGTTGCGTCCGGTCGACATAGATCTAATCTCTTGAACTTCAATTGTCTTCAATCGGTCGACATACTTGATAAACGGTCGACATATGATTCTTCTCTGGTCTTTGAGCGGTCGACATAAGTGGCGTCCGGTCGACATACGATAATCTCTGGACTTATAGCGGTCGACATAAGTACATACCTGTCGACATATGTTGCTTCTACGAGCCTGGCTGCACTTGCTAAAACTTCAATTTTATCTTACATAGTTATCATCAAAAATAATTGATTACTTTAAAACCTTTTAAAGCTAACAGAAACTTGTATATTTAATAAACTATTTCTTTTCTTAGATAATAAATCATACGAAAGCTGAAACTTCACAAGACTTTCCATAATATCATTTTATTAAAATACAAATATGTGATAAAAAATTTTAAGTTAATTCAATAATATTTTCTTAAGAAAATTTAAAATTTATATATAATCTTTTAAAGAAAAAAAAACTTGTTCAGCCCCCCTTACCAGTTCAAATCATCTGCAAATAATCGGCTTTTTTTTTTTGAAACTCAGGGTTTAATTAAGTCAGGAAACTCAATGCCTGATCTGACTTTTTCCCTTTGATATTAGAATCCGTGGAGATTGGTTCATCACAGATTCCCTAAACCTATGAAACATCTAAGCAGATAAGCACACGTTTTTTGTATACCAAGAATCCAAAATGGCTGATCAGTTAGTTGTAGCTTATTGCACTCTTATCTATTTTCAAAAACCAATCCGACTCTCACAGCATGAAAACAAAGCAATAATAACTAATAAGATTAAAACCATCCCCAATCGAAAGCCCATATTCAGCTGAGAATGCCGCTGTCCATGTAAAAGTCCTTCAGTCGTCATCTTCATCTGCAATCAGAATAAAGTTTGTTCATTTAATGAAACTATGAAACATTATAATAAAATAGAATATGCATGTCCATTCACAGCTAAGTGCATAAAAGGTAAGCTGAACAAAATGCTTTATTTTGTATAGGTACTTTAAAGATGATTTTGTATTTCAATTGCAAGGACTGCAGGTGGTGTTTGCGTCCTCAAAAGCACCAAATCAACAAGCCACGAGGGCCCATTGCGCCATGATGCTTTGTGGATATGGGAATACCATGGGAAGGTGAGTATGACAGGAACTAACACTTAGCCCCCGCCACGCCTACTATCGAAACAGAGTTAAATTTCGAATATCAAATAGGGTGGTGATTAGAACAGGTGTGATCGATTTATAAATCAATTGTAATTCCCCTGGAAGATATGCGACGACAACTTCCAGCTGGTATTCTACACTTTAGTACTCTCCTCCCAATTACTTCACACTCTTGTTCTTCAAACCCACGGCTAATATATTCAACCCACTCATTCGTCTTACAACTACATAACTGCTAACTACTTAGGTAATAATCAGCTTAAAATCTCATAACTACCTTTCACCTTATCCCATCTCCTTGCTTTAAGTAAATTGTATAGGAGGCTTATCACGCCAACACTTACCCTATGTAGCAGTATTTATGACAATAATACACCAAAATTTCAATAACCCTTCATCTTATTCCGAGTCATTTCTTTCCAAACCAGCAATGGAGAGTGTCCTTAAATGATTCCAGACATTGGCCAGAATAAAGTCACTGTTTTTTTTTTAGATTTTTGCTAGAAATATACATCATGAAAATTTTTTGACAATAATAAATCCTTGAGTACATCGAAGACAAACTATAGCACGAAGAAAGAGCAGCGGCATAATACAGCGACAACAAGTAATTTCAAATGTGCTAATAACGTTAGATTTCTTCACTATCAAATTTTAGACCAAGTGTAACAGAAGAATTACTTCACAAGACAACATAATTTACTAGTTTAAGACAGTTAAAAGCTATTTGTGAAATCGCATGAAGTTTATCCCAGTGTCATACTAATGGATTATCATCCACCTATTTTTTGGAAAGATATGTACCAAATTTGACTAGGGAACAAATAGAGACCAAATTTTACTTTAAAAACGTAGGAAAAAATATTACAAGACAGAACAGTTCAGACAGGAGAAAGGTATTTTTAAGTCTAACTTAGGTTAGAAGAGCAAGAATAGGCAAAATGTTTAGTTATGCATATTCAAGCAAGTTTCAACAATACCATTGTGACTGTAAAGTCAGATGGATCTATGGAGTCGGGAAATTTTCTGGTACTCCAAGAGGGATGTGAATATCTTAATGTTAGAATTATTCATCACTAGCTTGTTTATGCAAGTTGGGGCATAACATGGCAGAACATCGATATTCCATGACCATTCATTAGTATCAGAAAACAGCAATAACATCAAAGAAAGAATGGTGCTTTGAGAGAGCTTAGCAAAGTTGTTTGAATTTGAGAATCAAATATAAGAAGCGTCTCCCATAGATAAGTTAAAGTCAAGATAATTTAGCACAGCATCATATGATGAAAATAGGTAGTTATGAATCAATCTAAGTGAGTATTTAGACTTTCCTGCTTGCCTAATCCAACAACAGATGTAAAAAGCTAATATACATGAGCAAATAAGATGATATGATATGCGCTAGATACCTGGGAAAGAGGGATAATTGCAGAATCAAACGAGGTTAAGAAGAGTGCAACAAAGAAAATAGACAAATTATGGAAGAAACAAGGTGGGGAAAAAGAAGAAAGGGAACGTACCAAAGTAGCGACGCTCGTTAGCATCCTTGGCCTTCTGAAGCATCTTATCGAGATCTTCTTGGAGCTTGGCGTCCCATTTGACGAGTTGGTTGGCAAAGACAGCTCCCAGACCCATGCCGAGGACGTGCTCCCAAGGATCTGGGAAGACGAAAGAAGATGAGTATAGGGGGCGAAGGCGAAGACGAAGACGAGGGGAAATTGAGGAAGAGAGAAACTTACGGCGCATGTAGGGAAGCTTGCGGAGGGCATTGGAGTACATCTGAGTACCCAACCCGAGCAGGGATCCGATCATCGTCGCACTCCACGCCATCGCTCTCTCTCTCCCTCTCGCTGCCGTCTACTCCAGTCTTCGATAACATCGGCGTTCCACTCCCACTCCCATCTAGAGTTGGGAGACCGGCGAGTCCGAACAAATTGGCTGGATAGGCCCGTCTGGCTAAAACGGCCAACCTCGACCTAGCCCAATCATTGAGGCCGCTTGCTAAGTCCGTCAATCATAAACTTCCATTTCCATTCATCAATGGCTGATGCAATCTTGTATAATCCATGTATTTCCATCCAAAATGACCCTTGCAATAACAAAATTTTCAGCAATAAAATTTAGAGTAATTATCAATTAATTCGTTAATTTTTTCACGTGGAAAGCACATGTCTATTCTTTTCGCTGAGAAGAAGTAGAAAATAGAGAGATTGTTTATGAAGAAACAAAATAGAGTTTATTGTAAAGAGAGACATGAAATAGGGTTGAGCTTGGAGGGCTCTTCAACGGTGGAGGTGAAGATGAGTTTGACAGTGGTGAAAGAGTTTGGGATACCATCAAAAGTAATTAAAGTTATGGTTAACTTTATTGAACACCTCCAACATTTATTTTCACCCAACACTTTGAACTAATTTTTTGACACCAAATGCTCAAACTTTTTAATTTGATGTATTCCTCAAAGTTAAATTTTTGTAACGATAATTTATGTTCCTCTACCACTAGTTTACTATGTTCAAGTATAATCTTCACTGGTCACTCGTTAGTCGCATTTTTCAATAAATACAAGTTTAATTTCAAGTTTTTCAATTAAATTTTTATTTTTTAACTCAATTTTTCAAGCATTCATATCAAACTTGAACTAAATATTTAATTATAAAGAATGTAAACTAAAAAGTGTTTCCAATCGATAAATTTGCATCAAAAAATTTAATAGTGAAGATTGTACGCAAAATCAAAAGGTTTAAGTTATTGGTTGTCACTAAAATTCATTTAAGGTATTCAATAAAAATACTTTTAAACATTAATTCCACAGATCACTTATTAACGATATGATTTGAGAGTTGTCACGTTAATTACAAATTATAAAAAAGATATGATTTGCCATTATACAATTATCAAATATTTTAATGATAATTATTAACGAGCATCTCATAACTAATTTTTTTATTATATTGATTAATACCTCAAATTTTAAGTTTATTTAAATGTACACCTTGTCTTTTGGACACCCGTCCATTTGGGATTGCTTAAAAATTCCACAGGTAAATGGCGTCAGGGCAAAGTTGAGTTCAGCCCGGTATGGCTTCTAGTCTTTGGCAGAAGAAGTTATTTGAGAGTTGACGTCAAATCAAGCACAGGGGGAGCAAGTCAAGGAGACTGACGGAGACCATGAGCTCAGTACAAACCGCCGGCGACTTTCAATGAGCGGGAGAAGCGATTAATGGCGATAGCAACTTTGACCCAACTGCTAGCAGAATAATGACAAGTGTCATTGCGAGCTCAACTGACCAATGCCGATTGCCATTGACTGCTTGACTGTCCATAATTATTTAAACCACGCACTGGTTATCAAGATAAACGAAGCAAGAAAGTAAAGGTCCAATAGTAAGGGATAATGTGAGACACATTGAAGAGGTCGGATGCTTATGGTGTGGCAAATGACAAAAATAGTTATACTATAACCTAACAGTCTTCAATTCATGAAAAAGGGTCGATTTTTCTACAATGATCTATTTGCATTTAGCTGTTTATAAATTGTGTGATCACTGTTGGCATTTACAACAAGTGGTGAAATTGTCAAATTGAATGACATATTTTCAATTTGAGAGATTGCTCCATGCCGACTGCATTGTTGAAACTTCGAGGCAAAAGACACGATGCATTCTTGTTGGACAAGGGAAACAAAAAAAGCGTCTATCTTCCTCGATCATCGTCTCTCTCAAGGAGTTGGGATTCTGCTCCGCTGAATCTTCAACGAATAAAATAGCTTCATTTTTAATAAATATCAAAGTATCTTTATTAATTTTTTCTCCTAAAATCCCGATTTTCTCGAGTTTAACATTTGAGTGAGGAAAACGACAAAATGGCTGGAGTTAAATACACGAAACCCCAAAATCCACGGGATGGCACAAGAATTTCAATCTTCAAACTCCTTTAGAATTTGTGACGGAGGAATTCAAAGTCAAGGATTGACGAAATATGGCACTAACCAACCCCAGAAGAAGCCTCGATTAACGAGAACAAAATTATTGAGAAAATGAGTAGATATAAAAGTGCTGCCATTAGAAATAGGTTTAAAATCCGGTTTATGTATGAATTTTAAGTAAATAAGTCTATTCCAACTTGAATTTTAAAAAAATTCAAGTTCGAATTTTTCAAGCGTTTGATACGGACTCACTCATTCTTTTTCGGATACAGTGACCCTCTATATGAGACGTACGATACAGACTTAGAGACCATTTGTATGAGACGTACGATGCGGATACAGTGACCTTTCGTACCGGACGCCTGATACGAACACACTGACTCTCATTCAGACGTCTGAACTACCTCGAAATCTATATATTCACTCACTGTTGTAAAATTCTGACAAATTTTATATTTCTACAAAATACATTACAGTCGTGGAAAACATATTCAAGTCGTTGGACAACATTGTGATGATCATGAGAGATCATTACGGTCGTTGGACATTAGAGGTCGTTCACGTGTGCTGCAGTCGCCAATGACTACACATCATTGAGAGTTTCGCTCATCCACATATGAGAGTGTTTCACGACGTGTTTGCATTGTAGACAGTGATACCCCAATGTCATTTGTATTTGCATCTTTTGAGAGCCTGGAGATTCAGCGGATGGCTTATGACATAGGCTTACTTGGTTTTTTTGAGCTATATGGCCCATATGCATAGCGGTTAGTGCAGATCGCTAACCTTGTAGTAGATGTGGAGAGCGGTCATGAGAGGACGTTTATGTTTGGCCGAGTGGTGCTGATTACACCTGATCACATCAACTGCGTGATTGGTTACGTAGATGATTCGGACGATTGCGAGAGAGGGATGTATTATAACTCTAGTCAGGCCGGATCTTGTATTATAGATGGGTCTGAAGCATTATTTTAGGTCGATTCGGTCGTCTGATAGTCAATTTGAGTCTTTGGCTTAGCTCAAAGCAAACGAGTTCAACGTGATCGCTCAGATGACGCATAACATAATATCGCATACCATTCTTCCTTGGAATGGGCACCGCAAGGTGGTAACTCATAGAGATTTGTATATTATGTATTATCTTCATACTAGAATCAAGTTTAACTCAAGATATTTAGTTTTGTGCCACATGACAGATATTCATAAGGGGGTTAAGAAAAATCTCTCATACGAAGTTTTGATAACAAAACTCATAGAGTGTATTTGTAGAGAGATTCCTTGTGATGAGAAGATGAGGATGTCTCAGTCTCAAGATGCCTTCGATCACCTTCATCTTCAGAGGATGAGTTTGATAGAGTCTGCCAGCACGTGAGTCATCAGGGGAGATACAGCAGCCGACCGTATGAACTTTGATCCAGACGTCGATCTTCCACGTCAAGTAGATGCATATGATGAAATGTCTAGCCTCATATAGTGAAATGTCAGGACCTTCCTATAGTTAGATGTTGGGACCTTCCTACAGTCAGATGCCGGAGCCGCCCATGCATGATTCATCGCAAATGAGCTCGTTTCATACTTAGCAGATGCATATGATGAATAGTTATCACTCTCAACATATTGAGAGACTTGATGACTATCATACTTAGTGGACATGGAGGATTGATGACCATCATACTCAATAACTGGAGAGCCTTGACATCTATCATACTCAGAATATGGCTAGGATTGATGGCTTAAAGTACACAGTAGATGAGATACGACACACGATGAATACAATTGGCTCTTTGGATTTTTTTTCATTTGACCATGGTATTTCACCACTTCCAGCAAATTATGACAATTTTCAGTAGCGTTTTTAGATTTATTTTTTTCTTTCTTTTTATTATGATTGTACTTTTTTTATTCTAATAGATGATAATTTTTTTCCTAATTCACTATACTTTTTTTTATTGAAAAAACGTTAACATTACCCGTACATAACGCGATTCATAGTCATCGTGCTTTTTGTGTATACTACCTATATAAGCATATTTATCTATGATGAGTAATTAACCCTAAATCCTATTTATAAAAGTACTATCACTTAAAAAACTCAAATCACTCAGTTAAAAATAAGAAAAAAATGTAATATTAATTTTTTAAAATTCATATCCGAATCAGACTATATCCTCAAAATTCAGACCTAAATTAAGTTTTACCCTTTAGAAATACAACCATTGGGTGGCAAAGTATCAGTGAGCGTAGGGGGAGAAAGTGTTAAAGGGGAATGGGTAGTAACATTATTAATTGCATAGCACACACAACGTTGTATTTCAGTAGAGCTACAGAGCGCTAGAATCTTCTTATTCACGGCATTGCTAATTGCTACTTGAAAAGAACATAGATAGCATAGCAGCTCTAGCTCTCTAACTCCTTCCTAATGAAGTCTTTCTGATGCAGAAAGAAATGAAGACGAAACAGAGCATGTGAACTGGTTTGACAAAATGGCGTTGCCCACCTCATTCAAATGTGAATCCCCCTCTTCTTCTCTTCTCCCCTTCAGCTTTCTTTGGTCTTGCTCTCCAAAATATGGGGAGGCATCGCACCACCGCCCATGTTGCGCACTCCATTTCAACACCTTTTCTCACCCGGAGCAGCGACTCCCTGCTTCAAAGGCAAAGACTCTCTCCCCTTCTTTCCCTTTTCGCCCAGCTGTCTCCCACCACCGTCTCTGCCACGCGTGTCCTTCTTATTCGCTACGCATAACGGTTTGCTTAGTATAATCATTAATCATCATTATGGACTGCATTAGCCCCGGCTTTCTTCTTCTTCTCTCTTTAACTCCCATTATTCTATTCTTCTTAATCTCCAGCCCCATCCTCGCCCCATGCTCCTCTAGCCTCTAGCTGATGTTTTTTGTTTCCTTTCCTCTTCTGCTCCCTGCTTTCCTGCGACAAGCTCCGGGACTAGCTCCATCTCTCCGGATCCGCCATGGGCAAAGAGAGGGAGAAGAAGATGTACGTGGGTATCGTCTTCAACTACGCTGCTGAGCTCAAGCTTTTGCTCGCTGCTGTTTTTCTTCTTTGCGCCGTTGCTACTCTCCTCCAGTTCCTCCCCTCGCGCTTTGCCATCTCCGCCTCCGATCTCCGTTTCTGCATCGCCGCTCAGCCTTCCTCTCCGCCTCCTCCTTCCCTTTCTTCCTCTTCGTCTCTTGTTGCCTCCCCTCCCCTCTCCCACTCCCCTTCTGCCTCCCAACCGCCGTCCCCATCGTTCCAGAAAGATCGTATCCTTGACAATGGGATCGTCAGACGAGCCTTCAACCCATACGGTGCCGTTGCTTACAACTTCATCTCCATGGGCGCTTACAGAGGAGGGCTCCACACCTTCGCAGTCGTGGGTTTAGCTTCCAAGCCTCTACACGTGTACGGTCATCCTGCTTATCAATGCGAATGGGTTCCTGATCTAAACCCCTCTCACCCCATTAATGGTTCTGCCAGCAAGATACTCCCAGACTGGGGTTATGGCCGTGTCTACACCGTCGTCGTCGTCAACTGCACCTTTGCTCAGCCTGTAAATGTGGATAACAGCGGGGGGAAATTGGTCCTGTATGCCTCAACTTTGGGCGGTGGAGACAGGAGCATCAACCGCACCGACCGAATAGAAATTTTGACGGAATCTCCGGGGAGCCATAACGCTTCCACTTACACATCGAAACCCAAGTACGAGTACTTGTATTGCGGTTCGTCGCTGTACGGGAATTTGAGCCCGCAGAGGTTGAGGGAGTGGTTGGCTTACCATGTGAGGCTGTTTGGGCCAAAATCGCACTTCGTGATACACGACGCCGGTGGCGTTCATGAGGAGGTGATTCAAGTTCTGAAGCCATGGATGGAGCTGGGATACGTAACACTACACGACATTCGGGAGCAAGAGAGGTTCGACGGCTACTATCACAACCAGTTTCTGGTGGTCAATGACTGCTTGCATCGCTATAAATTTATGTCCGACTGGATCTTCTTCTTCGATGTGGATGAGTATATTTACGTGCCCCCCAAAAGCACCATAAAATCCTTTCTCAATTCCATCTCCGATTACTCTCAGTTCACCATTGAGCAGATGCCCATGAGCAGCAAGCTCTGTCTCTCAGCCGATGGGACAAAACCTTACAGGTATGAAATTCTATTCCATCTTTTTTCGACCTCTGATGAACCAGCCACCGTCTAAAAATTACTCTTATAATTTCGTCTGAATTTGTGATACTGGTATGTGAATTTTGTGAGAACCAGAGTTCTTTTCTGGGGTGTGTTCTTGCTCACTGATGCTAAGAGTCTTAGTAATCTTGGTTGCATAAACCTCAGAAAGCGTGATCACGTGGTCTAGATCAGTACGCGAATTTAGTATTATTATTTTGTCGTAAGTTATACACGTTACTCGAAATTAACTGTATTGATCTTTTTTTCAAGGCTGATTCTCAGAATGTAGGAGTCTTTCCCATTAATTATTTGGTACTTCACTGTTCTTTATTGACGCCAAGTCTTCATCGAATTGGTTGTGAATAAAAGTTAGAGGTGGGGTCGATTTGAACCAATTTTTTTTGTTTTGACCTCTTTGATTCTGAGCCCATGATTATGAACTAGAACCAGATATTCCGTATCAGTTGGCCAAGGAGGATACCTTGCACGTCTGAGCTAGATGCCTCTCTCTTTGTCTTACACAAACATGTGAAATATTTACCTGTTTTAATGGCTATGAGGAGCATAACCACTAGTGTTTGAAACAATTACGAGGGTGATGAAAAATGTGATTGAAACAGGAAATGGGGGTTGGAGAAGCTGGCGTACAGGGAGGTGAAAAAGGGTGTGAGGAGGGACCGCAAGTATGCAGTGCGGGCCAGGAATGTGCAGGCCACGGGAGTGCACATGTCGCAGAATGTGGAGGGCAAGACCACCCACAAGACAGAGGGTAAAATTAAGTACTTCCATTATCATGGCACCATTGCCAACAGGCGAGAGCCCTGCCGGTCCCTGGCCAACTCGTCGGAGGTGGTGTTCGAGAACACCCCCTACGCCGTGGACACCACGATGCGCGATGTTGCTGGCTCGGTCAAGAGATTTGAGCTCAAAATGATCGGATCCCAGCTGCAAAAGACTCGCCAATGAAGATCTTCTCTCCTTGATTAGATAGTGTATATTTCTTGACCAATACCAGATCGTATGTATACGCTGAGGGTGGGTATATTATGATCATGCCACGAGCATATGCTGGAGGGAATGGTTGGTTCTTTCATTAATTTGTGTTGCTGTTGTGATTCATTATTATACGTTTTTTTCTATTGAATAAAATAAGAGTATATTCGATGGGGGTTGTCGGCATTCGTGCGTTGAATTCGTCTGTGATTAGACGCCTCAAAGTGGTGTCAGCTCCGATGGAGATGGGCAGTTAGGCGTCGATGCCGACAGCCAGATGGAGCGAGATGAGATATGGAGGAGAGGAAATTCGTCTCACCGCCTGAGCACCGTGTACGTCCATGTCTACACAGTTGGTGAGGGCCGTGAGGCCGGGCCAGGGGGTGGGGCTGTGGGGCCTGTCTCCAGTCTTCTTCTCCTCCCTCGCTGTCAATCCCGTTTCCATCTTACACTTGCAATAATTGCTCAATTGCCAGATTGGTGCTACGTGTGGAACAAATGGTTCCCAAATTCTTGTAGTTGTCTGACACTCACCCACCCTTCTTACCCGCGTTGCTCCAATGAAGCTCTTGCAACACACTACAACACAAAGTAAGCTTGGTAATGAGCTGTTTTTTGAAGAACTATTACAAAATATCACACCCTTGGCTGAAAACTGGTGGTCGTGTTAATTCAAAATCAAAGAAATGAACCGAGTGGGCCGACTCGTTGGAGTAGCCCATTACTGATTCAGGACTCCTTTTGGATCCTTGTTGAACACAAATGCCGAGTTATCTGGCGCATGCGCGTCGGCGCTGCTCCGGATCAACTCCAATGGAAGGTCGAAGTAGAGACTCCCTGAGTTCTCAATTGCAGAAGAAGCCCACGACCCGCATTCAAATTTTTCGAAGGATACTCTCCTCGAGATCACGCTGACAGTCTCCATAACAGAGTCCTCGTTCTTGGCTTGTACAGGCTTCCCTTTCCCCAACCCTGGTAGAAAGAGGCAGAGGGCACCGCATTTAAATTGATTTTCATCACCACCTCTTTCCTTACATTTCGTTTCCTTTTCCATCTTGGAGATGCTCTTCTTGGGAAGTTGTGCAGCGTTTGGGGGTTCCACGCAAATTCTATTTTCTATCCCGGAGACGCATTTCTTGTTTGCAACCTCCCCCGTGCTTTGGATGTTGAGCCAACAAGCCATATCATCGCAGGACATGCTCCTGAGTGCAACCCCACTGCCCCCGGCAAATTGCTGCTTGGTCGAACTGTAGGATTTGAGAAGGGATGGCGCTCTTCTGGTTGTAGTCAGAGGTGCATTGAAGAGCGGGGTTGAACTGGCTGAGTTGGGGGCGGTGCTGCTCATGAACTTGATTTTGGTGGTCGGCCAGGATGGCTGAGGGTGGCCGTGAGTGAGATTTGGAGGATCCAACTTATCAACCCCATCTCTTAGTGATATCGGATCAATCAAAATATGCTTTTCCTTCTCCGGGCTGTCCATAGGTTCGACGACAGTAATGGTTGAGAACGATGATGCCTCTGATTGTATGGAATGGAGGGTTGTATGGTTTTAAGTTAGTAGAGGTGAGTAGTGAGTGATTCCCATGTTGGCTCCAATCCACAGTCTATACATATTTGGAGTTCTTGCTCACCCACTCAACATTATTATCTCTAATTTTGACAATTAATAAGTCAAACTCCAGAGAGTCAACACAAACTGCGTCGGTGTGCTTCCACTAACACGACTCAGAATCTTTACATGAAAGACGGTGGAGAGCCACCAAAGAGACGGCAGGCTCTCAAGAGAGTATCTCATTGGAGGGAGTTGTAGAAGAGAATCAAAGCCACTGAAACGCCAATTATGACTGGAAAGGCTGTCACCAAGTACAATGCTCCATAACCCTGCACAACCATAGCCATTTGTCATTCATCCCACAACCCATCATAGAAAGTTTCAGGTTAAACTATGTGAATTTGTTCTTCAAGTACAGATCTAACTCTATCCATCCAGATGGATCAAACAGAATTTTGTTCGAAAAATAGAGATGCCATGATCATCTACTATCCACATTTCTCATTATGAACTCAGCTAATGTTTCCCTACATAGAATAATTTTGCAATCATGTCTTTATTTCTTTACTTGAATAGGTTGTAAAGTATTCAATGTCAATTAACTTTCTGGAGGCAAGTAGCTATATCGATTCCTATTTGTAATCCTTCAAAATACCATTAATGAGAATTATTTTCCATTATTCTCGGTTCCTGGTTTTCATTCCAACATAGGGCTGATAATATTAATCAATGTAACTGACAAACAATTAGTGGAAATCAATGACTGCATAGCATCCATCATGTAGGTATTTCTAAGACAATTTGATACACCTTTCACAAGGAACAAATATATAAATTGACATAAAGCAGATTATCTATATTAAAGGTTAAAGCCAAGGAAACAAACCACAGCTGGAGGCACTTCTGTCTCATTGCTAGCGTCAGTATCTTCAATCTCGGCAGCTGAATCCCAATCAACATTCAATCTTTTAGCAGCTTCACGGGGATTGATGCCTGTGTCTGTTGATCTTGCATAAAGGGATTTGCTACGCTGCTTTTTTTGTACTTGAACCTAAACCAAAGTTTGATAAATAATCATCGTTGCAAACATGGCCATAGGGATAGGAGTAATTTTCCACATTTTCTGTTGTACGCACATCTTCAGAAAGTTTAATGATAATGGTGCGTAAAGTAGTTTGATATTCATTTGCTGTATGCACAAATTTGGGATGTTTTAATTGTACTAGTGGGTAGTGGCTGAAGCAATGGGGAATTAAATAATAGAAGTGGTTTGTTCATTTAATTTCCATTTGCTAATGGTTGTGAAAATGAAAAAAGAGCAGTTTTCGTACGTGAAACTATGTTGAATCAGAGGTTTCTTTCATACTTTTAATAAGGAAAGTCAATTAGATAATATAATGAGTACAAACTCATGGAGTGGGCCTCTGTCTTCAACTGTCAAGGATTGGAGATTTGATCTTTTTTAAGACAGAATTTAGACTTCTTCTGTAACTTCTTAAAATTTTAAAATAAATTTACAATTTAAATTGAGATAAAATTATTACATATAGTCAGTCAAAATTCAAATCTCTCAATGGAACACATGGTGTAATTAATTAAGCGTTGAGGAATATTAGATATTCATTAAAATCTCATTAATCTTACCCAATAGAAGGTTTAGAATTACAGCAAATCCTCTCGAAAATCTTGTGAATTAAAAAAAAATCTAATCTATTCAATAAATCTTGAGAATCAAGACTAGAAACATATCCAAATTTTTAAATCGAACTTAATGATTTCGTCGAGTTAAATTCTTATCAAATTAAAGGGAAAATTTTTGGGACTAGGCTCAGTTTGTGCCTACACAATATGTTGATTTATTTATGCCAGGAAGATCATACCAACTCAGAGGAAACTCATGAATTCGTTTTTAAATGTCCTACATAAGAAAGCATAATATGCAAAATATTTTACTAATATTCATTTTTTATTTGTTGCCATATTTTAACTGGACACGCAAGATCAGCTATAATAAGTATGTAGAAAGATGGAATGGTAAGAAATCTTGAATATATGAATCCGATGGAGTCGGCGAAAATCAAAAGGCAACGAAAGCCTGTAATGAATTGATACGACGAATGAGAATCTAATTGAAAACAAGATTAGTGAGAGCCGGAATAAAAGCAAGGGGACTGGTGAGAGCCTGAATGTAAATTGGATGACTAATGAAAGCATGAACAAATGCGATAACTAACAAAAGTTTGAACAAAAACGTGATGCTACTGAAAACCTGAACAAAGTTCAAAAAATGACTTCCAACTAATATGTAGCTACTAAATTTAGAATTCATGGAAAATACGTGATGACTACTGAAAGCCTGAAAGAAGGATTGTCAATTGAGTTTCGATTTCCATATAACTCTTAAATATGGATTCAGTAATGTATGCAAATTAAATTTGCATATTGATTAGTAATTTTGAGATGTTGATGGACTTTGTTGAAGAACAATAATAGCCAATCAATATTTTTCTAGAAACAACGACTATACAGAAAAAGATGATGTTTTCAGGTCATATAAATTAACTTAATTTATGTTTTCATTTAATAAGAAGGCAATTCGAATAATTTGTTTGTATTTGGATGTTCATAAGTTTTGTTGTCGTGTTTTACCAATAAAGACTTGCAAAGTAATTTTATGAATTTTATCGAATTTGCATCAATTTTGAATTCTTAAAAAAATTATTAGATTATTTGAATTCTCTAAATTTAAGGGTTGCAAAGCTCTGGCCATTTAATGGGTTTTATCAAAGACTTTCGAGTTTGTGAAATTTAAGGTTTTGGGTGCTTGGATTTAAATATATTGGATAAATCAATTTTGAGTGCGAATTTAAGGTTTAAAACTGGGAAAGTTAGTATTTAAAAATCAAACTATCTCTATACTCTGTCATATGATTAAGAAGTTACTCAAGAAATCCACATGATCCACAAACTACATTTTTTCTAAACCTCTACAAGTTGACTCAACCTGCCTACGTCCGCGCTTCAAGGTTTCTCCTTGAAGATCCTTCACTTGATTGATCTTATGAGTCTCAATCAAACCTCTACAAGTTGACTCTTCTTTATCAGAGGTGTCACACCTTTACACGAATTTCTCAACAAGAATGTTTAAGAAGTTTACGATTTCTAAACCGACTCTCTCGATCACAAGAATGATGATCAAAGATGAATACAAGGATGAGAGAGTAAGAGAGATATTTGAAAATAAATTTGGCAGAGTTTGAGCGTGTTTTTCTCTCTAAAAAAATCGGCTCTGAAATTTTGCAAAAAAAAATTTCTACTCATGATGAGCTTGCTTCATCCTTTTATAGTTTCCTGCTGAATTGGGTCGACACACGCTGTTGGGGTCGACACATGCATTATCCGTTAGACATAGCAAAGATATAGCCGTTGGAGATTTTCTGACGTTGGTCCTTGATCGGTCGATATAAATTCTTCTCTGGAATCTTTGGGGTCGACACAAATGTTCAGCGGTCGACACAAGCATTGTTTTTCTGACACTTCAAATCTTTATGTTCTTGGAGCGGTCGATATAACTGAAGTTGGGTCGACCCTTTTTATCTTGAACGAACGAATGACTCAGCTTTGAGGGGTCGACACATGGAATATTGTAAGGTCGACACAATGTTTTTTCTAGGGTCGACACAGATAGTTTGGATGGGTCGACACGATTTGCACGCTGCACTACCTTTTTTGGGTCGACACAATTTGTATAGATGAGTCGACACAATTTGAACGTAAAAGTCGACATAAGTAATTTAGTTGGGTCTGATGTGCAACGGGAGCACATCATGGACATAACCCCAATGAGCACGGGATTTTTGGCTAACTTAGTTGCTCGTTTTGCAGGAAACATAGCATCGGAGACAATATCCAAGGCAATTCAGGAGCGGCTAAGGACTTTGCTTGGTTTGCATCCGAGAATCCCCGGCCGAGACATGGCCAGCTCGCCCGGCCATGAAATGCCGACGAGCCCGGCCGAGACACACCCGACCCACCCGGCCATGACACGCCCGGAGCCCAGCCCCACGACCACGACCAGACGACCACCCAAGCCTCGGTCGTCGACCTTGCCAAAGTCCTCTAGGGCTTTGGCCCGTTGGAATAAGTGACCGTGGGAGAACGCTCGATCCAAATCCCCACAGATCAAGTGTTCAACTATGGGCCCTATTTTCGGTCACACTTAGTTTATTTCTTTTCAGCCAGAAATTGGCCTTAGAAAAGGAAGAGAAGACAGCCCAAGAAGAGGGACGCACATTCCATAGGCGAAGGACCACCTCGGTCGAGCATTGACCGGCCCACGGTCAAGCCTCGGCCCACTAGAAGACCTTGACTAAATTACATCGGCCACTTTACTTAAATCTTTAAGTAATCTGGTTATTTGGTCAAGAAAAAGATAAGGTTCGAGTTTGACACGGATAAATCTCAAGATATCCGAAGAAGATCCACCGGGCGCGCACAAAATCCGTCCATCGAACCACTAGCGCAACAAGAGGGATTTTTATCCAAGTAATCTGTGCTAAAGTTGCCATATTCATAGGAGAATCGTTGGACAACAACCTTTCAAAAATAGCACGGACAAATCCCGAAATATCAGGAGAAAGGTTCAACCGGTCACATTTCCAAGCACCCGCGCGCGCACCAAAATTGTCCATCGAGCCATCGGCGAAACAACAGAGATTTTCATCCATATAATCCGTGCTAAAGCTGCCATATTCGTAGGAGGATCGTTGGATAACAACCTTTTCAAAATGGCACTGACAAATCTCGTGATGACATGAAGATAAGGTCAAACAGCGCACACAAGACCGTTCACCAACAAACCGGCGAGCCACAAGAGATTTTATCCATAAAATCCGTGATCAATCTGTTGAATCTTCAGAGGATCTTCGAGCAACAACTTTCCACAATATCCACGTGGATCCCACCATATCCGAGATCGGATCAACCACCGGTTCGGTCTTTTTCAAGTCGCCCGCGCACATTCATGAACCATTGTCGGACAACCGAGGAACCAGACCACGTGACACTTTATGTTGACCACCGAGAGACTTTTAGAAGCCCCGGATCCGAATTGGCACGAGCCAATCTTTCATGGCTTGAAGATTATTACAACCGGTGCACCCTCTCGGTCAACCATGGTCACCTTCGGTCAAGACGCAAAACCAACCGTGCCAATCTTCATGAACCGAGCCTAAAGTCAACCGAAGACCTTCTGAAGCAATCTTAGGCGTTCAAGTCATCCAAGGGCTTAATTTATCTTTCTTAGCTTTTTATCTTTTACATTTTTAGTATTTAAGTGTAACACTTGCACTTGAATGAGATAAAGTGAATTTTTAGAGTAAAAATTGTGCATTGCACCTTCTTCCCGAAAGGTTTGAAGCTCTCTCCGACGAATACTTCTCCGGTGAGTAACATCCGGCCGAGACCGTCAACCCTTTGCACGTACGTTCGGTGAGTCATATCCGAGTGCGGGCGAGGTCTACCGAGGAGAACACTTTGATTGCTCAAGTGTTCAAATTGTCCAGCCATCTCAACACCAAAACTTGCAAGAGTTTAACCATTCCATTCCCCGAGCCATCAAACCCTCCATTGCCTAAATTCACCACCTTTTCCACCTTCCGAGCCATTACCATATTTTCCCGAGCCATTCCACTTTTCATACGACCATTCCTCATATTTCCCATCACCATACGCTTCCGCAACACAACTCCACAAAACGCACGAGCCAAATTCCTGTTTGCCGCACGCACCACCAATCCGAGCCCCGCGTGCCCGCATTCTTCCGACCCACGGTGCGCCGACCCCCAAGGAAGGCACATCAGGGTTGACATAGTTTGTACATTGGACTGATTTTCTGGACGACACAAGGAATGAAAGACTCGGCCTCTGTTTTGAACAGGGGTCGACACAAAGTATGTATGGTTAAGCTTCTGAATTTTATAAGGGTCGACACAAAGTATTATGGGTCGACACAAAACACTGCATATACTTGAAATTTCTGCAGCACTTAAACAAATTGTTAGACTTTAATTGTACCCTTCAAAGAGGGTATTTCTCATGAATGGTTAAGTCTAATTTAAACATTGTAAACTAGTTTATTTTATCTTTCATGCTTATCTTACATAGTTATCATAAAAAACAATTAATTGCTTTAAAAACACTTTTAAAGCCAACACAAACTTTATTAATGTTTCTCATTCTTATATGCGCTATAATCAAAACAACCATGAAAAACATCACAAAATTTTATAAATAATCGTTTTAACTACGAAATTACATAAGAGATCCAAGTCCCATATTATGTACATGATCCTTAAACCTTGACGGTGGCATGCCTTTCGTCAAAGGATCTGCTAACATCAATTCAGTGCTAATGTGCTCAATGACCACTGATTTATCCTTCACACGTTCTCTTATGGCTAAATACTTTATGTCGATGTGTTTGCTTTGACTATTACTTTTATTATTCTTAGCCATAAATACAACAGCTGAATTGTCGCAGTACAATTTCAACGGCTTAGCAA
>QAOC01038519.1:26770-46158 GCA_003255005.1 Begonia fuchsioides | reverse complement strand
AAATACGAAGTACCAAACATCGTTCAAAATCCATAATTCTATAGTCCGGTTTTGCTTCACCAACTTCAAATAAACATAACTTTCTCTTAGAAAGTTTAATAAGAATGATCTACCTATAAATCTTCTTGTCTTGACGTCTACTACAACTTTGTAGAGGAATACTTTGCCATTTATGCTCTTATAAGGCATGTTATGATTGAAACACAGAAACTACTCCATGTAATGACCATAAAACCTCAGAATTAGGTAAACACCAAAATTGTTTCCAATTCATCTCCATATTCATCTTTTCTTAGTACATCTCATTCCTTAAACATAAAACATTAAATTCATAAATTCTTAACATAAAATGAGGGTCGTTACAATATTGATGCGAAAGAGGTTTGTACCTATCCATTACTGGCAAGAACTTATGTAGCAATCACAAAGTCTTAAGCAAGGAGCTTCACGGTTTAAGAATACCTTACTGAGTTTGAAACTTTCAAGATGAGGTGTGGATTAGACAAACCCGAAGAGTTGGTGCTTGCACGTTTTGTAAAAGGGTTCAAGAAGGAGATTGGAGATATTGTGGAATTACAAGCTTTTAAATCAATGGAAAGTGTAGTCCAATTAGCCTTGAAGATGGAACGGCAAATGAAAAGAAAGGAAAGAAAGTCAGTACCCGATTCACTCCTAAGCCAAACACTTCGTTCAAACCTAATTCAAATATTGAAGAAAATGGACAATTTGCAAGGAATTGGCCATCAAAGGTAGTGGAGACGGGGAAGGACAGCCAAGACAATTCACGGCAAAGAGCTCGAGAGATAAAGTGCTTCAAATGCGTTGGCCTTGGGCATATAGCTTCACAATGCCCTAATAAAAGAGTTATGTTGATTCGTCAGGACACTCAAGAGGTTGCTAGTGAAGATAAAGAAGAAAAGATGTCGATTGAGGAAGAAGAACAAATGGAGGTAGTTTGCCTAGCACAAGAGGGACCCCTCTTGGTAATACGAAGAGTTTTGACCACTCAAGTCACAGGTGAGTACATGCAGCGAGAAAATATTTTTCATAGCAAATGCTTGGTGATGGGGAAAGTATGCTATGTCATTGTTGATGGAGGGAATTGCACCAATGTAGTTTCCAAAGAAATGGTGGAGAAGCTGAAGTTGAAACCACTACACACCCTCGACCATATTTGCGTAAGTGGTTGAATGATAAGGAAGACGTTAAGGTAACTAAACAAGTTGTAATTGAATTTGCTATTGGTGGATGTAAGGACCAGGTACTTTGTGATGTAGTGCCAATGAGTGCCGTTCATTTGCTTCTAGGGAGACCGTGGCAATTTGATCGGAAGGTTATTCATGATGGCTACACAAATTTTTATTCATTCAAGCATGAAGGAAGAATGATCAAACTCGCACCCTTAGGCCTGGCACAAGTGGCATTAGATGAGAGTTATAGAAGGGAGAAGGCAGCCGCTACTAATAAGTTTATGTCAAAGAAATAATTGAAGAAAGTCGTTTTGAGTGGTGAACCAATAATCATATTGATGTTTAAGGAGAGGATGGAAGAATTTGCCACGTGTACAAAGGAGATCCGAGAACTACTGGAAAAGTATGAAGATGTATTTCCAGAAGAGTTACCTGCTGGATTACCTCCCCTTAGAGGAATTGAGCACCAAGTTGACTTTGACCCAGGAGCTATCCTACCAAATGGGCCGCATATAGGATGAATCCCGATGATACTAAAGAGTTTAACAATCAAGTCGAAGAACTTTTAAAGAAGGGTCATGTTCGTGAATCCCTTAGCCCATGTACAGTGCTTTCCTTGTTGGTGTCCAAGAAGGATGGCACGATGAGAATGTGCATAGATAGTCGAGCAATTAATCAGATAACCATCAAGTACCACTATCTGATTCTGAGATCAGAAGACATGCTGGATGAGCTTAGCGGTTCTAGAATCTTTTCCAAGGTTGATTTGAAGAGTGGCTACCATCAAATTTGGGTGAGGGAAGGAGATGAATGGAAATAGCCTTTAAGTCTAAGTATTAGCTTTATGAGTGGATGATTACGCCATTTGGATTATCAAATGCCCTAAGCACATTTATGAGATTGATGCACCATGTTTTGAGAGAATTTCTGAGGAAGTCATAGTTGTGTACTTTGATGATATCTTGGTATACAGTAAAGACTTGTCGTCCCATGTGGAGCACCTTTGGCTATTGTTTGAAACACTAAGGGAAGTAAAGCTATATGGAAACTTGAAGAAGTGTACATTCGTCCAAGATAGAGTTTGCTTCCTTGGATTCATTATCTCCAAGGATGGTATTCAAGTCGATGAATCTAAGGTACAAGCCATCCAGGAATGGCCCGTGCCAAAGAACATTTTGGAGGTAAGGAGCTTCCATGGCCTAGCCTCATTCTTTAGGCGCTTTATTAAGGATTTTAGTGCTACTGTGGCTCCCCTTACAGATTGCACCAAAAAGGGTAAAGAATTTTTTTGGACACAAGCTTGTCAAGCTAGCTTTGAATCAATTAAAGAGAAGTTGTGCAATGCACCAATTTTAATGCTTCCAGACTTCAACAAAGTTTTCGAGATTGAATGTGATGCATCCAGACTAGGCATTGGAGCTCTCCTTGTGCAAGAGGGCAAACCTTTGGCCTATTTTAGTGAAAAGCTCAATGGTGCAGTTTTGAACTACTCAACTTATGATAAAGAATTTTATGCAGTGGTAAGAGCTTTAGAGATGTGGCAGCATTATTCATAATCCATACCGATCACTTGGCTCTAAAACATATTAAGAGTCAGCACAAACTCAATCGAATGCATGCTAAATGGGTAGAATTCTTGGAGAGATTTCCATATATAATCAATTACAAGAAGGGAGAGATGAATGTAGTAGCCGATGCAATCTTGAGTAGGTACATATTATTTATAGAACGAAGCACTAAATTTTTTGGTTTCGATTGGATAAAAGAAGTTTATGAAAGAGACGTGGATTTTGGCCAAATTTATGAAAAAAATGTAAGCAAGGGGTTGTGACTGGTTATTATGTGACCGATAGATTTTTTTCAAAAAATGTAGGCTTTGCATACCTAACATTAGCCTAAGAGAGACGTTGATTAGAGAAGCACATAGTGGCGGACTTGCTGGCCACTTTGGGGAGAAGAAAACCCTTGAAGCTTTGAAGGAACATTTTTATTGGCCAAATCTTTTGAAAGATGTGCACCGAGTGTTAGAGAGGTGCATTGTGTGCAAGAAGGCTAAGAGTAAGGTCCTACCTCAAGGGCTTTACTTACCTTTGCCTATTCCTAATATGCCGTGGGAAGAAGTGAGCATGAATTTCGTGCTTGCTTCAAAAAAGTGGTACTCTTGCATGGTATTCCAAGGACAATTGTTTCAGATAAGGATACTAAATTTCTTAGCACCTTTTGGAAGACGTTACGGAAGAAGCTCGGAACCAAATTACTATTTAGCACCTCATTCCACCCACAAATCGATGGTCAAACCGAGGTGGTTAATAGAACCTTTGGAATGCTCTTAAGGGGGATTGTTAGCAAGAAGCTTACATATTGGGATATTCAACTCCCATTTGTAGAATTTGCTTATAACTGGAGTTTGCACAATTCCACTCAAAAGACTCCATTTGAGGTAGTATATGGCTTTAACCCTCACACCCGAATGGACCTCATCCTCTCCCCATCAAGGATGTTGTGAATCCTATTGCAGTTGAAAAGGCTAAATTAGTGAAAGCAATGCATGAGCAAGTGAGAAAGAATATAAAGAGAAAGAATGAACCACATGCCAAAACAGCTAATCGAAGCAGAAAAGAGGTAGTATTTAATACTGGAGATCTTGTGTGGCTACATTTGAGAAAGGAGAGGTTTTCCAACCTCAGGAAATCAAAACTACTACCTAGGGCCAATGGACCCTTGAAAGTGTTGGAACGAGTTAACAATAATGCTTATAAATTGGAGTTACTTGGAGAGTATGAAGTTTTGGCCACTTTTAATGTACAAGATTTGTCCCCCTATGTTCATGTAGAAGGAAGCAGTGAGAAGCAACCCTTATTAGATTTGAGGAAAAATCCTAAACTACCTGGAGAGGATGATGTGTCATGCTTGGCACAACCTGAAGTACCGATTGAAGAAAGCTCGAGGGGGGTCATCACAAGGAGACAAGCCCTAAAGTTAAATAACTTGTTTGTTCATTTTGTAGGTAAAAAGTTCGGGAATATTGAAGAGAAAAAAGCTTCCTTGGAGGACAAAGAATTGTCATATGATTTGAAAACTTGGCAACAAGATAATCGGCCCGAATAAACTCTCAGATTGTTGAGCACGTTGGAGGCCGAACCAAGCCGCCCTTGATAAATCTATTATACTTTTTTTTCCCAGCCATTTTTGAAGACAATAGCATGAGAGACAAGCTGGCAAAACCCATTTCTTCTTTTGTGTCCAATCAATCACGTTTTCTTACAGTCAACAAGTGACGAGACTTCAACTTTTATCACCTTCACCTATTCCAATGAGATCTCAGCAAAGTCCCTACAAGCCCACCATCTTTGCAGCCATTCAACCCCATGTATCACATTTTGCAGTCCCCAAATGATAAGACTTCAACTTTTATCACCTTCACCTCATATAAGGAGATATCAACAAAATCTCTGCAACCCACCATCTTTGCAGCCTTTAAGTGACAAGTTTTTACACTTATCACATGCACCTCCTCTAATCATGTTTTGACATGTAGCCTACAAGCACTCAAGAGGAGAAAATTATTTGGGAGCATTCACACTGCTTTTTACTTTACCAGCCGACTTTTTTATTAACCTATGTTAGCTAGGCTTGAGTAAAACGTGATGGATGTAATTTAGAGGCTATATAAGCCTTCCTTAGCATATTTTGTTGGGTTGTTGAACCCATAATATCCAGAGCATTTGCTTGATTCAGTTTGTTGAGAATTTCTCCAAACACCCTTTCATTCCTCTCAGTGAGTAATATCCGTTTGTGTGTGAGAGTTTGATCATCTCCTTGCTGGTTTTCAAATTAGTAACTTGTTGCAATCTTCCTCACTTTGTGCAAGAGGGACTCAAGAATAAGATTGTAGATTTGTTTGCTTTTCTCTTATTATAAACCGTTCGTGTCGTGTTTTCTAGTTAACGTGGCACATAAAAAATGAGCAAGGGATTCAAATTTCCCTACATATTCAGCCACACTTCCGGTTTGACGTAGTTGTACAAACTCCACTAACTTACTTATTTGATTGTGCGACTAAAATACTTCTCGTAAAACACTTCTTTCAACTGTTGCCACATCATGGTTCGAACATTATTGGTGGCCTCCACAGTGTCCCACCAATATCGTGCATCTTTGGCTAACATATATGCTGCACAATTAACTTTCTTCCCGTCTTCAATTTTAGCATAATCAAACATATCTTCAAGTGTACGAAACCACTCTTCAGCATATGTTGGACTGTAACATCCCGTTTTTTTAACTAAAAAAACACTGAAAAGTGGTAGTAAAATTGTTTTCTTTTCCTTGAAATCTTTAATTTGTATAAATCATTTTCTTGAAAACACAGAGGAAGTCATTAAGTAAATAGCAAACTCATTGTTACGATAATTCAAAACGCATTTCCAAAACGTACTTATTCATACATAAGGTTAGTTTACATATGTAATTAACATTTCACAAAACACATCTTAAAACATTGTCCTTTCAAAATACATCAAAACTTCTTTCTTTCGTTTATTCCCAAGGGTTGTCGCTTAACAGTGCATGCACGGCCTAGCAAGCCTCCTCCACAACATCACATCATGTGGGGAAAACTAAGTTCTTCACCTTTGTTTTCATCACCTACATCACAAAGCTTATTCTAATGAGCTTAAGGCTCAGTAAGAAATCGTATAAAGGGACATACGTAACATGAGTGTGGCTTTGTAAAACATGCATATTCTTTTCATTCTTTATTGTGTTATTCTTGCTTATCGATCCGATTTTCCACCTCGTGGTTCTACCTAGTTCTTGTGACTGAGCTTTCCACCTCGTGGTTCTACTAGTCATTTACATGTTTGGCTTTCCACCTCGTGGTTCTACTTTATTCATTCGTTACGTACATTCATGCATAGAACTTTGAGGATTTTCAGAACGAGAGGTAGCACCAACAGGTTCCTCCTATCCCACCCTCGCCATTCGGTTGGGTGACGTTTGAAAACATGCATGGAAAAAATTTTCATTCTTTTCGTAAGACATGATACATGAAAATGGCATACGTGCACAACGTGACATTCATAACATAAACATAAAGCATGCATAAAACATCTCCCAATCAACATAAACAAACGTCTTCAAATGAAGATAATTGTTATCGCTTAAGTATACTTAACATAAACTTACTTCATTACTTTACTTAAAACCTAGCAACCATCAAAATGTCAAACAAACACCAATCAAACCCAAACACTTGGGCTGGTGCATGGTGCGATACAC
The DNA here is from genome assembly GCA_003255005.1 of Begonia fuchsioides. Classification (NCBI taxonomy): domain Eukaryota; kingdom Viridiplantae; phylum Streptophyta; class Magnoliopsida; order Cucurbitales; family Begoniaceae; genus Begonia; species Begonia fuchsioides. The sequence goes on along the minus strand of QAOC01038519.1, from coordinate 39,688 downwards.
CCTTAACAAAATATTCTTATTTTACTTATTCATAATCGTAACCAATTCGCGTTCACTTTTATTTGTTTCTAATTATACAACCTTAATCCTACTCTCTATGATATAGTCCCCGAAGGGCCAAAGACATGCAAGATTCACTTACTTGGATTCCAAGCTGCAAAATATTCCTTATTTCCTTCACTTTTTTTACTTGATTCCAAACAACCTTAACATCACAAATATGCTTACATTATAATTTCCTGAATTTACCCTGTTTTTCTCCCAAATTACAGCAGCCATAACTTAAGTTATAAAACTCCAATTCTTATGAATAAGCAACCGAAATCACCCTTATGGTGTCTACTATAATTCATTAGAAGACTTTAGATTCAATTTTGTAATCAACAATCTTATAAAATATGTATCTTTAAAATTGGACATATTAATCCTGCTTTTGTATGGACATGGTAACACCTTATTTTTCATGCCATTTCCATTAATTAAAACCATACTAGAACTCTTATAACTTCAATATAGGGTATAGAAAAACACTTAAATTAACCAACATCATACCATAGCTCTAACTTCGTGCTCCTCCTTCTTGTTATTTAAACTCACAAAACACACTCGATTTGCACCTCTCTCACTAAAATTTCAACTTTAGCTTCAACCTTATGTTTCCCTTCATACAAAACTTGAGAGAATTTAGGGATATTAATGAGAATTTCGTGCATCAAATGTCAGCCGAAGGTGGAGAGGCAAGCATGAGGTGAAGAGGCAAGCATGAGGTGGAGAGGCAAGCATGAGGTGGCTTGACCAAATTTTCCTCTCCAACAATTAACTCACTTGTCACATACTCTAACCTTACTTCTTATTTCTTTAAGCATTCCTTTCCAAGGCATATTTTAACACACTACCAACAATACTTCATGATGCACGTATCAAGATTTAATAACGTAACTTGCATTTATAATAACTAAGGTGCTTAAATGGCTTGGATGTTACATGTTTGGTCCGATGATTGCCCATCAAAACTTGGAGGGTGCAGGCGGTGAAACCTTTCAAAACTAAGATCTCTCGTCCCAACCACACGGGAATTTGATTGTTCTTCTTGAGCCATTAATCTTTCCAATTGTTGAAATTGGCAATCAACAATATCTGACAGCTAATTAACGACCTCAACTCTTGCAGAATTTCCTCTAACCATTTTATACTTATTCTACATCAAGCAATAATGTATAAGCAAATACTTATTCACTTATAATAAGAAAAACTTACTAATGCTGGAGCTCGTTCATGGTGTTAGTTGTGTTGTCAAGCTGTCTGCAGAAATGATTTTGACCTGGGCTCTGATACCATAACTTTGTAACGTTCTTCCTAACTCAAAATATGTTCTTTGTTTCTTTTTACTTGCAGTGGAAAAAATTTACTAGTAAAAATCATTTAAGACATGCATGAAAACTAAAGTTACTTAAAACAGATTTACAACATGTTAGGTTTCATAAACTATTTACAAGCTATATGCACAAAGTTGAAAACTTCTTTTCCTAACCATTATTTACGATTCTTCAAAATCTTTGCCCACAGGTAAAAATCTGCTCAAACGGCATCGACCACCCCCATGAAAAAACCAATCCATCTCGTACACCTCTAAGTGTACGTCTTCCTCACCTACATCATAAAACTCATTTATGAGCATAAGGCTCACCAAGTAGTATAAGATATGCATGAACATGTACATGATATGCATAAGTAGAACTTTTCTTTTAACTTTATTCTAGGTCTTTCATTCCTTTAATTTCATATTATGTTTCATATAAAATCTCATGCATGTAAATAGTTCGTAACTTTCTTGAAAACATGATGCATGTAATGTTCGAGGTATGAACGTGTCAAGCAATTAAGTAATATTCATAACATTAAATATAAAAATCCATAATATCATAAACTAAATCATGCTTTTGTACATCATTTTATACGGGCATCTCATCTTAACATGTAAAGCATTAAGCAACAGCAAAGTCCTATTGTTCTATGATGTAGACCCAATTAAGGGCACAACACACACAATTCTACTTATCTTGTCTATCCTTAGCTAGTCTTTCTAGTAGTAGGTACTTTTGTGAATCACATTCACCTCAATAACCTAATATCATTCCCAATTTGCGGAATTAATGTCTTGGTTTGTGATAACTTTGAAATATCATAATTTTTTATATACACCATGAAATGCTATGATTCCAAAGCCTATACGTCAATCCAAGTGTCTAATTTAACTTTCTAAAATATCTAGGCCATGGGATTAGTCTATCATTGGTTTCAGATAAGAAATCTTAATTTGTACAGAATTGACACTTTTGTGGTAACTTTGATCAAATATGGACAACCTCTACGAATTCCAAATTTCCATCATTCATAAACATATATATGATATTACAACATGATTGGTTAACCAATAATCAGAACCATGGATGAAAAATTTTAATTTTCGTGTATCACTCATAACCAACTTACAAAGTCATTGATAATCTCTTAATTCTCACTTATCCTTAATGTAATCATGTGAATAATCATAATAACTCTAAACCACGTAACATAATTTGATACCTCTTGATTTTTAGCTCAATAGATTCTTCTTGATGAGAGGAACACTTCTCCTTAAAGGATTGGAGGCCAATTTTAGCTTCTTCCCTTTCAACTTTCACTTTCTCTCTCTAAACTCTTTTTTGTCAAATTCTTCTTCTCTTCCACCCCTTCTCTCTCTTCAACACAAAAATGGCTGATCATCATCCATCCTCCAATATTTCTAGATGGTTCATGGGGTGAAATTACTATTTTGCCAAATTTATCCATTTATTTTTACCATTTTACCATAACCTGCTCTAATAATTGCTAAAATACCTACATTATCATTATTTAAATCATGCTTAGCTTAACTAATTAAATCACATTAGTTCTAAGATAATCCTCAGGGTTAACTTAATTAATCACGATTAGTAAACCTTAATGATCTCATAATTTTCACTACTTATGTTTTAGTCATGATTTGTATTAATCTTATAGTAACATGTGTCATACTTCAATTCACCTTCTTTTTCTACTCCTAATTCAGTGTTGCACTTCAAAAAAATTTCTATTTGAACCATATGATAGCATAAAAACACTTAGTTTGTACACTGGTATTTCACTAGGTATAGAGTGGAGATATGTCGTCCCATGTGGAACACCTTCTGTAATACCCAAACTTTTTGAAGGAACAAGATCCTAACATCTTAATATATACGTTTATGTATTAATAGCCTTGAAACTAAAGTTAATACTAATCTAAATTAATTAGTAAAGCTAACCATAGTTAAAGGATATGACATCTCCACCTTACATTTCCTCCTTAATCAATGATATAATTTGAATAAATATTAATCATAGAATATTATTAAATGTAAATTATAATTTTATATATTAAAGTAGTGAAGCAATAAGAAAGTGCCACATGTCAACATTAGATTAGGGCATAATCATGATTAAGGTATAATTAGTGAATGATTAAGAGGTAATTAAGGTTTACTAATCATGATTAATTAATTTAATTTTGAAGATTATATTAGTACTAATCTAGATTAATTAATTTAAGTATGTGTGATTAAAAGATGATAATTAAGGTATTTTTACAAATATAAGCAAAAGTAAGTGCAAATATGAATTTTAACATAGACAAATTAGATAATAAGGTAATTTTACCCTAAGAACTCTCTTGAAAAGCTGAGAAACCCACGAATTCTTCAGCTATCTTTCTGATTCTCTCTAGTTTTGGAAGATTAAGTGAGGTTCTTTTGTTGGATTAAAGTTTTGGTGAAGAGTTTTTTGTTTAAAGCAAGTTTAGTTCACTCTAGAAGAAAATAGGAGAAAAGAAGAGGAAACAAACGACTCAAGGGTTTCGGTTTTGATCTTCCCTATTATGAGGTATCAATTCTAACCCTAAGATCATGTTTAAATTGTTGAATTGATTTGGAATGGTTAATTAAGCATGTTGGTGATGTTTATATCAAGATTATGCAAAAACTTTTGAGAAAATCATGCAGTTTTAGGGTTTGTAATTTTACTGGAAGTTCAAGTTTTCAAATGACTTGAAACTCTTTCTGATGATTTGAAATAGAAATTTTAAGGAAAAGAATGAAATGTTAATCGCTTCAATCCAAGAAGTATAACTTTAAGTTATGATTGGTTGAAGTTTCTGTTATGCAACAGTTACTTAAAAATAATGTATTCTAGACAGTTTTTGAATTAGGCATATAACGTATGTTTAGATGCTTTAAATTACTTTGATATCTTCTGATGAATTGGAGTAGACATCTAAAGAAACATTCAAACACCTGAATCTCATTATTTGGATTAGTCTAGCTAAAGTTACAATTGATTGAAGATCATGTTATACCAAAGCGATACTTTAAAATTAATGAATTATGTTACTTGTGTTTTAGGTTTTCAAGTGCAGCAACATGTTGATCAAGGTTTTTCAATAAGGCTAAGGATTTAAGGTAAGTTAATGTTGCATGTGATTGGCCCTAAAGTGGACTACATTACAAAAATTAGGATTTTATGATTTTGCAATATTCTAGATTGTTTGGGGTGTAATGCACAATACACCGACCTCAATTTATTTGAGGATATGTTTGTGTGCCTTGTTTGATGATTGATTGAATTTCGGTGCTAGAATAAAGTTACATGTTTAGAATGCTTGCAATGTTTGAATTATATATTTTATTGCATGTTAACATGTTCATGCATTTTAATTGTTCATGCATCATGGTTTTAAGAAAAATACGAAAATGATTTGCATGCATGATTTTCATGATAGTATGCAACAGGTCATTGAGGAAGATGAGAAAGTTAATTTTGCAGTCTTTATGCTGTCAAAGGATGCACGTTACTGGTTGGACACTATTAAAGAAACCACAAATGTGAAAGAAATGTCATAGAACAAATTTAAGGAGATCTTTTACGACAAATATTTCAACCATGCAGTTCGAACAAGTAAGTTGGTGGAATTTGTTCAATTACGCCAATTTGGATCCGTATCGGAGTACATACGGAAATTTGAAGCATTATCTCATTTTGCTCTACAACTGGTGGCCACTCACGAACTCAAGGTACATCAATTCATTCAAGGGCTGAGAGTCGAAATGTATAGAGTAAAGATCTCAGGAACGAAAAATGTGCCTTATTCAATGGTGGTGACAAAAGCCCTAGAAGTGGAAGAGGCTGAAATAAAATTCCAAAGGCAGATGGGAGTCTCCGAGGAAATTTTTTAAAGAAGTGCAGCATCAACCAAATCAGACATTCCAGCAATCAAAATGCACAAAATGACCCAATGACGGAAAGATTGAGCAAGGGAAAGGAAAACGTGTACAAGGGTTTTCTCAAGCTGAAGAATGTCCAAAGTGCCAGAAACGACATTTTGGAGAATGCATAGCTGGAACTGGTAGGTGTTTCAAATGCAAGAAGATAGGTCATATTGTAAGAGATTGTCCAAAGGTGAACAAAGATCAAGTAAAAGTGGCACCAAGGGTTTTTGCACTTATCAAATCTGATAATGAAGAACAGTTTGCTGGGCTGTTAGGTACTATTTTAGTTAATGGCATTACTGCTTATACCTTGATAGATTTTGGTGCCTCTCATTCATTCAAGTCATCCACATTTATGGTTAAAATGAAATGTTTACCGGTCGTAGCTGAACATGTTTATGATGTAATGTTGTCATCTGGAGAGCAGTTACACCTGAATTAGGTTATGCTAGATTGTATTATTTTGATAAATGGTAGAAACTTACAAACTGATTTTATAATTATGGATATGATAGGGTATGATGTTATATTGGGAATGGACTGGTTATTTCAGCATTTTGCAACAATTAATTGTAGAGCTAGAACAGTATGTTTCCAGCCTCCGAATGTTGAATGGTATTCTTTTCAAGCAATGAAAAGTACCAACAGAACACCTATCATATCTTCTATTAAAGCCCAAAAATTATTGAGAAGCGGTTGTGTAGGGTTCTTAGCAAGCATAATTGATACTCGAATGCAATGTGGTGCCAAATTACAAGATATTCTGGTGGTGAAAAACTTCTCAGATGTATTTTTAGATGATTTACCAGGACTGCCCCCAGATCGAGAATTTGAGTTTGTAATTAATATATATCCAGGAGCAGAACCAGTATCAAAGAATCTATATAGAATGGTGCCTGTAGAATTAAAGGAATTAAAGGCACAATTGGAGGAATTAGTACACAAGGGCTTTATACGTCCAAGTTTCTCGCCATGGGGAGCTCCAGTGTTATTTGTTAAGAAGAAAGATGGATCACTGAGAATGTGTATTGACTACAGAGAATTGAATAAATTAACGATCAAGAACAAGTATCTGCTTCCAAGGATTGATGATTTATTTGACCAACTCCAAGGTGCACGAGTGTTCTCAAAGATTGATCTAAGATCAGGATATTATCAATTGAAGGTCAAAGCGGAAGATATCCCAAAAACAACATTTAGAACTCGGTATGGACATTACGAATTTTTGGTGATGTCTTTTGGATTGACTAATGCTCCTGCTGCTTTATGGATCTAATGAATCGCGTATTCTAGGAGTATCTAGATAAATTCATAATTGTGTTTATCAACGATATTCTCATATATTCTCAAATAGAGGAAGAGCATATGGAACATCTAAAGGCAGTATTATCAACTTTAAGACGACGTATGTTATATGCTAAGTTTTCTAAATGTGAATTCTTGCTTGATAGAGTTAACTTTCTTGGACACGTAGTATCCAAGGAAGTTATTTATGTTGATCCATCAAAAGTCCAAGCAGTGATGGGCTGGCCACAACCAAAGACTGTTAATGAGGTACGTAGTTTTCTTGGGTTAGCTGGATATTATCGAAGATTCATTAAAGGATTTTCAAAGATAGCAATTCCTTTGACACGATTAACGAAGAAAAACATGAAATTTTGGTGGTCAGATGAATGTGATAGAAGTTTCCAGAACTTGAAACAAAAATTGACATCAGCCCCAATTTTGACAATTCCAACTGAGGACGGTAAATTCACAATTTATTGTGATGCTTCCAAAATTGGATTAGGTTGCATATTGATGCAAGAAGGAAAGTATCGCTTACGCATCAAGGAAATTAAAAGGGTACGAGCAAAATTATCCTACTCATGATCTAGAATTAGCTGCAGTTGTTTTCGCATTAAAAATATGGAGGCATTATTTATATGGGCAACAATGCGAGATATTTTTAGACCATAAGAGTCAGAAATATTTATTTACCCAAAAAGACCTGAATATGAGGCAACGAAGATGGCTCGAATTTGTAAAACATTATGAGTTTGAAATCAAATACCACCCCGACAAAGCTAATGTGGTAGCTGATGCATTGAGTAGGAAGTTCATACCAGTCCAATGGGCAATGTCTATAATGCTTCAATCTGAAATTCAAAAGTCTGGCTTAGAAGTAGTGTCAAATTTGAGTTGTATGCTTGAAGCATTATCTTTGAAGCCAACTCTTATGGATGAAATCAAAGAAGCTCAATTGGAGGATCCAAAATATAAACGATATAAATTGGGCAAAAAGCCAAATTCTTCTGACTTTAAGTGTTTAGATGATGGTGTTCTGAAGTTTAAAGATAGATGGTATATTCTGGAAAAGCAAGATTTACGGAAGAAAATATTATCGGAAGCCGATTCTTCTACATTTACAGTGCATCCGGGAAGCACTAAAATGTATCGGGATTTAAAACAGCACTTTTGGTGGCCAAATATTAAGGAGGACGTAGCAAAACATGTGGAATTTTGTGTCACATGTCAAGAAGTTAAAGCTGAACATCAAAGGCCTGCAGGAATACTTCAATCTTTACCGATCCCGGAATGGAAATGGGAGCATATAACAATAGACTTTGTTGTGGGATTACCGAAAACAACAAAAGGGCATGATGCTATTTGGGTGATTGTTGATAGATTAACAAAGTCAGCTCATTTCTTGACGGTCAGAATGAATTTTTCTATGGATCAGTATGCTGAATTATATGTTCAAGAGATTATAAGACTGCATGGAATTCCAGCATCAATAGTATCAGATCGTGATCCAAGATTTACTTCAAAATTTTGGAAAAGTTTACATAATGCAATGGGGACTACATTGACTTTTAGCACGGCTTTTCATTCCCAAACTGATGGTCAAACCGAAATAACAATTCAAATATTGGAGATATGTTACGAGCATGTGTATTGTATTTTCAAACTACATGGAGTAAGATGTTACCATTAGTGGAGTTTGCATATAATAATAGCTACCAATCAAAAATTGGTATGGCCTCATATAGACATTGCAGATCAAGTGAAAGTTATTCAAGAAAGAATCAAAATAGCTCAAAATCGACAGAAATATTATGCAGATCAAAGGCGCAGAGAACTAGAATTTTAGGAAGGCGATGAGGTATTCTTAAAGATTTTTCCTTTTAAGGGAGTAATACAGTTTGGAAAAAGGGGAAAGCTTATTCCACGATTTATTGGACCTTTCCCTATTGTAAAGAAGTTAGGCAAAACAACTTACATGTTGAAATTGCCATCATTTATGGCTGGGATCCACAACTTTTTTCACAGTTCAATGTTAAGAAAATGTGTACGTGATACTACTCATATGATTGAAGGTAGAAGTATTGACATTGAGCCTACTTTGACATATGAAGAAAAACCAGTAAGGATCTTGGATTCAAAAACAAAAGAATTGAGAAACAAACAAATCCCTTTGGTCAAATCCCTATGGAGAAACCATACTATAGAGGAAGCCACGTGGGAAAGGCAACAAGACATGATGAAGAAGTATTCGAAACTTTTTGACATGTAAATTTTGGGGACAAAATTTTAAATAAGGAGGGTAGAATGTAATACCCAAACTTTTTGAAGGAACAAGATCCTAACATCTTGATATATATGTTTATGTATTAATAGCCTTGAAACTTAAGTTAATACTAATCTAAATTAATTAGTAAAGCTAACCATAATTAAAGGATATGACACATCCACCTTACATTTCCTTCTTAATCAATTATATAATTTGAATAAATATTAATCATAGAATATTATTAAATGTAAATTATGATTTTATATAGTAAAGCTAACCATAGTTACAGAGGTTGAAGTTACTGCAAAAACAAGGCATTTTTTAGATTTCCCATTTGAGTTTCTTTGTGGTATTAAAGTTACCAATTGATCAAGTGGAAGAAATTAAGCTATCAAGTGACCAAGTTTAAGCTAAGGACAAAAGGTAACTCGGCATTGCTTGTGTTTGGCCTAGAAATGAGTCTACATTACAAAGAGTAGTTCTTGAGGATTTATATAAATTGTTATAGTTAGAATGAGACTTTTATAATTCATGCACGTTACTAGACTGTTTAGGGTGTAACGCACAATACACCGACTTCAAGGCATTTGATGATTGTTTTTGTGCATGTTTGTTATTGATTGATTGTTTGATATATTGTATTAGAATTTAATGTCATTAATTGAGGGTATGCTAAAATCGTATGTCACCATGTTCATGCATCATGTTTTCATAAAAGTACGAAAATGTTTTACATGCATGGTTTATATGATGTAACCAGACTAAGTATTGAAGATGAAATTAAGTAAAGCTGCCTCAAGGGAGGCCATACGCTACCAATCCTCAATTTTTTCATAATTTCAATATTTAATGCATAATGTACGTAATTATCTAATGTTCTTTGTGGGATTGAACTTGGTTGTCCTTTACTGCAGAGTGTACGGTTGCCCTTAATTTGGCTATCCTGGACCATATGATGACTTTCATCCTTGTCCGATGTGTTACCCACACTAAAGTAAATACGTGAAAAGAAATGAAATAAATGTATATGGAAAATTGCATAGTTTTATAAAATGCATAGTCATGTAGTTAATGTTTAGGACACTATATGTTACTTATTGAGCCTTAAACTCATTAGATTAAGCTTTGTAATGTAGGTGATGACATTGAAAGTGAGGAGATTACTCCTGGTTCCTAGATTGATGCAGTGGAGAAAGTATGTCCAGTGCGGATGCTTGGATCGTTAAGCGAATTCTACCGGTGGTGTGGCATGTAAAATGAACTTATGTGTATTTTGAAAGTTGCTTTTTAGAATGTGTTTTGGTATGAAAATAAAACATATTTTGTAGAATAAGTGTTTGTAATGGTTTGTAAACCTTATGTTTTGTTAACATGAAATGTAAATTGTGAGTTGGTTTTATAATTTAAATGGGTTTGTTTTTAATAAAGTTTTTTACTGTATTTTAACGTAAATAAATTAATTGACACATTTGTGTTAAATTAAAACGTTTAAAAAAACAAGTGTAAAGAAAGACGACACGTTAAGAAGCTTGGAAACCTTTAACCCTGGAACACTAGATCCTTTAACCGTGATCCCCGGAAATCTGGAATCGTGAACCTTAAAATCCTTAACCCTAAACTCTAAACGAAGGAATCCTTGAATCCCAAACCCTTAACTCTAGATTGTTGAATCGTGTAACCCTTGCACCCTAAATGATAAAACCCTGAATCTAGATCCCTGAACCTTGGAACCCTAAGCCTTGACCTAAAGCCCTAAGCGCTAAGGCCTAAGCCCAAAGCTTTATGCCCTGAACCCTAAAACCTAAGACCTAAGCTCAAAGCCCTAAGCCTTAAGCCATAAACTATAAGTCATAAGTCGTAAGTCGTAGGCTCTAAGCATAAATTCACTCAAAGGCTTAAGCCCAAAGTTTAAAGCCCTAAGCCCTAAACCTTAATCCCTATGCCCTAAACTCTAATGCCTTAGGCTTAGCCCTAAGCACAAAGCCTAAAGCCATAAACCCTAAACTCTCAAACCTATGCTACCCCTCAATCGAAAGCCCATAATCATAATCCTTAAGCCCTAAGATAGAAGCCCTAAGCCTTGAGCCCTGAGCCTTGAGCCCTAAGCGATGAGCCATAATTTCAAAGCCCAAATCGCAAAGCCTAAAGCAATATGCCCAAAGCTCTGAGCCTAAAGCCCTAAACCCTAAGCGTTAAGCCATAAGTCTTAAAACCTAAGCCCAAAGCCCTAAGACCAAAGCACAAAGCTCTATTCTATATTTCCGAAGCCTTAAGCCCTAAGCCTTAAGCACAAAGTCGTAAGTCTAAATAATATGATATGGAAATAATGTGGTTTAAGGGTATGTGAATCAGCTTAAGTGATGGTTCAGTCTAGGTGAGAAAATAGTTTTTGGTCTCAGTTTGTTGGGCATAGTTACACTGGTTAGAGAATGAATTTGGAGATGAAATTTTGAGGGATGGTTAAAAAGATTATTAATAGGATTTTTTTTGTATTTTGACCGAAAAAGCACTTTACCAAATCTCAATAATACAATAGAGTTTATATCTTTAAATATGCCACAGAATTACCTAAATGAAAAATGACTAATTAGGAAACAACTAAGAATATAGAAACTTCCCTAATTTCATTAAAAAAACTAATGAGCTAACTTCAAGATTTTTCAGGAATTGACTAAATCTTAAAATTTGAACATTGTTTCCACCCTCAAATATGCAGATTAAGGAGATAGAAGTGCATCAGAAAAATTCAGCATGGACCCACACAAAATCCAAAAAATATTTTATTTTATTATATTATATTTACATTTAGGTTTTCTAATTATATCAAAGTTGCTTCCAAGAGCCGATGACCCATTCAAAGTTGTGGAGAATATCAACAACTAGATCAATGGGCAAAATATTGAGGTATATCATCTTCTAGTGGTGATTGATGATTTAAGCTCAAATCTAATTCTTGGACATCATTTGCTTTTTTCTCTTCCTCATCTCCCAAGAAAGGAGAAAGTGTTGGCTTTCAAAGGTTTTAAGGCAATCAATTATTTTTTATGATAACTATGTTAATTATGTATGAAAGATAAAATTAAAGTCTAGCAAGTGCTGCAGAATTCGGTAAGTTTTTTTTCAAAGTTATGTCGACCGAACTGCTCAATATGTCGACCGCACGGATAACAGAAGTGTCGAAGAAGAAACTTATGTCGACAGGTAAGAAGTTTTGTCGACCGCTCAAAGTCCAGAGAAGAATCATATGTCGACCGCCTATCAAGTATGTCGACCGGTTGAAGACAATTAAAGTTCAAGACATTGGATCGTATGTCGACCGGACGAAACTTATGTCGACCGCTCAAAGTCCAGAGAAGAATCATCTGTCGACCGTTGGGAATATTTGTCGACCGTTCAAGTTTCCAGCGGAAGAAGAAATTAGAAGTTATGTCGACAGTTAAAGAACTTATATCGACCGGCTAAATTCCAGAGAGTTTTTCATGTCGACCGCCAAGAGTAGATGTCGACCGAAGAACTTTGAGATACTGAAGTTATGTCGACAGCTCCAAAGTTATGTCGACCGGTCAAGACCAACGACAGGAAAATTCTTCAACGGCTACTTCCTTATGAGTCTCAACGGCTATCTCTATGTCGACAGCCCCCGAAGATATGTCGACAGCTCCGAAGTCTGACAGACGGAAATCTATAAATTGCAGACGAGAAGCCAAAAGAAAAAGCCGATTTTCGAGAGAGAAAAGCACGTCCAATCTCTGCCAAAATTTCTAATTAGCTTTTCTCTTACTCTCTCTTCATTGTAAATCATATAAGATCATTCTCATTGTGATCGAGAGAGTAGTTTGAAATCATTCTCGAAAAACATCAAGTTATTATTTGTGAGAAATTGTAAAGGGATGACGCCTCTCAGAAAGAAGAGTCATTTGTAAGGTTTGATTGACACCCGGAAGTCAATCATAGTAAAGCTCGAGGTAGAGTGGAAAGATCTTCAAGGAGCAACCTTGAAGCGCGGACGTAGGCAAGGTTGGCCGAACCGCGTTAACAATCTCA
>QAOC01038519.1:7991-19193 GCA_003255005.1 Begonia fuchsioides | reverse complement strand
CAATCCCCCCCCCCCCCCCCCACCCACCCACTTAGGTTAAACACGATCCTACAGAAAGATGTTGCACGTTGAAAATAGTTAAAGCTCTATATTCTCCGGGAAGCTCAATTTTGAAGCATTTTTTTAGTTCCTCTCCAAAATTTTGAATGGGTCATCAGCTCTTGGAAGCAACTTGGATTTTCTCTATTTGGGGAACCTCTCCTTTTGAAGGTGAAGACAGACTAAAGCACCCTTGTTGAAAATAACCTCATTTCTTATTTCGTAAGCTTATTTAGCAAATGATTCATTCTTCTTTTGAATAGTCTTGCTTACTTCTTTATGCAAAGCCTTTACTTTTGCTCAGCATTTGAAACTCAATCGGGTTTGGCTAAGTCATTTGATGGAATTAGAATGAAATTGAATGGAGTTAATGAGTTATACCCATATATAATTTAAAATGGTATGTGCTTGATTGAATTATGCACACTTCGACTATTTGCAAACTCCACATAAGGGAGTTGTAAGTCAAACTCCGAAAATCTCTTGCTAATCATAATCCTTAATAAAGTATACAAACTATCCTTCACTACTTATGTTTGTCTATCTGTCTGACGAAGAAATTTAATGCTTAACTTTCGCCACAAGGTTCTCCAAAAGAAACTAAGGAATTTAGTGTCTCGATCTTTTACGATGGACTTAGTAATACCATGCATCCTCAAAATCTCCTTGAAGAATAAATTGGCTATATGAGCTGCACCGTCCGTCTTAGAACATGTAATGAAGAGTGCCAGTTTAGAAAATTAATCCATAATCGAGAAAAAACTAGTACAAATAGAAACGTCATGTGTAAAACTAGGTGAGCTCATATTACAAGAGCCTCATTAGCTGCAAACCTTATGTTTGATATTTAAACAATTACTGCAAAAGAAAAGTTCAAGGTCCTCTGGGTTCCCAAATTGAGTGGTTTGATATCCCACGAACAGACCTGTTGTGTTTCAGCCATTTCAGTGAAGGTCATTGAGATTTCGCAAATCATCAACTCACCACAAACGGGCATTCACTAGCTATCACCTCATCCAACTGTAATCGAAGCTGTGATCAAGATGAATGGCAAGCAACTTTAGTCTTAGGGACCAGCAAATACTATTCCAAACACGATCCACATTCAAATCAACGCATAGAGAAAAACAAGGAACAACACATATGATTGAATATGTCATTAAGTTTAGCTTGGTTTTAAATTATATCAACTAAATAACCATCATTCTTGTGACATGTCATTTGCATTCAGAAGAATTCATGATCCTCAATGAACAATAGAAAAACAAAACCTTTTCTCCAGGAGTTGGACCAGACATTGACTCATCAATTGACATAATGCTTGAATCCTTCCTCGTTTCTCCACCAAGTAGAGTAATTTGCTTTGGCAGATCTAGCATGTATTCTGCCTGTAATACATTTAGGATAAGAACGAATCATCAAATTAGTTTCGATTATAGTTGGTAAAAGTCTTTTCCAAAGGTTAATGAAACCCAAATCATGAGTCGTGTTGCAGGGATGAAAATAAATTACCTTATTGAGCAGGGAAAGCACAAGTTAACTTTCACCCATTTTCGACAATGAGAAAGTCTAGTGGTCATTGTGTACTAAAATCCCAAGTTAGGATGTCAAGGTGCAACTAGCGAAAAACCTAAGAAGTAGCCAAATGATACAAGGACAAATGATATGATAAATGTAATAAATAGTTCAATACCCCACATTCCTCATCGTGATCGAACACAACATATCTCTGGGCAAGGGCATTGATATCATTCCTGATGTTATCTGCACCATGTGTTGCATCATTCATCTCCAATTTTGATTGTTCAATATGTTTATCATAATCCTCCAAGGATGAGCATATTGCTTCCAGTACAAATGATTAAAGGCAGATTAGAGCAATTTAAAATCCTGCAGATGGAGAGTAGCAACATTGAAAGCGCTTCACATCAAACATTATGTGAATTAGGCAAATAAAAAACATATGTAAATGTTAATAAAAAGTTATCCGAAAAAACATACATTGTTATCTGAAACATTTCAGTAAATTATCAATAAAAGCCAAATTGACAAAAATAAACTATGAAAGAAAAGTGTTTTTTCGTTACGGGAGTGTCAAAATATACAATTAATTTTTACTCTCATTTCCATAAAATAACAAGATCCTCTTAAAGTCTAAAACATATCTCTAAGATCAACTACTATATTCTACTATAAGATAAACGAAATGTATTAAGAAAGAAAATACATAAGAAAACAAAGAGGGAAAGAGTCTTCCCTTGCAAAAGCTTGACCATACAATCTGTAAATAATTTGCTATGATCAAATTTTAATTATAATAAATAATTAATGGTACTAGTAATAGAAGTTAGGAGAAGTTTAGGGAAATTGAGAGAAGTTTATTGTAGTTGAGAGAAGTTATTATTATAGGAGAGTATTACATAGATGTATAGAAGAACAGAAAAAGTATCATTGAGTAGTGATCAATTGTGGAGGTTGAGAGCTCTCGAAATGTCTCAAGTGTGAAGGTTTGGCAACCCTTGAAATTTTCCTAGTGTATGTTTTCTTATATTTACGCATTGAATAATTCAAAGAATTACTTTGAATCTTTCATCGGTATCAGAGCTATCTATTTTTGGGAAATTATGATGACCTGAGGATTTGATCTTTCGATCTTTGGCATGGGCGATCCACAAGTTTGGATCTACCAAATGGACCCGTATTTCAATATCAATCGGTTTCGGAACAAGAAAGATTTGGCGTCATTATCTTGTCTTGAAGGTTTGGCGCTAAGATGGTTTCAGTGAGAAAACAGCAAAAGGTAGTTTCAATCATGGTTGGAGTTAAAAAGAAGGTTGTATGAAAACTTTGATGACTTTAGAATTTGCTTGGACCGATTCTGTCCTTCCAACAACGGAGTTTACGGAGATATTCAGAAAAACAGAGTAGGATCTATCAATGCGTACCAAACACTGTAGTGGCTGAAAAGTCGAAGGAAAACCTTCGAAATCTCAGATAAAAGAATCAGGCAAGACAGATCTTACGAACCTCGATGATTCATTGGTGACAAAACCACAAAACTTCATTCAACAATCTCTAGGAATGAATCTTTTGGAGACTTCTTTGCAGCAGTCAATGAACCATTGTTCAACTCCAAAGATGAAGTTTGACAGCCTAAGGTAAGTTTCTATTGTCGGAGCCATTATTAACCACTCAGAATCAAGAAGCAGAAAAATGGGTTTAAAAAAGAGAGTGGAAGACCATCGATGAAAATTTCAGGTAAGTCGGCGAACATTGCAAGTGGAAAATTGTCGAAGAAGATGCAGCGGCTGTGATTGTGTTACACAGGAAGAAGATATAGAAGTGGTGGAAATGGAGAAGAAGGCTGAGGAAGACGAGAAGACTAAAAGGAAGAGGAATAAACCGAGCTGGTTGAAGGAATATATTGAATGATTGTATTAGGGAAATAATCGTAACAAAATAACCGTTTGTAAAGACTATAAATAGGAAGTGTGATTGAGAAATAGAATCAATCAGTTCATCTTCAACGAAAATGATTTCTTTTACTGTATTCTTCTCCAAACTGCAGAATACGGTAACATTGGTGCTTTCATCTTGAGCTCTTCAGTCATGGCAGATGGCACAAGGGCAAAGGTAAGTTCACAAATGGAAGATTTTCGTAGCAGACTCAGTGAGCATGATAAACAATTATCAGAGCTCAGTGTAGTCCTACGAGAGATCAATTTGAAGCTAACATCCATGGAAGCACGATTAGAGCAAAATTGCAGAAATCCAGTAAACAATGTCACTGAGGAAAGTAACAGCGGCATACGTCCAACGACAGATTCAAATGACAGTGCACACCGATTATTCCGCTCGATCAAACTCGATGTACCTAGATTTGACGGCACAGATCCTCACGGGTGGATTTTTAAGGCAGAATGTTTCTTCGACTATCATGAGGTAGAAGATTCAAAACGTTTAACAATTAGTTCATTTTACATGGATGGAACAGCGTTGCAATGGTTTCAATGGCTTTTTCGTAACAATATGATATCGACATGGGAAGATTTTCTGAAGAAACTGGTAACTCGTTTTGGCTCGTCAGAATACAGAGATGTGCAAGGTGAGTTATCAAAACTGACTCAAACATCATCTGTAATGGAATTTCAGCATAGGTTTGAGGCTTTAGCCAATCAAACCAGTGGAATACCTTCGTCATTTCTGCAGAGTTGTTTTGAATTGGGGTTACGCAACGATATTAGAAGAGAAGTCAGAGCTCTACGACCTCAATCGTTACATCAAGCAATGAGTTTAGCAACACTAATGGAGGACAAGCTTCAAGATACAGCACAGTCTCAAGCCCCAATTAAATCGAATTATTTTCAGCCGGTGAAATCACAACCGTTTGTTAAATAGGGAGTGACAGTTGCAGAAAAGGTGAATCTAAACTCAGATATTATGACTACGAAATCCTCAAGTATACCAAATTTTGATAAACAATTTGTATTGGAAACGGATGCGTGTGGTATTGGTATTGGTGTTGTTTTATTACAGCAAGATCGTCCTGTGGCTTATTTTAGGAAGAAATTGTCTATTAAAATGCAAAATGCCAGCACTTATATTCAGGAGATGTATGCAATTGTCGAGGCTGTCAAGAAATGGCGACAATATTTGTTAGGAGATCGTTTTATTATCAAAACAGATCAAAGGAGTATTAAAGAGTTCATGACTCAAACCATTCAAACTCCGGAGCAACCAACCTTTCTTATTAAACTCTTGGGGTATGATTTCGAAATCTCATATAATCCAGGTCGTTTAAATAAAGTTGTTGATGCATTATCACGGAAAGAAGATACTAATTTGGATGTTCCTATGAATTCTTTGTTAGCAATATCACAGCTTTATTGTAAGCTATTGGATACGATTAGAGAAGAGTCCTTGCTGTCATATGAAATATTACAGTTAGCTGCAAAAATTAGACTCCAGCCTGGTGAATTTTTGCAATATAAACTACACAATGGTCTAGTATTTCACGATGATCGAATTGTTATTGCTCAAACATCTGTATATAAAAGAGATATTATTTCAGAATATCATTCAACACTTCAAGGGGGCCATAATGGACTACATAAGACATTAGCTCGTCTTAAACTTCAGTTTATATGGGAGAATATGTGTGCGGATGTGCAAATATTCGTGTCGACGTGTTTGTTTTGTCAACAAACCAAGTATGAAACAAAAAAACCGGGGGGGCTCTTACAACCGTTGTCAATTCCTTCTCAAAATTTGTGAAGAATTAACGATAGACTTTATTACTGGTTTGCCAAATTCTTGTGGATTTTTGGCTATATTGTTGGTATTGGATAGACTATTGAAATTAGCACACTTTGTTCCTCTGAAAGTACCTTATTCAGCTATGAAGATTGCTGATGTTTTTGCTCAGAATATTTGTAAGATCCATGGTATTCCTAGAAAAATTGTTGCAGATCGAGATCCTATTTTTATGAGCAAGTTTTGGAAGGAATTGTTGCGGTTAAGCGGAATGACCATTTTATATAGTAGTGCGTATCACCCACAAACTGATGGTCAATCGGAAGTGATTAATAGCTTGGAGCAATACTTACGCTGCTTTGTGATGGATTTTTCAAAACGATGGTGTAAGTTTTTGCATTGGGCTGAGCTGTCCTACAATACTTCTCGGATGTTTCCGAAAAGATTTCAACAAGTTTTTCCTGAATTTAACCTTGTGGACAAGGTTTTTCTTCCAGAGGTCGCGAATGTTACACAAGAAGAAGATATAGAAGTGGTGGCAAGGGAGAAGAAGGTTGAGGAAGACGAGAAGACTAAAAGGAAGAGGAATAAACCGAGCTGGTTGAAGGAATATATTGAATGATTGTATTAGGGAAATAATGGTAACAAAATAACCGTTTGTAAAGACTATAAATAGGAAGTGTGATTGAGAAATAGAATCAATCAGTTCATCTTCAACAAAAACGGTTTCTTTTAGTGTATTATTCTCCCAACTGGTAACAGATTGTTTGCTGAGAAGGAAAATTAGTAGAAAAACTGAGAAGGATAAAGATGAGAGAAAAATTTCTCGTTCGCTACAGAAAGTCCCAACATGTAGCAACCAGCGGGTGCAGTGCACAATCGGAGAATGACAAGTTGTTATTTTCCGATAATTCACGAGATAAGTTGACAAAAATTTTGAGAAACAAAGAGGAAATCTCAACAGATAGACCACGAAGCAATGGAATTACAGAAGAAGAGATGGAGGACTTCGGCTGGAAGGAGAAGGAACAGCGGAAGGAGGAAGTTAATGTTGGTTTTTGGTTGGACGAGGGCTTCGGCAGTGAGCGAGAGAAGAAGCAGCTGGGTGAGAGGAAGGAAGCTCTTTTTTTCAAGTTCTTCTCCGTTCTCTCTTCGTTCGGAAGCTCTTTTCCTGCTCGAAGTCGGAATCTGGAGGTTGGAGAGGTTTTGGTCCGGCAACCTCCGGCTCCATTTTTAGTCATTTCTGGCGTCTGGAGGAGGGGGAAATCGGTAATCATTTTCGGGAGTTTCTGTTTTCGTGCAAGGGTTCTCGTCCTTATTCTGAATCGCGACTTCGGAGCTGGGTCCTGAACCACGAGACCGGAAAAGCTTTGATTCTCCGGTGTTCTGTTATTTCCGTCCTCAAAATTGACATTTTTGGCTCCGTCAAGGTGTTTTCGGTCGGCTGGAGAAAATCTGGAACTAGCCGTTGCCGTTTTTCTCCTCATCTATTCGCCGTTACCGGCCCCGACAAGGAGTTTGCACAAAAAATTTGAAGCTGCACATAACATGTTCGACAAAATGCCTGAACCACAAACTGGATTCTACTGATCTTGGATCCCACGATACGGTTGTTGCAGAAAGTTCAATTGATAGCACCCGAACTCCAACTGATTCGGAAGATCAATCATCCTTCAAAATAGTTAATCGTGCCAAGAGTCAAAGCACAATTACAAAGTTACTAAGACTCGAGAAGTAAAATCTCTAAGAAAAAAAAGTTAACTTGTATCAAGGAGCTAGTAAGTATTTGAGAAGTACTTGAGATGTTCTATGAGTGTCTTAAATGCTTTTGATGTTCGGTGTTGAGGAACCAAACTGTGGCTGCCCTACTCATTTGATGCCTCCTTTTTGGGTCTTGGCCACGGCTGAAGATGAGATGAGTAGTGATGAAAATATAAAACAATAAAATTGTAAAATAATAGTAAAACCAATAATATTAAATAATTTGATCAAAAAGCGACTAGAATTAAAAATAAAATAAAAGCATAATTCAGTCACACTTGGATAATTTGAGGTTACTATTGAGCCAATGAGGAAAGGAAAAAACAAATTGGATGTAGCTAGATGCTACAATATACGCCGTTGGATGGGAAATTCAATGGAAAGAAGCAACCTTCGAAAAACCCCCTGGTTCTGGTTTTACCTTCCGTGGACCGAGTAATATAATATTTGGAAATTGAAAAACTGGAATTCTACGCATCATTTCCTGTGGGTTCCTCTTACATCAACGTATTTTGGAGGATTGTTGTTTCCTTTCCGCGGATTTCTTGAGTTCTTCTTCCTGCCTTTTTTCTGTATCCAACGGTTCGTCAAATCTACTAAGACAGGGTCGCTTGTTTTGTTCGATTCATTGGTCAGGTTAAGTTCCTGGTTTCAGCCTACTTCGATTTCGTTGAATTTTTATTTTTATTTTTAGGTGTGGATCTATTTTTGATATCGTAATTGTTTGGAATTGTGATGAAGATTATTAATATGATTAAGGAATCTGGTTTTCAATGTATCCGCCTTCATGATGGGTCTTTCGATGAAGAATCGCATTCGTTTGGTATTTTCTTAGTTTTGATCTGTGGTTGCTTCTTTTAATTTTCAAATTGAGCGTCTTTATGGCTAGGAATTTGAGTTGGGAATTCATGCATTCTATCATGAGAGGAATGAAGGTGAAAAGGAAAGTCGCTGGGAGTGGGGCAGCAAGGGAAAGCGAAAGACTCGGGTAAGGCGGGAGCTGTGAAATTCGAATGACGGACTGAAGGAAAACGCAGCGTTTGAGCGTAGCTGACGTGGCAAGTGGTTCTCCGTTAAGAGGAAAGGCTCGGATGAGAGGAAGCAGTTTTTTGGGCATGACCAACAGAATTCTCTCTCTTCGTCTATTCTCTCTCTACCTTTTCTTTCTCTGTTTCTTCTCTATTATCTTTTCCTTCTCTTCTTCTGATCTTATCATTCTGCATTTCTTTCACCAGATTAAGACTATAGAACCTATTACTATTATGGGTCGACGTATTCTCTTGAAACTTAGTTGATATACTGCATTCTGTGAAGTGGGTTGTGAATAAGTTTTGCAGGTGCTGATAACGCGAAGGAAGGAAGGGGAAACACAACACATTCCTAATCGCACTACTGAATAAGGAAGAATGTTGACCTTCTTGTTTACGATTCTGCAAAAGATTATTGGAATTGAATATTCAGCTTTCGTTTCTTTTAATCTTTTTTCTGGATTCAGAAACCAGTGCGTGGAGTGTTGTTTTTCCTCATATTTGAGACGGGTTTATAGGATTTCCCTCTTGAAAATTAGATGGCAAGTGCGCTGGGAGAATCAACTAGGGCTCCAGTTCAGAATCCTTTCAGTTCAAGCAATGGCAACAACTCCAACAGCGGAGCAATTGATTTTGAATGCAATATCTGCTTCGAATTAGCTCAAGATCCAATTGTAACTCTCTGTGGCCACCTCTTTTGCTGGCCTTGTCTTTACAAATGGCTGCACTATCACTCCCACTCTCAAGAATGCCCTGTCTGCAAGGCCATTATCCAGGAAGAGAAGTTGGTTCCTCTTTATGGCAGGGGGAAAACTAATGCCGACCCTCGCTCGAAGTCGTTCCCTAATGTTGACATCCCAAATCGCCCTCCTGGACAAAGGCCCGAAACTGCCCCTCCACCGCCAGCCAGTCACTTTGCAAACCATGGATTTGGATTCATAGGCGGTTTTGCACCAACTACGTCTGCTCGGTTCCGGAACTTGACATTGGCAACTGCTTTTGGAGGTCTAGTTCCGTCTTTATTGAACGTCCAGTTTCATGGCTATCCTGATGCCACTGTCTATGGTTCTACTTCTGGTTTTCCTTATGCATTTAACACATATCATGGTGGCCAAGCTCATGGTTTTCCCCAACCTCCAAACCGAGGGCATCAGGCAGACAGTATACTGAAGAATCTGCTGTTGCTGATTGGTGTGTTTCTGATTCTTGCTCTTCTTTGTTGCTAGTTGATGCTCCTTCTCAATTCTGATCGTGTTATGTTGTACATACACAGTGTCTTCAACGATCAAAGTGATATTGTATGGCTATCTTTTTTCTCTTGCTTAAAGGTCTTTCTTGGCAACCCCACATTTCTTAGAGGTGAATGTGCCTATTCATCATGAGCTTTTTATATATCAGGCATATGGTTGAAAGGATATCGTAGACCCTCGATTGTATTTAGATTTCTATCCAGTATTTTGGGACTGACTTATACACATTGGGGTTTCAGTCTGTAGCTGAACTCGTGTACTCGTGTATAAGGCTTCTCTGTTGGTCTCGTTTAAGTCTTGATAAAGTCGAGTACTTTTGCTTCAGCAACTAGATAGCATATATTTTACAACCCACCAGGGACGGCAATCCGCCGCAGGTTTTACTCTAGAGGAAAGCACGAGCGGATTCCTTTTTTAGCATGGTATTTCTGCCCTTAGAAAATGTCGCGGGACGTTTAGAGAACACAAGCACATCGTTTAAGTGCTTTTAGGCTGCTTCTCCACTTTTATTCAAGATTTCGAGAGTATTGGTTTAGAGGGAGAACGAAAGTGTATACACTTTTGAAAAAGAAAAAGTTTGAAGCGGGTGATTAGAAAAAGAATAGCCCATAATTCACTCCTAGACCCTTGAAGTGTAGATTGGCCGAGCCAGCGGTCGATCTGGATCTGGTTGTTGAGCGTCATTTAAAATTTTAAATGTAACACACCCCTTAAATTTTTAGAGAGAAAGTTCTATTGATATTCTACTTTCTGAATGTGTGAGAAGTTCGAATGCAAGGAGAAAGGAGCTGGCAGAATGTCAGAGAAAAAAGAAGGTCTAGCTGTCTTATTTTTATTTAAAAATTATTTTAAACTTCTTAAATACAGAATTTTCACGACCTTTTAATTTTTCAACATTTTTATTATAATTTATTAATGAAATATATTAACTAAACGAAGAAACATGATGCCTATTGTAATTATGGGAAAATTAAGTGCATATTGATGAATTTTAAAGATAAAAATAGCTGTTGTAGCTACCCACATAATTTAAAAAGTAAATCAATGTTTATCCTAATACATGTGATCCTAAGTTATTGATGACAAAGTATCAAACGTGAGACTTAGCACAAGGGTGGTTCGATTAATTTTCAAACAAAGATGAATCCAACTATGGACTTTGGATCTAGATTTTTAATTCAAGAATAAGAACCATTTTCATGATTCAAAAGCCATTAATTATGTAAGAAATTACTAAAAGGAGAGGGCTGTGGTTCTAGATTGGGCATTGACCTTGGTTGGAGTATTAGGCTGGGTCGAGGAATAGGGTCCGGTTAATGAGTTTATTCGGCTCACTTGTGGGAATTATTTTTTATACATTATTCCCCGTTTTCATTTGGAACATTTTAACTAACATTCAATTTTTAAATTCCAAAGCCTGTATCCAATAATTACGGTCCTTGCATTAATTTGGTATCACTAGAAGCCCAAAGAATTGAAAATAAAGTTTAGTCTGGAGTTCAATTACTCAAATTGTACCGTTATCAGATGATAGAGATTCCACTGCGCCAAAGATTACAAAATTAACATCATAGGATTTCTTTGGGAGCTTGCGATGGTGCACGTTTTGGAGGAGGGGGTTATCCATTACCAGTCACGAATTTTTACTCTGATTGCATAAGTTTTGCTGTAACTGTTTTATGGATTTTAATTTTTGAAACAGTGAATATATCTCGTTAGCCCAAGGAGAATCATTTAATTTTAATTAGGCCAATTGAAGTGTGTCAACTATTCAATCCCGAATTGTTTTAGTTTCTTTTTAATTATTAAACTAGGTAGACAAGTTCCCATTTAGTTTTCCCAACATTAACATAATTAATATTTTTAAGGGT
>QAOC01038470.1:38768-57219 GCA_003255005.1 Begonia fuchsioides | reverse complement strand
GAATTACATTGTGTATCCCATGCATCGATGATGGTAACTGTAACTTATATGCTTTCTTCCCTACTTTCTTCACGATAGGAAATGGTCCAATAAATCTTGTGTTGAGTTTCCCTTTTTTACATAAAGCGGGGATCTACATTTTTTACCGTAAAGTGCATCATATGGACCATACCGATTGTACTTTGGTAACTGTTATTATACTCAAACTCAATCAACGACAATAACTTACTCCAAGTAGTTTGAGATTCCAAAACACATGCTCTCATTATATCTTCCAATATTTGTATTGTCCTCTCAGTTCGTCCGTCTATTTGAGGATGAAATGCGGAGCTAAAATTTAAAGTTGTACCCATTGCTTCACGTAGACTTTTTCAAAATTTGGAGGTAAATTTAAGATCTCGATTGGATGAAACATAAGTTGGAATACCATGCAACCAAACAATTTCTTGAATATATAATTCTGCATATTTGTCCATAAAAAAAGTTTTTCTTACTGGCAAGAAGTGGGTGACTTTGTTAATCTATCTATAATCACCCAAATGCCATCATATCTTTTTATTATTAATTTTGGCAAACCTCTGACAAAATCCATTGTCAATTGCTCCCATTTTTATTCTGGAATTAGTAATGGTTGAAGAGTTCTGACTAGTCTTTGATGTTCTACTTTAACTTGTTGACAGGTGAGGAAAAATCTTACATGCTTTGTGACATCTTCAAGGTGTCTAATTTAATGTGCTAAAAGATATAAGACATTGGATTAGTCTAGTCTTGTTTTCAAATATGAAATTCAAAACGGCATAGATTAGATAGTTTTGTAGCAACTTTGATAAAATACGCACAACATCTACTAAGTAATTCTGAATTTTTATCATTCATGAACACATAGTATTCTAGCATGATTCGTAACCAATAAACAGAAATATGGAATAAAACTTCTAACTTTTGTGCACCACTCACAACAAACTAACAAAATATAAGGTCATAGCTCTTGATTTCTATCAATAGAATCTTCTCGATGAGAGGAACACTTTTTTCTCAAAAGATTAGAAGCTAATTTCAACTCCTTCCACCTCAATCTCCATTTTCTCTCTTTGAAATAGTTTTATGTCAAATTCTCTCTTCTTTTTACTCACTCACTCTCGTAAGCACAAAAAGGGCTGATGATAAGTCATTCTTCAATATTTATAGATGGTTTTGATGTGCCACTTTTAGCAAAAATTGAAGAGCTTAGAAGAATCATCACAAGGAGCCAGACTCGCAAATAGACTAACTTGTTTGCTCGTTTTGTAGGTAAATATTTGGAGAATGTAAGTGATAAAGAAGCTACCCTGAAGGAGGAGGAATTTCCATACCATTTGATTACTTGGAAGCAAGATAATTTGATGAGAACCACGGGTATATCAAACTCGAGACCCTTCAACAATGTGGAAAAAGACACTTGGACCGCCTTTGAATCAAGTACGAGGAACTTGACCCAAATCAAACCTTGCTGACAGAACGTAAGTTATCAAACAACGAGCTTGACCCAGACCAAACTTGTTGATAAGAACCAAAGTTATCAAAGTTAATCTATTAAGCATTGACTTGATGAAAATCGAGTTCTTCGCAAAGAACCGAAGAGAAAATTCTCTCCAAAACACTCAAGGTGAATTAATCATAAAAGTTATCCCCTATTACAATAGCTTGAATGCCTTTAAATAGGCTACAAACTTTCTAAACTAACAAGTAAATTTGGAAATAGAAAGTATAGGAAACTTAGCTAAATAATAGAATAAAAGAAAGAATTTTCGGAATTGTTGGAGGGCACATCTGTTTTGGTAAATTGTGTATTTTACCAGCCAAATGATGTCCGATTTTTATGATTTAGCTCATTCTAAAATGATCCTGAAGGCAGCTACAACTTTTGGGAAGAAAAATTTTCAAAATAACTTTGGGAAGGTTGTGGAAGCTGCCAATATATTATTGCTGGTCAAGTAAAAGTTTGATTTAAGGAAAGTTGCATGTACTTTCCTATTTCCTTTGCCCCTTCAATATCTTGTATGAGGCTTGGGCTCTTGGACTTGTGTCATTGACAACCTTGCTTTATATCAATATCTTCTTCAACACTTAACAAAATAAGCATTTTATTTTAATGTTGAATAGATTTTTTCATTTCAATTTCCTCCACTAGACCACATATCACTTCTTGCATTTTCTTCATTCTCGACCTTGTCATTGGGCCTCCAATTCCTTGCAATTGGTCTTGTATCACCACTTGATCCGCATCATATCTAATGCCACCTACTCTGGGCTTAAGGGTGCGAGTTTGATCAGTCTTTTCTTAATGCTTGAATGAATAAAAATTTGTGTCCATCACGAACAACTTTCCAATCAAATTGCCTCAGCCTCCCAAGAAGCAAACGACCGGCACTCATAGGCACTACATCACAAAGTACCCGGTCCTTATATCAACCAATAGCAAATTGAATAACAGCTTGTTTAGTCACCTTAACGTCTTCTTTATCATTCAACCACTTAAGAAAATACGGTCGAGGGTGTATAGTGGTTTGCAACTTCAACTTCTCCACCATTTCTTTTGAAACTACATTGGTACAACTCCCCCCATCAACAATGACAGAGCATGCTTTCCCCATCACCAAACACCGACTATGAAAAATATTTTCTCGCTGCATGTGCTCACCTGTGGCTTGAGTGGTCAAAACTCTTTGTATTACCAAGAGGGGTCCCTCTTGCGCTCGACAAACTTCCTCATTTTGTTCCTCTTCTTCACGAGTCTCTTATGTCTCTTCTTCCTCTCTAATTACTTCTTGAGTGTCCTCTCGAATCAAGATAACTTGTTTATTGGGACATTGTGAAGCAATGTGTCCAAGGCCGAGGCACTTGAAACACTTGATTTCTTGAGTCTTTGGTCTTGAAATGACTTGACTTTCCTTCTTTTGTTCCAAATCTTTTGATGGAAAATTTCTAGCAAATTGACCCTTTTCTTCAACCTTTGGTGAGGGTTTGAATAGAGTGTTTGGTTAATGAGTGAATCGGGAACTGATTTCTTTTCCTATTCTCCTAATTTGCCTCTCCACTTTCAGTGCTAATTGTATTGTACCCTCCATTGACTCGAAAGCTTGTAATTCAACAATATCTCCAATCTCTTTCTTGAGCCATTTCACAAACCTTGCAAGCAACAACTCCTCGAGTTCCTCTAACCAGCACCTCTCGAACTCTGTAAGGTATTCTTTATTTGTGGATGCTCTTTTCTTAAGGCTTTGTGATTGTAACATGAGTTCTTGCCGGTAATGTATAGGTGACACCCCTTGACTTCGTGAAAGCCAAAGAATGTGCGCAGAAAAATTGAAATATCACTCGGTCTTGTTGACTAAGTTATTTGTCTTACTTGGGGCACGAAATAAGGGATGAAAATGATGAATAAAACGAATATAAAGATGAAAATACGAAATGAAATAACAACTCTAGGATATGACTCACCAAGATTTGCTGCAGGAACACAAATGATTAACACCCTTGGATATGACTCACCGATTGGAATAAAAAATTAATGGTTGATACACTTGACTGATTGAATAATATGGGAACATTACACTCAACAACAATCACTCAATAATCCTGTTACAGATTGGAATGCCTTCTATATATAGACTCCTAAAGACATTAATTCATGACTCTAAAGAAAAGATACAACACTGAAGAGAGACAACTCTTTGAAGTTACAACTCTGTAAATAGATATAAAAGAAAGATACAACCTTTCAAGTGAGACAACTCTTCAAAGATACAACTCTTACAGGGTTACAATGTTTCAAAAGTCACCAAAGTGATATCTTTTGGAACCATTGCAATCTTATTATGACTCCAACAAATGAAACATTACATAATATTAATATAACATGCTAATTAAAGACATATATTTATTTTTCAACTTCTGGGATTTAACACGGAATGGAGGGGGTTTAGATTTTAGGAAGTGGGAGAATCGGGTTAGGTTAAATGGAAAACGATAATCCAAAAATTCCAGAATCTGGACTGGAATTTGGACTGCGATATCTCAATGATGCGGATGATTTTTGGGCTGAAATTTTGAGAGGAACTTTGAAAAGAAGATAGGTGATATTCCTCCAAAAATGAAGGAAATCACGTGGATGGATCGGTCTAAATGTAATGGAACAGTAACAGAGTTTTTGATGGTGGCCGGAAATCTGCCGGCAGAAAGAACTAAAACCAAACGAAAAATATTGATGGAAGGAAGAGCTTGTGACCTTCAACCTCACCCTAAAGTCCATAAAGAAGGCTGGAGTACTGAAGCACCAAGAAATCTCCAGCTCGGAGGGAGGATTCCTTTGAGATACCCTACTGTGGCCGGAGGTGCGCCTGCTACCGGTTTTGAAGTTGGAAATGCACGTGAGAGGGAGATGCTTAAAGCAACTTTAATTCAAATTCCAAATAAAGGAGGGAAAATTGGACCAATGAGAATGCAAGAATGTGATGGCCACGTGATCTTGCACCCCTTCAGCCAATTCGCCCTTCTTTCTTGGCCCAAAGTACCCTTTCAGCCAAGAATCCCTCATGCAAAACCCCATGCAAAAGCATGCAAAATAACTAAAATGTATCTAGCCGAGAAACCCTCTCGGGTTCTCCTAAAATCTAACGTAAAAATTAACGTAAAATTATACTAAAAAATACAATAAAATTCCTTCACTCCATTTAGTGGGACATTTGGTCACGTTTGCATGTGACTTTAACTCACCATGCAACGTGAACTTTAACCGGGTTCATGTGCGGGCTTGATTCCGGGAGGCTCGGTTCTTGGTTGTAAGTCCACCTTTTCTCCATGCCAATTAATCACGTGTTTTGGCCTTGTTTGATCCTCTAAAGTTGGCTTAGAGATGTATAGTTCATCACTTAATTTTCCTCCAAAATTAACAAATATGTTAGAAAATTCCCGAGCTCGAGCTCGGGTGATTGCTCTATTCGGTATGCCAATCTGTGGCATGTCAGGATTGCTTTTAGGAGAGTGGCTTATTTAAGTAACTTCTTTAACTAAGTCTCAATGTAATACATGCTTAGGAAGCTCTATGTCCATAATTGAAGGGTTCGTCTCCATATTATGCTCCATATACTTTACTGTAAAATGAACAAGCTTGTTAGTTAAAGTCTTGGCTCTTGACCGTGTAATTGCACCTTGAGGGACATCATCCTCCCCAAATGTTTGATGATTTGTCCTCAAATCCAAAAGGTTGGTCTCCTCCAAATCTTTGTCATCATGGTCCTCATAAGGTGATAGATCTTGCACATTAAAAATTGCTGAAACTCCATACTCACCAGGCAACTCAATCTTATAAGCATTATTATTAATCCGTTCCAAAACCTTGAATGGACCATCGGCTCTTTGAAGACTTAGACCTTCGTTGTTTAGGGAATCTTTCCTTGCGTAGATGTAACTAAATCAAATCTCCTTTCTTAAAAATAATCTCCTTGCGGCCTTTGTTTGTTTGTCACGCATATGACAGTTTTTTCTCAATTTTTCTTCTTACTTCTTGGTGCAAGGCTCTCACTTGCTTAGCCTTCTTTTCTCCATCAAAATTTACAGCTTGTTTGATAGGAATTGGAATTAAATTTAGTAGAGTTAAAGGGTTAAAACCATATACTACCTTAAATGAGGTATGTTGTGTAGATCCATGCACACTTCGATTGTATGCAAACTCGACATAGGAAACTTGTAAGTCCCAATTCGCAAGCCTTTTGCCAATTACACTTCTTAGTAATGCTCCCAAAGATTGATTGACCACTTCGGTTTGGCCATAGGTTTGAGGATGAAATTAGGTACTAAATAAGAGCCTAGTACCAATCTTTCCCCACATTGTCTTCCAAAAATGACTCATAAACTTCGTGTCGCGATTCGAGACAATTGATTTAGGAATGTCGTGCAATCTCACCACTTCTTTGAAAATAAGATCAGCAACATGAGAAGAATCATCTGTTTTAGAGCAAGGAATAAAAGGAACCATCTTGGAGAATCGGTCAACTACTACTAGAATTGAATATTTTCCCCCTAGCTGTGCTTGGTAGGCCGAGTACGAAGTTCATAGAGATTTCTTCCCAAGGATGATTTGGAACTGGCAATGGCATGTAAAGACCCTGAGGGAGAACCTTACTTTTGGCCTTCTTACATATGATGTATGTCGCTACCACCTTGTGCACATCTTTAGTCATTCTCGGCCAAAAGAAATGCTCTTTTAGTGTTTCCATGGTCTCTCTTCAAAATGACAAGCCAAACCTCCACAATGAGCTTCGCTCACTAATGATTCTTGAATGTTTCCCCGAGGTACGCACAACTTTCCAAATCGAAAAAGAAACCCATCTTGTAAGTAAAATCCATTTTTGACCTTTCCCTTGCATTTCTCCCAGTGAAGTCCAAAGTCCAAATCATCTTTATAGGCATCTTTTATCCAATCAAATCCAAGAAATATAGATTTAAGTTCAGTTAGTAAGGTGTACCTTCTGGATGATGCGTTGGCCACAACATTCACTTCTCCTTTCTTGTATTTAACCACATAAGAATATCTCTCCAAGTATTCTACCCATTTAGCATGTCTCTGGTTAAGCTTACATTGACTCTTAATATGCTTCAAGGCTTGATGATNAGATAAATAATTTTTAAGAGATAAACGAAGAATTTATACTAAACGAAATAAATATCTATTAACCTAATTCACCCCCCCTTTTAGGTTAAACACGATCCTACAAGGTAATGCTGCCACACTTCCAATGCTCTCATTACCGCATAGAATTTTTTGTCATATGTCGAATAATTAAGAGTGGCTCCTTTTAGTTTCTCACTAAAGTAAGCAATTGGTTTTCCTTCTTGTATTAGGAGGGCTGCCTATTCCGGATGCATCACATTCAACCTCAAAAACTTTATTGAAATCAGGTAATGTCAATAACGTGGCATTGCACAATAATTTTTCAATGGATTCTAACGCTTCCTAACAAGATCGACTCCACACAAATTTTTTTAGTGCAATCAGTTAGTGGAGGCATAATTGCACTAAAATTTTTGATGAAACATCGATAAAAAGAAGCAAGGCCATGAAAACTCCTTACTGTTAGCTTTAAAAGTGTGTTTAAAGTAATCAATTATTTTTTATGATAACTATGTAACATAAGCATGAAAGATAAAATAAACTCTTTACAATGCTTAAATTAGATTTAACCATTCATGAGAAATACCATCTTTGAAGGGTACAATTAAAGTCTAACAATTTGTTTAAGTGCTGCAGAAATTTCATTTATATATGCAGTTTGTGTCGACCCTGTTTAGTCTTTCCGATTGTGTCGACCCACTCATAAATCTTGTGTCGACCCAAAAGGCAGTTCAGCACTTAGCTCATAAATCAACCTAAGCACAGGGACTCCACTTAGCTCATAAACCATGTCTTCAACTCTTGGAATTAGAAATCGGTACTTGATGGTTATTTGGTTGATGGCGCGACTATCTATGCACATCCTCATAGATCGATCTTTCTTTGGGACAAGTAGGGAAGGAACCGCACAGGGACTCACACTTTCTCGAATGTACCCTTTATCCAAAAGATCTTGCACTTGTTTATGCAATTCCTTGACATCTTCTGGATTCATCCGATAAGCTGGTCGATTAGGTAGTATTGCCACTGGTTGAAGATCAATACCATGCTCAATTCCTCTAAGTGGAGGTAAACCATGCGACATCTCTTTTGGAAAAACATCATCAAACTCATTAAGAAGTTTCAGTGCCTCTTCGGGTATATCCTTATCTTCCACCATTTGATCATTAAACATAATAAGCACAAATAGACCACCTACCTTCAAAGAAGTTTTAAGTTGTCTCTTTGATAGAAATAATATCGCCTTAGCCTTTAAGGACATAGCTTCATTGTCTTTCACAATTTTCTCGGGTTGAAGTGGTGCCAATTTTACCAAACGGTCATTCTCCATAAAAGAATAGTAGTTAGTGAAACCACATGCAGGACCTTCTTGTCAAACTACCAGGCCCTCCCTAATAAAAGATGGCTAGCATTCATAGGAACAAAATCACACAACACCAAGTCTTTATACCCACCAATGGAAATATCAATGGTTGCTTGAGTTGTTACCTTCAAATCGCTTTTATCATTCAACCAATTCAGGCAACAAGGTGTAGGATGCATGGTAGTTAGAAGTCCAAGTTTCTCCACTAAATTGGTAGAAGCCACGTTGGTGCAATTTCCTCCATAAATTATAAGGGAGCAAACTTTTCCCTTAATCAAGCAACGGGAATAGAAAATATTTTCTCTTTGTTGATTCATACCTCCAAAATTAGAGGACGAGGCCCATAAAAAAGTACAAGAATAACTAACATCACATGGAGAAGAATAAACTCTCACGCGTGAAGGGAGAGAGTTGGCTGCTCATAAAAAAGTAGAAACCCATAAGAAACCCACAAAACTCATAAGAGACCCATGTCATTCCATGTGCACAAAATTAGGCATGAAATGAGCTAATACTAAATATAAAGTTTGTAAATGAAATAGTATTGCATGGGCCATGCAATGCTAGAAACCGGGTGCAGTATCTTCTTGGGCTAGAAAACTGGGTGCACTATCCTCTCGGGTCTATTTCACTTCTTCTCCTTGATCCATCTATGAATAAGACGTTTAGGCTGCTCTTGATCATTAGAAGAAGGCTCCATGAATGATATTCCATTAGATAGGATCCCTGCAAAATGAACAAACAAATTAAGAAATCTTTTGGCTCGACTTGGCTGATGGCTCCTTTAGGAAATCATTATCCTCCATCAAACTCTCCGAAAATCAGCCATAAATTCCCCATCCCCAAACACATTCCGACCTCCATAAAATCAGCCAACCTTCACCAAAACCATCCTTCCATTTTCAATTTCGTGCCATTTCTTCCATGATTTGCATACTTAGCATAAGAACCATTTGCCTTTTGAATAGCACGACTAACTTTTTCATGCATATTTTTCACTAGTTCGGCTTTCTTAGCCCCATTCGGATTGATAATCTCA
The DNA here is from genome assembly GCA_003255005.1 of Begonia fuchsioides. Taxonomy (NCBI): domain Eukaryota; kingdom Viridiplantae; phylum Streptophyta; class Magnoliopsida; order Cucurbitales; family Begoniaceae; genus Begonia; species Begonia fuchsioides. Next base: position 48,165 of record QAOC01038470.1, on the reverse strand, counting down.
TTAGTTGGAAAAGGAATTAAATCAAGAGGAGTTAAAGGCTTAAATCAATACACTACCTCGAATGGAGTCTGTTGAGTAGCACTGCGAACACTTTGGTTATAAGCAAATTTGATGTATGGGAGTTGGATATCCCAATCCTGAGCTTCTTAATTACAATGCTTCTTAATAAGCTTCCCAAGGTGTGATTGACAACCTCAGTTTGCCCATCGGTTTGTGGATGATAAGAGGTGCTAAAAAGCAATTTGATACCCACCCTCCTCCATAGGGTCTTCCAAAATCCACTTGAGAACTTAGTATCCCGATCCAATACAATAGATCTTGGAATACCATAAAGACGCACCACTTCTTTGAAGAATAATTCAGACACATGATTAGCTTCATTGGTCTTAGAACAAGCCATAAAGTGAGCCATTTTAGAAAAACAATCAACAACCACCATAATTGAATCTTTTGCTCTACAAGTCCTTGGAAGACCTAGAACAAAATCCATGCTTACCTCTACCCAAGGATGGCTAGGAACTGGTAGTGACATGTAAAGCCCTTGAGGAAGCACTCTACTCTTTGCTTTCTTGCAAATAATACATTTCTCCACCACCTTGTGTACATCTCGAAACAAATGTGGCCAATAAAAGTTTTCTTTGAGTGCCTCTAAAGTCTTTTTCTTACCAAAATGACTAGCTAGGCCACCACTATGTGCTTCCTTAATGAGAGACTCTCGGATGCCCCCTTTAGGAATGCAAAGTTTACTTCCTTTGAATAAAAAACCATCCATCAAATGATAATAACAATCTTCCTTCTTCAAGCTTAATTCATACATTTTGACAAAATCTTGATTATCCTTGTAAGATTCCTTGATCCAATCAAAACCAAAGAAGTTAATAGATAATTCGGTTAAAAGAACACACCTTCTTGATAGTGCGTCAGCCACCATGTTGCATTCACCCTTCTTGTACTTGATAATGTAAGGGTATCTTTCAAGAAATTCCACCCATTTGGCATGCCTTCGATTCAGCTTGCCTTGGCTTTTAATATGCTTAAGAGCTTGATGATCAGTTTGAGTAATAAACTCCTTAGATAAGAGATAATGTTGTCATACCTCCAAAGCTCTAATAACTGCATAAAACTACTTATCATACATAGAATAGTTGAGGGATTCACCCTTGAGCTTTTCACTGAAATAAGCAATTGATCTTCCCTCTTGGAATAAAACAGCTCCAATCCCAAGCTCGGATGCATCACAGTCTACTTCAAAAACTTTTTTGAAATCGGGTATCATTAGAATAGGTGCTTCACAAAGCTCGAGTTTGATCAACTGAAAGCTTCCTTGAAAGCTGGGAGTCCATTTAAATTCCTTTACCTTCTTGGTACAATCAGTTAAAGGAGCAACAATCGAGCTAAAACTTTTAATAAATCTTTGATAAAAGGAAGTAAGGCCATGAAAGCTTCTAACCTCTGAAACATTCTTGGGAATAGGCCAGGCTTTAATGGCTTCAATCATGGAATCAAGTACCTCAATTCCATCCTTAGAGATGATGAAACCTAAAAAATGGACCCTCTTTTGTACAAAAGCACATTTCACCAAATTACCAAATAATTTAGTGGCTCGAAGTGTTTCAAACAACATTCTAAGATGCTTAAGATGAGTATCCAAGTCCGCACTATACACCAAAATATCATCAAAGTATACCACAATAAATTTTCCCGAGAAATCCTGAAGCACAAAATGCATTAATCTCATAAATGTGCTAGGAGCATTCGATAAACCGAAAGGCATCACTAACCATTCAAAGGCCGTACTTGATCTTGAATGCAGTTTTCCATTCATCTCCCTCCTTCATTCGTATTTGATGATAGCCACTTTTCAAGTCCACCTTAGAGAAGCAAGATGCTCCATTGAGTTCATCCAATAAGTCTTCAAGTCGTGGAATAGGATATCTATACTTGATAGTGATTTGATTAATGGCCCAGCTATCCACACACATTTAGAAACATCAATCTTTCTTGGGCACTAAGAGAGCGGGAACAACACAAGGGCTTAAACATTCTCTAATATAACCCTTAGTAAGAAGTTCTTGTACTTGCCTTTGAAGCTCTTTAGTCTCCTCGAGATTCAGTCGATAAGAAGGCTGATTGGGTAATACTACACCCGGTTATAGGTCAATTTGATGCTCAATGCCTCGGAAGGGTGGTAACCCTTGAGCTAATTCTTCTGAAAATACATCTTGATATTCGTCAAGCAAGATCACAACCTCCTTAGGCATTTCACCTATTACTTCAAGGCTTTCATGGAACATCAACAAAATAATAGGTTCACCCTATCAAATTGACCTTATCAATTTTTTCTTAGATAATAGAAAGTTAGATTTAGACATACCTTTCTTTCTAGGTGCTTCATCCTTAGAAACTTGCTCTGGTTCAAGGGGGGATAATTTGATGCCCTTTTCTCCAAACTTAAAGGAATAGTGGTTGGTGTAACCATCATGAACAACTCTTCGATCATATTGCCAAGATATTCCCAATAATATATGACTAGCACTCATGGGAACATTATTACATAACACCTTGTCTTTATATCCGCCAATGGAAAATCCCAAGTTTACTTGCTTCGTAACCTTTATATCTTCTTTGTCATTCAGCGACTTCAGTTTATAAGGATTCGGATGCAAGGTAGTTTATAGTCCCAATTTATCAACAAGTTCACAAGAAGCAACGTTAGTACAACTACCCCCATCAATAATTAGAGAACATACCTTTCCTTGGATAAGGCAACGGCTATGAAAGATATTTTCCCTTTGAACATCTTCATTTTTGGTTTGAGTAGTCAACACCCGACGAATCAGCATCAATAATGGCCCTTCTTGTGCATAACAAGTCTCTTCTTCAACTTCATGTTTTTCAGTTTCTTCCAACGTTTCATCCTTACTCACAACTTCATTAGTGTCCTCTCTAAGAACCATCACTCAACGATTAGGACATTGGGAAGCAATGTGTCCTAAACCGAGACACTTAAAGTATTTAATTTCTCTTGATCGGGGACTTACTTCAACAATTGGTTTGATGGCTCCTTTCTTTTGTAGCCACAGTTTTGTAGATTGAAGCTTGTCTTCCTCTTTTGGATATCGGTTGAATACTTTACACGCTTCAAGTATGGGGGAAGCGATTTGAGCTAATCGGGTATAAAATAGAAACAAAATAGTTACCAAAAATGGGTGAATTTTAGAGAGATGGATCTCGAGTTGCATACTTAGTTAACATTTGAGACTTGGAGGGATGTTTGGAGAGGGAATGGAAAGCGTAACCTCAAAATTTGAGACACAGAGCTTAAGGGAATCAAAAGTTATGAAGGTGAGAATATGGGGTATTTCTTGTAAGAGAGAGAAAACAGAACAGGGCTGAAAATGGATGAACTTTGAAATGATGGTTTTCAGGTCGCCTACGGAGTTTGGTCTTGAAATTTTGAGGGATATTTATGGGATGGGTGCAGAGTTTAAACTAAAAAAAATTGAGCTTAAAAACTTCAAGGAAATGAAAGTTATGCAGATGAAGGAATAGGTTGCTCAAACAGAAAGTTTGAAACAAGAAATGGTGGTGTTTCGGAAAATGTAAGAAAACGAAGAATGAGAAGAGCCAATGGGAAATTACACGCTTACCCCAATGTCCACTTTGGAGTGGCTGAAGTCGTGTAGCAAGGCCTAGCTCACCCTTAGCTCAAAGAAAGCAAAATTCAAAGGAAACCCTCAGAATATCGCCGGATATTACTCACCGGAGAAACAACAAGTCTTGGGATAAAATCGCCAAGGAATAGATGCACAAAGCAATTGGATTTTTCTTAAGTCCAAAAAGTCCCACAAAGAGGTGCCAAGGGTGGTATTTATAGACCCTTGGCCGTGATCAAAAAGCTCAATCCAATGGCTCAAAATTGAGTTACCAGATTTGGGTTTTGCATACAAGAACAAGAAAAATGATGACCTCCATCAATGGGCAGGTGATGATGGCTCTCTAGGGTGCCTCCTCTGCATTTTCTCCCTCCAAGGGCGGTCATTTAATTGTGAGAAGGTCGTGCTTGCAGCTGGTTGCTTATGGAGTTTGTTTACATCACCTTTTGACAAAAATAGAAACACAAAAATAGTAACCCACCCACACAAACTCCAAGCAAAAACCATGCCCCAAACAAAGGGCCCTTAAAGCATTGTTTGTGCAAAGAAAAATAAATGGATTGGGCCAATAAAAAGGGGGAATAAATTCAGTCATCTTCCATTTGGGCTCGGGTTTGTGCCAAGTTCTCGAATCCGGCCTAAACCCGGGCTCTTCCCGACCTCTACTCGCTTCCTTGTGCTTCTCGGCTTCCTTCTTGAATTCCCGAGCTATCCTCCCATTTGATGTGGTGCTTACGTTGTTCTTCATCCTTTGGACCTAGTTCCTTCATGAAAATATTGAATGCTTCATCACGTACAAAAAGAACAAACTTGTTAGAAAATCCCCGAGCTCGGGCTCGGGTGATTGCTCCTTGAAGGGATGCATCCCGAGGCATGTCATCCTTCCCGGGTGATTGAGGATTTGTCCTCAAATCTTGGGGTGGTACCTCCTCTACTCCTGCATCCATTGCTCCTTCAACATAAGGGGAAAGGTCTTGGACATTGAAAGTGGCCGAGACCCCATACTCACCGAGCAACTGCAACTTGTATGCATTAGAGTTTATCTTCTCCACAATTTTGAAAGGTCCATCGGCTCTTGGTGCTAGCTTTGATCCCCTTTGCTTTGGAAACCTTTCTTTCCTTAGGTGTAACCACACCAAATCTCCTTCTTGAAAGTTTGCTACTTTTATCCCTCGGTTAGCATACTTGGCATATGACTCGTTGGCTTTTTGGATTACTTTGCTAACCGACTCATGCATCTTCTTGACCATTTCGGCCTTCTTGGCTCCACTTGGATTGGCAACTTCATGATTGAGAATAGGTAATAAATCAAGAGGTGTTAGTGGATTAAAACCATAAACTACCTCGAATGGAGTCATTTGAGTGGCATGATGAATACTCCGGTTGTATGCAAATTCGATATATGGGAAATGGATATCCCAATCGGTAAGCTTCTTGTTCACAATGCTCCTTAGCAAATTGCCCAAAGTCCGATTGACCACCTCGCTTTGGCCATCGGTTTGGGGGTGAAAGTGACTCGGAATGGAAGGGGTTTAGATTTAGGAAGTGGGAGAATCGGGTTAGGTTAAATGGAAAAACGATAATCCGATAATTCCAGAATCGGGACTGGAATTTGGACGGCAATAACTCAACGATGCGATCGAGTTTAGGGCTGAAAGTTTGAGTGGAACTCTGGAAGGAAGACAGGTGATAGTCCTCCAAAAATGAAGGAATTCTCGAGGATGGACCGGTTGGAAATAAATGGAACACTAACAGCATTTTTGGTGGTGGCCGGAAATCTGCCGGAAAAAAGAACTAAAACCAAACAAAAAATATTGATGCAAGGAAGAGCTTGTGACCTTCAACCTCACCCTAAAGTCCTTGAAGAAGGCTGAAGTATTGAAGCACCAAGAAATCTCCAACTGGGAGGGAGGATTCCTTTGAGATAACCTCCAGTGGCCGGAGGTGCGCCGGCTGCCGGTTTTGAAGTTGGAAATGCCCGTTAGAGGGAGATGCTCAGAGAAACTTTAATTCAAATTCCAAATTGAAAATTACAAGCAAGCATTGGGGGAGGTTTTATCAGCTGAAAAGAGAGGAAAAAAAGGAGGGAAAATTATGAGCCAAAGTCATGCAACATGCATGCTGGAAATGAAAATAAAGGAGGGAAAATTAGACCAATGAGAATGCAAGAATGTGATGGCCACGTGATCTTGCACCCCTTCAGCCAATTTTCCCTTCTTTCTTGGCCCAAAATACCCTTCTTTTATCCAAGAATCCCTCATGCAAAACCCCATGCAAAAGCATGCAAAATAACAAAAAATGTATCTAGCCGAGAAACTCTCTCGGGTTCTCTTAAATTGTAACGTAAAAATTAATGTAAAATTATTCTAAAAAATGCAATAAAATTCCTTCACTCCATTGAAGTGTTGATGAGTTGAGTCGTGGGACATTTGGTCACGTTTGCATGTGACTTAAACTCACCATGCAACGTAAACTTCAACCAGGTTCATGTGCTGGTTTGATTCCGGGAGGCTCGGTTCTTTGTTGTAAGTCCACCTTTTCTCCATGACAATTAATCACGTATTTTGGCTTTGTTTGTTCCTCTAAAGTTGGCTTAGAAATGTATATAGTTCATCAATTAATTTTCCTGCAAAATTAACAAATATGTTAGAAAATTCCCGAGCTCGGGCTCGGGTGATTGCTCCATTCAGTATGCCAATCCGTGGCATGTCAGTATTGCTTTTTTGAGAGTGACTTATTTAAGTAACTTCTTTAACTAAGTCCCAATGTAATACATCCTTAGGAAGCTCTATGTCCCTAATTGAAGGGTTCGTCTCCATATTATGCTCCATATACTTTACTGCAAAATGAACAAGCTTGTTAGTTAAAGTCTTGGCTCTTGACCGTGTAATTGCACCTTCTTTTGATGGCTCCTTCTTTCTTTTGTAGCCACGGTTTTGTAGATTGAAGCTTGTCTTCCTCTTTTGGAATGGGCTTGTAAGGAGTGGTTGTCTTGGTTGGATATCGGTTGAATACTTTACACGCTTCAAGTATGGGGGAAGCGATTTGAGCTAATCGGGTATAAAACAGAAACAGAATAGTAACCAAAAATGGGTAAATTTTAGAGAGATGGATCTCGAGTTTCATACTGAGTTAACATCTGAGACTACACAAAGCTTAAGGGAATCAAAAGTTATGAAGGTGAGAGTATGGGGTACTTCTTGTAAGAGAGAGAAAAGAGAACAGGGCTGAAAATGGATGAACTTTGAAATGATGGTTTTCAGGTCGCCTACGGAGTTTGGTCTTGAAATTTTGAGGGATATTTATGAGATGGGTGCAGAGTTTAAACTAAAAAATTTGAGCTTAAAATCTTCAAGGAAATGAAAGTTATGCAGATGAAGGAATCGGTTGCTCAAACAGAAAGTTTGAAACAAGAAATGGTGGTGTTTCGGAAAATGTAAGAAAACGAAGATGGAGAAGAGCCAATGGGAAATTACACGCTTACCCCAATGTACACGTTGGAGTGGCTGAAGTCGTGTAGCAAGGCCTAGCTCACCCTTAGCTCAAAGGAAAGCAAAATTCAAAGGAAACCCTCAGAATATCGCCGGATATTACTCACCTGAGAAACAACAAGTCTTGGGATAAAATCGCCAAGGAATAGATGCACAAAGCAATTGGATTTTTCTTAAGTCCAAAAAGTCCCACAAAGAGGTGCCAAGGGTGGTATTTATAGACCCTTGGCCATGATCAAAAAGCTTAATCCAATGGCTCAAAATTGAGTTACCTGATTTGTTGCATACAAGAACAAGCAAAAATGATGACCTCCTTCAATGGGCAGGTGATGATGGCTCTCTAGGGTGCCTCCTCTGCATTTTCTACCTCCAAGGGCGGTCATTTAATTGTGAGAAGGCCGTGCTTGCAGCTGGTTGCTTATGGAGTTTGTTTACATCACCTTTTGACAAAAATAGAAACACAAAAATAGTAACCCACTCACACAAACTCCAAGCAAAAACCATGCCCCAAACAAAGGGCCCTTAAAGCATTGTTTGTGTAAAGGAAAAAAAATGGATTGGGCCAATAAAAAGGGGGAAGAAAGTCGGTCATCTTCAATTTGAGCTCGGGTTTGTGCCAAGTTCTCGGATCCAGCCTAAACCCGGCCTTTACCCGACCTCTACCCACTTCCTTGTGATTCTCGGCTTCCGTCTTGAATTCTCGAGCTATCCTCCCATTCGTTGATGTGCTTAGGTTGTTCTTCATCCTTTGGACCTGGTTCCTCCATGAAAATATTGAATGCTTTATCACCTACAAAAAGAACAAACTTGTTAGAAAATCCCCGAGCTCGGGCTCGGGTGATTGCTCCTTGAGGGGATGCATCCCGAGGCATGTCAATACTCATTTTCCCTTTCTTTTTACTTGCCTCTCCAACTTCATGGCAAGTTGAATAACCATATCCATAGTATCTGTGGGTTTTAACTCTACTATATTGCCAATTTCCTTGTTTAAACCCCGTATAAATCTTGCAATAACCTGTTCCTCTGGTTCTTCAAGATCACAACGAATCCGATAAGTCTCAAACTCAGTTAGATAGTCTTCTACTGAGAGATTTGTCTTATTTCAAGGATTGAAGTTGAAGAAATAACTCTTGTTTGTAATGGATTGGAACAAACTGTTTTCTCATCAATAACTTCATAGCTCTCCAAGAGAGAATTTCATCATTAGCATAATGTCTTCTTTGAGCCTTTATACTATCCCACCATAAACTGGCATACCTGGTTAATTCTAGAGAAACTAACCTTAATTTCATCTTCTCCAAATAATTATAGCAATAAAAAATCTTGTCTACTTTTTCAACCCAATCCAGAAATGAATCTCCATTGCAAGAACAATTAAAGGAAGGGATTGATACCTTAATGTTTCTCATGTCATCATCACGATTGAAATGCTCATACACATCATAGTCTCCCTCAGATTCATCAATAGCTGGACATTTTGAAGCAAAATGCTTATTATTTTGTGTAAAAGAATATACTAATATCATGCAAGATGGTCAAGGATACAAGCCCAAGAGCCCAAGCCCACTATAAGATATTTAAGAGGCTAAGGAAATAGGAAAGTACATGCAACTTTCCTTAAATCAAACTTTTACTTGACCAACAAAACTTTATTGGCAGATTCAACAATCTTCCCAAAGTTATTTGAAAACTTTTTCTTCACGAAAGTTGTAGCTACCTTCAAGCCCTTTTTAGAATGAGCTAGATCATAAAAACTTGACGTTCCTTGCTAAATGCACAATTTACAAAACAGAAGTGCCCCATTTGATATGATCTTAACTGATATAGATTGATCAGTGATCGAATGCAGAATATAAAAGAAAATAAAGATAGAAATGGAACCTGGACCCGAAGTCGACGGACGTTTGAACCTTAGCTTAGAAAGAGCTTAAGACCCGAAACAATAACGCGACTAGGAACCTTGGATAGGAAAGACGCCACAAACGAAGGGATTCCGTTTGATAAGTCAGAAACGACGTTGGTGAACTTGCAATGAAAGACCGAACAACAAGTTGAAACGGAGAAGTCTCTCACAATATGATTCACAAAACTCAAGTTCCTCTGAAATGATAAATCTAGTACATATTTATAGGACTCATTTCTCACCTAATTTCTCTTCTTCCAACATCAACCACTTTCTCACCCACTTTCTTACCAACTTTTCTACCTACTTTTCACCTACTTTTTATATGACATGCAACATAGATTAAA
>QAOC01038470.1:0-12029 GCA_003255005.1 Begonia fuchsioides | reverse complement strand
ACGGGTACACTAAGTACCCTTACATGTGCACAAATTTAAGCTACTAATTATCCTCCTAATTATTACATAAAACTAACTAAATTATTACACAAAGTTGTCAAAAGGAAAACATGCTTTCCCCTTCATGTTTTGGTGATTTGGGGCCACCTTAATGTGCCACCCTTGAACTCCTCTTCCTTCATCAAGTGTGGTTTGCCCATGAAATGCATCAACCTCACTTGACAACTAGGGCTCACCATGCCCTTCATCTTTGGCTTCTTGATTAAATCTTTATAAAACAAGCTTCCTACAAAATCAACAAACTCATTAGAAAATAGTTTGCTTCCGCTTCTAGATGCGCTAATCTGTGCCACATCAAACTAGAGTTTGTTTTCTTCATAAGAGCTAAAGTAGACTCTTAAAGTGATTTATAGACATTTGAATCACTCAATTTGAATCACTCAATTTCAAGTTAGTATACACAAACTGGGGAGAGCTGCGATCGACCCCTTATAGTTTAGGTCGACCGGTTCTTGATTTAATAACACACGGTCTCTGTTTTGTCAACATGGGTCGACCCCTCGTAGTTTGGGTCGACCGAATTGTGGTTCAAACAGTGAATGCCCTCTGTTTTGGCCACATAAGTCGACATGCTAGTTTTCTGAATTTGATGTTCTAAGAAGTTATAGTAGACTCCTTAAGGAACAATTTGACACCTTAATCATCACAAATGGATCAATATAGAAGAAATAATGAATTTTGGAAGTTATAGTGAAAATAGTTACTTATGGTATAAAAACTTATTTGAATGGTTTGGCAATATAGGTCTCAAGCTTGTAGTATGCATTGCCGAGTTGAAACAAAAGACATCAGAAATCATGGTAATTATGTGTTGTATGTGTTTGGCCTATTAGAGGTCTACATTGCAAAGGTTATGTATTTTTATGATTTTTGATTGATCATGAACTGGTTGGGGTGTAATTCACAATACACCGACCTCAAGTCATTTGAGGATTGTTTGTGTGCCTTGTATTGATTGATTGATAGGTTTCTATGAGATTTCTTTATTGACATGTTTATATGAGTTTTGTTTGGATTAGTTTAGATTTTCTTGCATTAAGGATAGGATTGTATGTGACATGTTATGGACATCATGCATCATGTTTTCTACGAATGACAACGAAAAAATGAATTTTTATGCATGAAAACTACGAATTATAATAAGTGAAGACATCTACAATACAGGAGAATAAAGATACCCTTGGCAATGACTATGGGTTCATGTTACCGTGAACCCAATGGGGTTGTGCGCTAGGTTGTTATATCTCCTAATGATATAAATTATGTAAAGGAGAATAAAGACGTTTTCGGCAATGGCTATGGGTCCAGGTTACCGTGAGCCCAATGAGGTTGTGCGGTAGGTTGTTATATCTCCTAATGACATACGTTATGTAAACCCAAAAGAGAAATCAAGTTTTGTGGATGGTCGTCATATGGGGGGCGGATCCACACCACGAAAATGAAATAATCTATGATATATGAGAATAAAGACGTCATCGGCAATGGCTTTGGGTCCATGCTACCGTGAGCCCAATGGGGTTGTGCGGTAGGTTGTTATATCTCCTAATGATAAACGTTATGTAAATCCTAAGATCACGTTTTGTGGATGGTCGTCATATGGGGGGTGGATTCACACCACGAAAATGAAATAATCTGGATTGTTTTAAACCACATCATTAATTACATCATTCATATTTTATTCGCACTACTTACTGAGCTTTAAGCTCATTAGTTATACTTTGCAATGTAGGTGAGGACTTGAATGTTGAAGAAATATCATCTGAGGATTAAATATGAAGGAGGAGGATAGTGTCTTCCGTGGAGCCCTTGTCGTTGTTAAGCGAGATATTGACCGGTGGAGTAAGCTCACCAAAATACATGTGTTTTGAAAAGAACTTCTAAAAAGTTATTTTGAATTATAAACATGTAGTGTTTGTAAAGTTTTATATTTTTAGAATGCGACTTATGTTTAATTACTTATAAGTGTGATTTGAAAGGTTAGTTTCCGCTTTGTAAGTATAAATATATGTATATGTTTGATAAAATAATTTTCAATGAAAAGCTTTTTAAAAAGAAAAAAAAAAGTTTGTTAAAAAAAACGGGATGTTACAGTTGGTATCAGAGCGCACATGGTTTTAAAACCATTTTTGTGGACTGCTTAACAACGCACGCTTCACAGAGATGTTCTCTTCACTGTAAGTTGTTTTTTTAAATTTTTGTAAATTCTTTTAAATGTACGTATGACTGTTTGTTAGTTCAAGATTTGGGTATTATGGTCACTGGACGTAATGGGGACAAAAGTGATATGACTGAAGTTGTTCGACAGTTGACAGAGTTAGTTAACCGATAGTCGCAATAATTGAAGCGAATGATGAATGGAGAAGAGCAAAGAAATGGACGAAACAAGAATGGTGGAGGGCTAAGCTATGAGAGATTTAGGAAAATGAATCCTCCACCGTTTGATGGACAGTCCACAGATCCTGTGTTAGCTGAAGAGTAGATTACGATCCCAACAGATACTCTCATAGTTTTCACATCCAAGGGGGGAGTTTAAGTCCTTAAAGAAAGAATTGCATTTTGCCATGAATTTTTTAGGAGAAGTGACGAATATGAGCCAAGGCCAGTAGATTCTGATGAAAGAAATAAGAGTGCTAATTATCATCAATGAGGTGTTTTTAGTCCTAGGAATGAGCATGAAGATTATCTTTACTCTTAAATAGGCAGAACAACAAATTATGCTCATGAATATGCTCAAGGGAGCTTATATAAAATGATTCACTTGCATACGTAAATGGGTTATGGTCTTGAACATAGTTAAGATGAGTATCGGGAACCTATAATTATGGACACAACTGTAGAGAGACAAGACATAACAGGGTCATACTACAAGAGTAAGGAAATAGGGCATAAAGTGAGAGAATATCCCCAATTAAAGGAAGAACAACGAAAATTGATGGCAAACCCAAGAGTGCTTGCAACGAGTGAACCTTGCCAGAAATGTAGGAAAAGACATTTAGGAGAATTTAGGGTTGACTTACAGGGCTGAAACATATACATGGAACTAGGACATTATAGGTGAGATTGCCCCCAAAAAAAAAAACAAGGATGAGCCCAGAATGAAACCTCAAGTGTTCACGGTGATCGAGCCTGAAGATATGGAACAGCTCTTGGTGATGTCAAGTACGCTTCCAGTTAATAATGAAGTATATACTTACACATTACTTGACTCTAGTGCCACCCACTAGTTAGTAATATATCCCCAATCTCTAGGTATGAGAAGATATCTCTTGCAAAAGACATAAAGTAATTAAAATATGTCTAGAGTATCAAGTAGGGGGAGTCTCATAAATCTAGAAGATTGAATGTAAGGAGGTTTATCAAAATTTGCCCCACACTTAGATGAGTAAAGAAAAACTTAAAGTGTACTAGTATATTCAAGGTCTAAAGTTGGAATCTTGGAAATTTAGATGTGGTTTATAAGGTATAAGAAATCTTTGATGAGAAATTCTTTGAACCGGTAATACCTCAATCAAGTAAAGAAAGACAATCACTGAGAAGAACCAAAAGGATCAAGTGAGACTAAGCTCAAAGGAGGTAAAGCAAAAAGTAAGTTTAAGGTTCTTCTCAAGCCAAGTTATGCCATAAACTTAATGGAGGCAATATGGAAAATGTGCTATCGGCACATGACGATTTATTAAAATGCAAAGAGAATAGGACGTCTAGTGAGAAACTATCCCTAAATGAAAAAGTAACAACCAAGAACAAATTCAAGGATGGGGAAATTAAGTAAGCTAACGATAAGGGATAAGTGTATGTCATCAGAGATTGATAACTTGTTCGATGAAAATGGACGATATTTCAAGATGACATTCATAAAGAATATAAACATTATGAGTTTTTGGAAGATATCTGTTGGAATAACAAATGCACCAGTAATTTTATGGACGTAACAAGTTGAATGTTTCAAACATTTTGGACAAGTATGTGGAGATGCACATCTAAAAGATAGTAAGATTAGTTGAAATATCAATCTCCATTGTTTTAGAAAGACCATGAGAAAAGTTTAGAAATATGAACGGCAGTTCATCCCCGAACCGGTAGACGAATAAAAAGGGCAACCTTAATTTAGAAGACACAGTGAAAGCATGAGTGTTGAAGTTTCAAAGTGTCGTAGAGCAAGTTGTTGCCCTTAGCGGAGTTTACTTACACTCATTACTACTAAGCTACAATTAGTACAACCTTTATAAGGTGAACAATGATGAGAAGTGTAAATTACCCCATATTAGATAACACTAGAGAAGCGAATTATATGATTCAAATATGTTACAAAAACTCAGGGATCAATATGCATGATTTGAAAAAGGATTTGAGTTTCACGAGACCAAGTTGAAGGGTATGCTAGCTTAGACAGAACTCAAGTTTGGTTGAGGAAGACTCATCCCAAAAGCTATTGGACCTGTCTTGATTATAACTGAGATTGAACAAGCAGCATACAAATTGGGAATTTTTTTACTATGCAAGGATTATACCAGGTAGGTCTCACATCGATGTCGAAAAAGTTCATATGGATCCCAATTAAGTGAAGGAAATGAAAATGGTATAGAGAGTCTTAGTTTTGAATGACTTAGAAAATGATAGAATGTGAGTTGTGTTTGAATGATGATTGATTAATGAATGGAAAGAAGGATTGATGTTAGATTGGAGAAAGATGAAGTGACTTTGGTAATTTTAGATGTGATGTTAGATTAAAGAGAGATGAAGGGATAATAACTTTGAATGAAATAATGGAGAAAAATGTAGGAAATATTTTGGTTACTTAGGATTTTGTAGTCGGATTGCCTACAACAAACAGAGGAGAGGGCAGTAAGAATACTGGATACTAAGATAAAGGTGTTGTAGAACAAGCAAATCTCATTGGTGAAAGCTCTATGGAAAAATCATAACGTGAAAGAAGCTACCTGAGAAAAGAGAACAAGAAATGAAAGAAAAGTATCAAGAGGGGTTTGATGACTAAATTTTGAGGACAAAATTTTTGTTAAGGAGGGTAGAATGTAACAACCCTCATTTTTATTGTAGCATTTGTGATCTTAAGATTTAAGTGTTAAAGATTCTTTTTATTGGATGAATGTTGGTTAAATATACTAAACGACTACCTTCAAGTAAGTTTTGACCCCAGAATTTAGGAAGGGTCGACACAATTGGAACTTTCGGTCGACCCAAAGATCGAAGAGGGGTCGACACAATGAATAGTTTTGGTCCCCCAGGATTGAAGATGGGTCTGTAAGATCGAGATTAACCTAAGAGGGTGGGGGGGAATTAGATTAAAAAAAATTTACTCCAATGATTAAACTTTAATCAAATTCGTGCGTATGGTTTACTCAATCTAAAACTCTAATGCAAAAAAGATAAACAACTTAATAGAGTTGAGAGAGAGAGAGATTGGCACCGGATTGTTAACACGGTTCAGCCAACCTTGCCTACGTCCGCGCTCCAAGGTTCCTCCTTGAAGATTCTACCCGCTCAATTCTTTGAGCTCACTCCGATTGACTTACGGGTGTCAATCAAACCTTTACAGCGACTCTTCTTTAGGAGAGGCGTCACCCTCTTACAAATTTTGCTCACAGAGTATAATACTAGGATTACGGTTACTAACCGACTCTCTCAATCACCAAGTGAATATTCAAGATAGAAATACAAAGATTGAGAGAATGAAAATGATTCTCTAAAAATTGGCAGTAATTCAGCTTTCTTTTTGCTCTCCCAAAATCCTCTCATTCAATTGGCATCTCAGCAGCTATTTATAGATTTCATTCTGAGCAGGCTGGATCGGTTGACATAAGTATGGGATCGGTTGACATAGATATAGTCGTTTAGACACATTCAGAAATAGCCGTTGGGAGTTATCTCCTCTTTTTGCTCTTGATCGGTCGACATAAGTTTTAGTGAGTTGCCATTGGGAAGAGCTTCGGTTGACATAGATATGGCCTCTGGACATGTATGCGGTCGACATAATAGTTTAGCAGTCGACATAGATATGGCCTCTGGACATGTATGTGGTCGACAAAAGATTGGCCGGTCGACATAAGTGAAGCTTTTGTAACTTGTAGAAGCGTGGTTGACTTCATGTTGCTTCTTGTCTTAAATATCTTGCGGTCGACACATTCTTATAGCGGTCGACATAACATTCTTCTCTGGTTAACTCATCGGTTGACAGATAACGTAGCGGTTGACATAAGTAGGTTGCTGCCTAAAGATAGGTCGACATATCTGGTAACCGGTCGACATAAGTTTATCCTCTGCGTGAGGATGGGTCGACATAACTCGTAATCGGTCGACATAAGTTTATCCTCTGCCTGAGGATGGGTCGACGTAACTGGTAATCGGTCGACATAACATGTAACAAACTTAACAATTTGTGCAAAACTTGACCGACTTGTTAGACAAAAAAGGTACCCTTCGTTGAGGGTATTTCATATACATTATTCAAATCAACTTCTCTTTAATGGTTAATCAATTATACAACATATTAATATTCATCATAAAAAAAACAATGGTTACTTTAATCATAGTTAAAGCTAACAATCTCCCCCTTTTTGATGATGACAAACCATTATTGATTAACTATCCGTTTGAAAGATAATTTGAGTAAGTTCACATGTTATATGAATTTTATGTAAATTCTCCCCCGTAGTAAATGCATGCTCCCCCATAAATATACATCCATATCAAATATCATTGCTAAATAATTAGTCATAGAATGCAAGTCATTATATGTTATCATTGCTAAATAAGGATGGATACTTCTCCCCCATTGTCATTATCGAAAAAAAATCATCCACAAAATAATTCGTAGGAAGATGTAAACATATAAGGACTTAATGAAAAGTATTGTTCTTCAAAAAGTAAGTCTCACAACAAAAACAAGACTGAGCATCTATTCCCAAGGAGATCAAACTAATGGAGATCCAGGCACGTCCAGTGTGGGAGAGGGAACAAGCTCGGTATCTACGGTGGTAGGAGAGGTAAGAACCTCAGTGTCTACAGAGCCAAAAAGTATTGTACGCTGAGGAACATGTGATCTAGTCAAAGTGACAGATGGCTCAGCATCCGGTCCCAGTGAGGGGGTTAGCTCAACAACTGGAGCCGGGGAGAATTGTGTGGTAACTCTAGGAGTGGCTGCAGCTAGTTCGTCAAAGTTTTCTTCTTCTTCTTCCTCTTCAAAATATGCATCTTATGCATCAATTTGGCTCTTAAGGCCATCGACCTTTTTGTGCAGAGCATCAACTGATGTCTTGAGGCTCGTAATTAGGCCATTAAGCATATCTAAATGCATCTCAATCGAGGAGGAGGAGCGATGCTGTCTCCGTGGTCTCCTATCCTTGGGAGGAATATGAGCTTCATCAATCGTTAGGGGATGGGAGCTTGGAGGTGTGGAAGGTCGGCGAGCCAGACTTCTCTTGTATTGCCATCCTCCATCTTCATTTTTAGTTAATCCCATCTGTACGAGGGTCGAATCAGAGTAGATATCATGATTCCTGACTTCGATTAGATTAGCGGGAGATGGATAAATTACTCCTTGTTGAGAAAAAATCTTCATTAGCAAAATATTGAATGGTAATGATTTGGATGCTGTCTAGCACTTCCATCATACGTCGGATGATGATAAATGCTACATTAAAGCAACGTCGGGTAAAGAACATATACAGAACATACAGTTTCATATGGCTAATGTGATCTTTATGCCCGTCCTTAGGCAAAAGATTGTAGGTCGTGATGTGATGAACTAAACGTGCCGTTATGTTGAGATCACTAGCTTTGGGCTTGTATGACAAGTTGTTTGGATCCTTAGCAACCAATTTAAGAAAATCCATATAATCCAAGCATCGAACTAGAGCGGGTTCCTTCCCTTGCTCGTAGTATCGATCCATAAACTCATTTACCTCACAACCCAATAATGAGTTCAATGAAGAGTTTGTAATCTTAATCGGTTTACCGTAGACTAAACTCTTGAGAGTGAGCGGGTGAGGAATTGTTTGCAAATTTGCATAAAAAAGTCGTATAGCTTCCTCATGATACGAATTCCATAGTCGAAATAACATCTTTAGTCCTAGATATTCACAAAGCTCAGTGATATCAATCCCCATAATCCTATCGGGTAGAAATACTCTACTTAATATAAGAGGTTTGACATTTAGAATTTGAGTATACTTATCTTGAGCATCCGAATTTTGAAAGAGATGTTTGTCCACTGTCAGAGCTGGAGGAATTGACGTTTCACTGGTCGATTTTGACTTTACCGTGCGCTTCCTCTTGATGGGGAGTTTGGAAATGGATGCCATTGATATTAAAGGAAAGATAGAGGATGAGATTGAGGAGCAATCGGAAAGGAGGTTGGAATTGTCGAAGGAGGGCTTGGAATCGCCGGAAAATAGATTGGGAGTCGTCTGAGGGGATTTTTTGCGGGAGAGGTTGAGAGAAAAAAACTAGGGCGCGACGGGGTTCTTTTAAAAACTGAGAGTTTTGACACATATCGGTCGACATATTCATAGTTATGTCAACCGCTCTATTACCCGAGACGATCAATCGATTGACATATCAATACTTGTGTCGACCGCATCCTTACCAGGCACGATGGTCTGGTCGACATACTTCTCATTATGTCGACCCCCATTGCCGCAGACACCAGACAGAAGACAATGCATCTAAGCATCATTGAATCGAATCAACCCTAGACGAATTCTAATTCCACAAAAGGTCTTCTCATCTAACAGTTTGGTAAATATGTCTGCTAATTGATCACTCGAGTTTACAAATTCTAAGATAATATCTCCTCTTTGCACATGATCTTCGATAAAGTGATATCTAATTTCAATGAGCTTTGTTCTAGAGTGAAGAATAGGATTCTTGGAGATATTTATAACACTTGTATTGTCACATTTGATAGGAATCTTAGTGAATGTGAGATTGTAGTCCTCTAAAGTTTGCTTCATCCAAAGCATTTGAGCACAACAACTACCGGCGGCGATATATTCGCTTTCGATAGTTGAAAGGGCTACTGAGTTTTTTTGCTTCGAGAACCATGAAACTAAAGATTCTCCTAGAAAGTGACACGTACCAGAGGTGCTTTTTCTATCAACTATACTACCTGCGTAATCCGCATCCGAATATCATAATAAGTCAAAAGAGACACCTTTAGGTTACCACAAGCCTAAGTCAACGGTGCCACTTAAGTACTTAAATATCCTTTTAACGACATTTAAGTGAGATTCTTTAGGAGAGGCTTGAAATCTAGCACATAGACATACACTAAACAGAATATCGGGTCGGCTAGCGGTTAAATAGAGAAGAGAGCCATTTCTTAATGTCAACTTCTCTACAATTTTCATCCTTATCTAGTTTAGTAGTGGTACTCATAGGAGTTCTAGAGGATTTGCAAGAGTTCATACCATATTTCTTGAGTAATTCCTTGACATATTTCTCTTGAAAAATGAATGTACCATCTAAAGATTGCTTAATTTGAAGTCATAAGAAGAATTTAAGCTCCCCCAAAATACTCATTTCAAATTCATCTTGCATGAGGGTAGCAAAACTATCACAGAGATTTTTGTTGGAAGGTCCAAATATAATGTCATCTATATAGATTTGAATGATTAACAAATCATCACCAAAATTTTTGGTGAAGAGAGTTGAGTCTATTTTGCCCCTTATAGTTTAGGTCGACCGGTTCTCGATTTAAGAACACACGCTCTCAATTTTGTCGACATGTGTCGACCCCTCATAGTTTGGGTCGACCGAATCGGGGTTCAAACAGTGAATGCCCTCTATTTTGGCCACATAAGTCGACATGCTTTAGTTTTCTGAATTTGATGTCTTCTAAGAAGTTATAGTAGACTTCTTAAGGAACAATTTGACACCTTAATCATCACAAATGGATCAATATAGAGGAATTTATGAATTTTGGAAGTTATAGTGAAAATAGTTACTTATGGTATAAAAACTTATTTGAATGGTTTGACAATATAGGTTCTCAAGCTTCTAGTGGGCATTGCCAAGTTGAAACAAAAGACATCAGAAATCAAGGTAAGTATGTGTTGTATGCGTTTGGCCTATTAGAGGTCTACATTGCAAAGGTTATGTAGTTTTATGATTTTTGATTGATCATTAACTTGTTGAGGTGTAATGCACAATACACCGACCTCAAGTCATTTGAAGATTGTTTGTGTGCCTTGTATTGATTGATTGATAGGTTTCTATGAGATTTCTTTATTGACATGTTTATATGAGTTTTGTTTGGATTAGTTTAGATTTTCTTGCATTAAGGATATGATTGTATGTGACATGTTATGGACATCATGCATCATGTTTTCTACGAATGACAACGAAAAAATGAATTTTTATGCATGAAAACTACAAATTATNGTTTTGTGGATGGTCGTCATATGGGGGGCGGATCCACACCACGAAAATGAAATAATCTGTATTGTTTTAAACCACATCATTAATTACATCATTCATATTTTATTCGCACTACTTATTGAGCTTTAAGCTCATTAGTTAGACTTTGCAATGTAGGTGAGGACTTGAATGTTGAAGAAATATCATCTGAGGATTAAATATGAAGGAGGAGGACAGTGTCTTCCGTGGAGCCCTTGTCGTTGTTAAGCGAGATATTGACTGGTGGAGTAAGCTCACCAAAATACATGTGTTTTGAAAAGAACTTCTAAAAATTTATTTTGAATTATAAACATGTAGTGTTTGTAAAGTTTTATATTTTTAGAATGCGACTTATGTTTAATTACTTATAAGTGTGATTTGAAAAGTTAGTTTCCGCTTTGTAAGTATAAATATATGTATATGTTTGATAAAAGAATTTTCAATGAAAAGATTTTTAAAAATAAAAAAAAAAGTTTGTTAAAAAAAATGGAATGTTACATCTACTCTTGTACAAGGATATTTATCTTTCTACTAACGAGCCAACCCCTTTGTTTCCAAGTGTTGTGCTACTCTTTTAAAGGAATTTAAAGATGTGTTTCCCGAAGAAGTTCCAAGTGAGTTACCTCCTTTAAGAGGTATCAAGCACCAAAATAATTTTATGCCTGGGGTTTCAATATCCAATAGACCGGCCTACCGAGCTAATCCTGAAGAAACAAAAGAAAGTAGAAAAGGGTTTCGTGAGAGAGAGTCTAAGTCCATGCTCGGTTCCAGTGATTTTAGTTCCAAAGAAAGATGGAAACTGGCGAATGTGTGTGGATTGTCGAGCTATCAAGAAGATACCGATAAAGTATCGATATCCTATTCCAAGGTTAGATGACATGTTTGATGAATTACATGGTCAATGTTTCTTTTCAAAAATAGATTTAAAAAACGGATGTTACCAAATAAGGATGAAAGAAGGGGATGATTGGAAAACTGCTTGTAAAACTAAGTATTGTCTCTATGAGTGGTTAGTGATGCTGTTTTGATTATGTAATGCACCAAGTAATTTTATGAGATTAAAGAATCATGTGCTAAGAGCTTTTATTGGAAATTTTATTGTATACTTTGATGATATATTAATCTATATTAAAACCTTAGATGCACATGTTGAACATTTGAAGTTTTTATTGCTTTACGAGAAAATAAACTTTATGCTAACTTGAAGAAGTGCACTTTTTTCATGGATTCGTGACACGAAATGGAGGAGGTTTAGATTTAGGAAGTGGGAGAATCGAGTTAGGTTATATGGAAAACAATAATCCAATAATTCCAGAATCGAGACTGGAATTTGGACAGCGATAACTCGACGATAAGATAGGGTTTTAGGCTGAAATTTTGAGTGAAACTCTGGGAACAAGATAGGTGATAGCCCTCCAACAATGAAGGAAATCACGTGGATGGATCGCTTGAAATGAAATGGAACAGTAATGGTGGTAGTGGTGGCCAGAAATTGATAACCGGTGGAAGAAATGAATTATCAAACGAAATCAACGATGGAAGAAGGAGCTTATGGA
>QAOC01038467.1:32959-54553 GCA_003255005.1 Begonia fuchsioides | reverse complement strand
GAAAATAAAAGATAAAAAAGACTCCACGGTTGGCGGTTGTCGTCCGGAACCACGAGCTAGAGCTCGAAAACGCTACACTCTCTAATAGAGGAAGAAACTAGTTTCATATTCAATATTCAAGATGCTGATTACAAACCCTAATGACTACTATTTATAAGAAGATAAACTTAACTAAAATACCTAAAATACCCTCATAATATACTTAATACAAATAATAATAATTCCTAGTAATATTAAAGGAAACTCTAATTATATTCGCAACAGAAACCTGATCGATCTTAAAATATTACAATGGGCATTTTCTTAAATACAATCAAAATCAATGGGTTCTTCAGGTTTGCTTCCTAAAACTAAATTTTATTTCTGAAGTGTTTGATCATAAGCTTTCCCTTTATTAGAAACTATTACCACATTTTTATGAAGACTAGATGACACCTTTACCATAATTTTATAATTTCCCCAGTAAATTTCAAGTAAACAATTTATACACTAAGTAGCTTGGACTCTTGCCCTGAATTTGTAGATAATAGCATCAAAAAATAAAACGAGTCATGAAACATAATGTTCAAGAGAGGCGGACTTAAACTTAACACACTTGGCACAGAATCCAATGCAGCACAAGCAACTCTAATCGTGCTTCTACCTTTCAAGATCATACATCTTATGATAATGCAATTAAATGAGAACGAAGTTGTAAGAATTACCTGGTGGATAGCAAAGTCACTGTAACCTTTGATTTCCTCTACCACTCTTTCCAATGTACATTCAAAGCCAAATGCACCCATTGGATGCAATCTTTTAGCAAAACGGGCAACATCATCACCATTATCGATGCGCCTGACCCGTAAAGGATGATTTGCAATCTGAAATATGAACAAAATATATATATCGAACCAAATAAGTATCAAAAGAATCAGGGAAATGAAATGTTCGGGTCAGATTCATGAATGTTAAACGTGGACCCACAGCAAAGCAATAATCTGAGCACCCTACGAAACTGAACAAACTAATTAGACATCTGACGCCGTGGAAGAAGTCCAAACAAACCATTCAAATTATTCTTTGAATCTTTTACTGCACCAGCACGTGAAGCTGTGCGATACTCCTCAATGGCTTTTCTATAGGCCTCTGCCTGTTGCCTTTCCATTACTACATACTCAACCTGCAAAACAATTTTTATCCTTCCTAATTTGAACATAAAAGAAGAAGAAGAACCCACTAATATACAGTAATATCTGGAATCTACTATCACGATGCCCAAGGGAGAAATATTCATACCCGCTGTATTTTTGGAACAAGTTGCTGCATCACATCAGATTTTAGACGTCTCAAAATGAAAGGACTCAAAATAGATTTCATCCGACTGATCAAATCTGTATCATCTGCATTCAACACCTTTTTTAAGCCAACGTCTTCAGAAGCAAAAAGATAAGACATCATAAACTCCAGTAACGACCACAGTTCCTGTTTCAAAGACACAAGAAGCCAAAATAAACCAACTTCTTATTTATATCAACAATCAGAAGATAATAGAATGAACTAGTGATATACTTTTTATTCGACTCATAGAAGAATAACATCTACTTAAGGATAAAGGCTCAAAGAGAGGACCCCAAGCTCATTGGGCTTAGTAGAAAAAAACAAACCAATGATAGGTTGTGAGCAATCAGTAGATAAGAAAGCTATGTCCTTGTTCACGGACTGACTTCCAAAACAGAACCAAAAAAATTTAGCCACCCTAATTGAACTGGAGAAACCGACTGACCTTCACGAAGCGGTGTCGATTTGCCTCCTGTTTCTTCGTGAGTAAACCCGAGCAGCGGTTCTCGTATCAATACTCTCCCTTTCTAAATTCACCTTGTCCTCAAGGTGGAAATCCGTAAATCGATGGAGGATGACTTCGACGAGTTCCCACGAATTGTTGCTTTTGGTAGACCCGCCCCTTGGTTGAGAACCTCTTTTCCACTGCTAGATTTTCCGGCCTTTTGGCTGATGCCCAGCACTTTTTTTCAGTTGAAGAATGATGAAGGTATCCCCTTGTAGCTTCCGGGGTAGGTCCTCTCCTTGGATGGTGTTGCCAACCGCAAGTTTGAGCTGGGAAACATAAAAAACTACGTGAATGGTGGCTGTTTCGAGCAGCTCGAGTTTGTACGTCGACCAGCCAATGCGGCTGATCACATAAAAGGGGCCAAAATACCTCGGAGATAGTTTCTGCTTCACTGCCCGATTCAGGGATTTGAGTCTATATGACTTGATTCTCAAGAACACAAAACCTCCTTCCTTAAACACGACGGCTCGATGCAACTGCCCTTTGAGCAGCTCGATGATCTCATCGCTTTCGACAAGTTGTTGGTCTACCATCGCATTGGCGGCTGACCCCTTGTTAAACGGAATAATGGGGGTGGCTCTCGGCCATAGACGACTTTAAAATGAGTGGTGTTGGTTTGAGGAGTAAAAAGAAGTGTTGTATCAAAACTCGGCACATGGCATCCATTTTATCCATGGCATCCATTTTATCCATTGAAGGGGATTTGTTAAAGTGAAACAACATGGGTACGTCTCTAGGCAACGGTTCACCACCTCCATCTGGCCGCGAGTGTGCGGGTTGTAAGCACGGCTATACTTCAGTTGCAATATGAAAAAGCTCGGCCAAGAAATGACTTAAGAATACCTTGTTGCGATCCGATACTAATGATCTCTAGATTTCATGTAGTTTCATCACCTCATGGACAAACTATTTCGCCACCTTCAAAGTAGTGTAGGGGTGGGCCTGGTGTGCTATGGAAACCAGGATCACACACACTAGATCGGACTTGTCGCTTTTCACGTAATCGGGTAAGTCGCGTGTACGGCGATCGGGAAATTGGCTCGGGCCAATTTAAGATGGAGTTTGCGGAAGCGTAATATATTGGAATGAGAGTGTTTGGTGGTGGAAATTCGGGAATGGCTTGGTAGAATGTGGAGATGGCTCGGTGGTGTATGTATGGACCGGAATCAGTTTGTGGAGGTGTTTGAAGGCTCGGGGATGGAGATGGTGTGAGGTAATGAATGTAGGCAATTCAATACTTGAGCAATCAAAGTATTGAATTCGGTAGACCTTGAATGTCTTCTCGGATATGACGCACCAATGAACACTCGAGGGTTGATAAGACTCGGCCGAATATGACTCACCGGAGGGAAAATATTGGAGGGAGCTTCGATCCTTTCGGGAAGAAGGTGTAATGCACAATTTTACTAAAAATTCTCTCTATCATTAAAAGTGTAAGTGTTACACTTAAATAAACAAAAACGTAAAATAACTAAAGTAAGAAAATTAAGCTAAGCCCTTTGATGATTTGAACGCCTTGGATTAGCTTCGAGAAGGTTTCGGTTGACTTCAGGCTTGGTTCAATTGGATTGGCACGGTCAGGTTTGGAGTCTTGACCGAGAGTGACCGTGGTTGACCGAGAGGGTGCGTCGGGTGGGTGGAGCTCCGAACAATTGGTCGAATGGCTCGAGCCAATCTGGATCCGGGGCTTCTAAAGTCCTCTAGGTGGTCAACTAGGAGCAGCGCACGGTCTGGTTCTTCAGTGGTCTGAGGTTGTCTCGAGCGTGTGCGTGACTTGTCCGAAAAGGGCCGAACCAAGGGTGGATCCGATCTCGGATTCGGTAGGATCTTCGAGGTTGTTGTGCAAAGTTGTTGCTTGAAGATCCTTTGAAGATTCAACAGCTTTATCTCGGATTTTAAGGGTGAAAATCCCTTGAGGTTCGCCGGTGGCCGTGAGTGGATCGTCGGTGATCGGAGATGGCCGGTCATGGACTTGTCGGATGGAATATCTTCGGACATCTGAAGATTTGTCCGTGCCAAACTTGAACTTCACTCTTTCCTTGACCAAATAACTTCAATACTTAGAGAATAAAGTAAAGTAGCCGATGGAATTGGTCAAGGTCTTCTAATGGGCCGAAGGTGGGCCGAGGCTTGATCGTGGGCCGGTCTATGCTCGGCCGAGGAAGTTCGTCTCGAGCCTTCTCCTTTGGATCATGCGTTCTTCTTCTCGGGCTGTCTTCTCTTCCTTTTCTAAGGAAAAATACTTGACAAAATAAGAAAACTAAAATGTGACCAAAACTAAGGCCCGTGAGTGATGGCTCGATCCACTAAGACTTGGATCATGCATTCACCCACGTTGGTGACTAAATCACTATGGACCGAGGTTCTAGAGAGCCTCGGGCACGTCGGCGGCCTTGGGCTTGCTGGTCGCCGAGGGGTGGTCGATAGATGGGTCGGTGGACGACCCGGTGTGCGAGTCGTGGTCGGGGATGGCCGAGCACCAAGTGATGGAATGCTTGGGTCGTTCCCGATCATGCTCGGAGGGTGTTTCCGAGGCTATGAGACCTGCAAAACAAGCAACTAAGTTAGAAAAATCGGGTGGGCTCGTTGGGTTGGTCGGGGTTAAACTCATGATGTGCTCGGGTTGCACATTATCCTCCCGGGATACTTGAAGATTTGTCCCCAAATCTACCCTTTCATCCTCCAAATCAGCAGGATCATCATCATCATCCAAGTAGGGTGAAAGATCTCGGACGTTGACCGTGGTGGTAATGCCATACTCGCCCGGTAATTCTAGTTTGTATGCATTCGAGTTAATGCGCTCGGCCACCCGGAAAGGTCCGTCGGCTCTTGGCAGCAACTTAGCGTGCTTTATGCTTAAAGTACCGAAGCTTAAGCCACACTAAATCTCCAACTTGGAAAATTTTCTCCTTTCGGCCTCGGTTGGCCCCTTGAGCATAGTTGGCATTTTTTTCTCGATCCGCTTCTTAATCTTCTCGTGCAATTTGTGGATCTTCTCGGCCTTATCAAGGCCGTCGGTGTTGGTGTGCTCTTGGCTCGGCAATGGAAGTAAATCCATAGGTGTAGAAGGGTTAAAGCCGTAAGCAACCTCAAAAGGAGTCATACCCGTGGTGTTGTGTCGGCACCGATTGTATGCGAACTCAATGAACGACAATTGAAGATCCCATGTCGAGATTCTTGTATCCACCGTACTTCAGAGTAGTGAGCCGAGTGATCGGTTGACTACTCCCGTTTGGCCGTCGGTTTGTGGGTGGAAAGCCGTGCTAAAAAGAAGCTTCGTGCCGAGGCGTGCCCATAAAGTCCTCCAAAAAGTGCTAAGGAATTTACCATCACGATCTGACACGATGGAATGGGGCATGCAGTGTAGCCTGACTATTTCCTTGAAAAAGAGGTCGGCTATGACCGTAGCTTCGGCGGACTTGGCACATGCCACAAAGTGCGCCATCTTCGAAAAACGGTCGACCACCACCATAATAGAATCCTTGCCTCGGCTTGTACGTGGGAGGCCGAGCACAAAATCCATGCTAACATCGTGCCATGGGTGGTCGGGTACCGGTAAGGGTAAGTATAGTCCTTGGGGTAGTGTTCGGGTTTTGGCCTTCTTGCATACCGCGCACCGTTCCACAAAGTGGTGCACGTCCCGAAATAAATGAGGCCAATAAAAATGCTCCTTGAGCATCTCCCAAGTCTTCTTCTCGCCAAAGTGTCCCGCAAGGCCGCCTCCGTGAGCCTCGGCAATGAGAGACTCTCGGATGCTTCCTCTCGGGATGCAAATTCGTCCTCCTCGGAACAAATATCCATCATTTACATGATAGCCAACCAATTCACCCTTGGTGGCTAATTCAAACCGTGAACCAAAATCGGGATCATCCGCATAACAATTTTTCAACCAATCTAAACCGAAGAAACGTACCCGGAGTTCCGTGAAAAGGATGCTCCTCCGTGATAGTGCATCAGCCACCACTTTAGTGTCACCCTTTTTGTACTTGATAATGTAGGGGTACTTCTCCAAAAATTCGATCCACTTTGCATGTCTTCGGTTTAACTTGCCTTGTCCCTTAATAAACTCTCGGGGCAGCAAGTAATGTTGCCAAACTTCAATGGTTCGGATCAAGGAATAGAGTTCATTGTCATAAGTCGAGTAATTAAGGGTCGCGGCTTTGAGCTTCTCACTAAAATAAGCTATCGGGCAGCCCTCTTGCATCAAGACCTCTCTAATACCCGTTCTGGAAGCATCACACTCAATCTCGAATACTTTGTTAAAGTCCGGAAGGGTTAGCGCGGGTGCTTCGCAAAGTCAGGCCTTGATGTTGTCAAGGCCGGGTCCACTCAAATTCTCGGCCCTTTTTGGTAAGCTTGGTCAAAGGGGCCACAATAGTGCTAAAGCCCTTAATAAATCGTCGGTAAAAATTTGCAAGTCCGTGGAAGCTCCGAATGTTCGAGACACTCTTCGGAATGGGCCAATCTCGGATGGCCTTGATTTTCTCGGAGTCCACTTCGACACCATTCGCGGATAGTACAAAGCCGAGAAAGTGTATACGGCTTTGGGCGAAGGAACACTTCTTGCGGTTGTCGTAGAGCTCCGTGCGCCGTAGGGTGATGAACAGCCGCTCCAAGTGGTCAAGGTGGCTCGGCATATCCATGCTATAAACAAGTATATCATCGAAATAAACGATAATAAACTTACCAAGGAATTCTCGGAGCACATGGTTCATAAGCCGCATAAAAGTGCTCGGGGCATTAGTAAGGCCGAATGGCATTACTAGCCATTCAAAAAGTCCATACCGGGTCTTGAAGGCCGTCTTCCACTCGTCACCTTCGCGCATCCGGATTTGGTGATAGCCGGATTTAAGATCTACCGGGAAAATATAGCCGCTCTGCTAAGTTCATCGAGTAAGTCATCGAGCCGAGACATGAGAAACCGATAATTGATAGTAATATCGTTGATGGCTCGGCTATCCACGCACATCCGATGACTTCCATCTTTCTTCGGCACTAGGAGGGCCGGGACCGCACATGGGCTCAAGGACTCTCGGATGTAGCCCTTAGTGAGGAGTTCTTGAACTTGGTCTTGCAAAATTTTGCTCTCCTCGGGATTGAGTCAGTATGGCGGTCGGTTTGGCAATGTGGCGCCCGGTTGAAGGTCAATGTGGTGCTCGATCCCTCGGAACGGTGGTAGACCGTCCGGGAGCTCGTCCGGGAACACATCCTTGAATCGGCCAAGTAAGGGTTGCACGGACTCGGGGATGATCTCCTCATCATGTCCATCGGGCTCTCGGTGTAAGAGCACGATAATTGGATCACCGTGTCCGAGGGTGCGTGCTAATTCCTTTCGGCCCATGAAAAGGGTCGTTTTGGCCTTGGCCTCTTTTCGGTCGGTCTCGTCCTTGGCAATTTGCTCCGGGGTCATGGGAGCCAATGTGATGCTTCGCCCATCCATCTTGAAGGAATAATGGTTGGTGAAGCCGTTGTGCATAACGCGTCGGTCGAATTGACATGGTCGGCCGAGTAGTAAGTGGGTGGTCATCGGCACCACGTCGCATGTGACCGTGTCCTTGTATGTGCCGATCGTAAAGGCTACCCAGGCTTGTTTACTTACCGTCCATCTTCACGGTCGGTGATCCAGTGTAGCTTGTAGGGCGTCGGGTGTGTGGTCGTGGGCAGCGCCAGCCGCTCGGTCAGCTCGCGGGACGCGACGTTCGTGCAGCTCCCGCCATCGATGATCACCGAACAAATTTTGTCCTTGATCAAACAACGGCTATGAAATAACGTCTCCCGTTGTAATTCTTCTGGCCGTGGTTGTGTAGAAAGAACTCTCTGCACCATAAACATATTTTGCCCTTCGATGGCTCGGCAAACTTCTTCCTCGGTCGGGGCCGGATCCTCCTCGGCCTCGACGGGCGGTGTCTCGTCTTCGCTCACGACTTCCTCGGTCTCCTCGAGAACGGTCATGACACGTTTATTTGGACATTGTGCGGCCATGTGTCCGCGTCCGAGACACTTGAAACATCGGATTTCTCGAGCCCTTTGTGGATCGGCTAGAGTGTCTGATGGCTTAGCATCCGTGGCTGGTCTTGGGGCCCATGGTTTCGGCGCTGGCGCCCGATCTTCGATCCGTGGCACGGGCCGGTACGGTGTGGTTGGCTTTGGGGCGGGGCATTGAGCGATCGCCTTGCCCTTTCTCTTAAGTTGCCTCTCGACCCTTAGTGTCATTTGAATGAGTGCATCAAATGATTCTACGGACTGTAATTCAACCACATCGCCAATCTCATAGCGTAGGCCTCTAGTGAACAGTGCCATAACTTGTTCTACGGGTTCGGCCAAATCACACCGAATCCGTAGTGTCTCAAAATCCGTAAGGTAATCATCAACACTAGAATTACCTTGTCGAAGTCCTTGGAGCTGCAAAAATAAATCTTGGCGGTAATGGCTCGGTACGAACCGTTTCCGCATCAAATCTTTCATTAATCGCCACGAATTAATTTCCTCCTCGTGATCTCTCCTTCGTTGTGCACGAAGACTACTCCACCAAAGAGATGCATAATCCGTGAGCTCCAAAGAAGTTACTTGGACCTTAAGTCCCTCGGAATAGTTGTAAAGGTAAAAAATTTTGTCGACCTTTTCAATCCAATCCAAGTACTTGTCTCCGTTGGAGGCTCCATTGAAAGATGGTAGATGTATCTTAGAAAGCTTCCATTCTTCATCATGATCCGAATAATGATCGGCATCGTAATCATATTCTTCATCGGATCGTTCGGGGTCGCGTTGGCACGCTCGGTGTTGCCCTCCGTGTCTCGGTCTTCGCCTATGCGACGGTGTAGGCCGTGCCGGGTGGGCTCGGTCTCGCTCGGCCAAATCGTCGAGCCGCTGGAGCATTGCGTCCATCCGTCGATTCATTGCTTCGAACTGCTCCCGATTATTGTCCTCGGGTTCCCGTTGGTCACGAGGCTCGGAGAACATCGTTTGTTCGCTCGTGGCTTGATCAACATGGGTACGTCTCTAGGCAACGGTTCACCACCTCCATCTGGCCGCGAGTGTGCGGGTTGTAAGCACGGCTATACTTCAGTTGCAATATGAAAAAGCTCGGCCAAGAAATGACTTAAGAATACCTTGTTGCGATCCGATACTAATGATCTCTAGATTTCATGTAGTTTCACCACCCCATGGACAAACTATTTCGCCACCTTCAAAGTAGTGTAGGGGTGGGCCTGGTGTGCTATGGAAACCAGGATCACACACACTAGATCGGACTTGTCGCTTTTCACGTAATCGGGTAAGTCGCGTGTACGGCGATCGGGAAATTGGCTCGGGCCAATTTAAGATGGAGTTTGCGGAAGCGTAATATGATTGGAATGAGAGTGTTTGGTGGTGGAAATTCGGGAATGGCTTGGTAGAATGTGGAGATGGCTCGGTGGTGTATGTATGGACCGGAATCGGTTTGTGGAGGTGTTTGAAGGCTCGGGGATGGAGATGGTGTGAGGTAATGAATGTAGGCAATTCAATACTTGAGCAATCAAAGTATTGAATTCGGTAGACCTTGAATGTCTTCACGGATATGACGCACCGATGAACACTCGAGGGTTGATAAGACTCGGCCGGATATGACTCACCGGAGGGGAAATATCGGAGGGAGCTTCGATCCTTTCGGGAAGAAGGTGCAATGCACAATTTTACTAAAAATTCTCTCTATCATTAAAAGTGTAAGTGTTACACTTAAATAAACAAAAACGTAAAATAACTAAAGTAAGAAAATTAAGCTAAGCTCTTTGATGATTTGAACGCCTTGGATTAGCTTCAGGAAGGTTTCGGTTGACCTTAGGCTTGGTTCAATTGGATTGGCACGGTCGGGTTTAGAGTCTTGACCGAGAGTGACCGTGGTTGACCGAGAGGGTGCGTCGGGTGGGTGGAGCTCCGAACAATTGGTCGAATGGCTCGAGCCAATCTGGATCCGGGGCTTCTAAAGTCCTCTAGGTGGTCAACTAGGAGCAGCGCACGGTCTGGTTCTTCAGTGGTCCGAGGTTGTCTCGAGCGTGTGCGTGACTTGTCCGAAAAGGGCCGAACCAAGGGTGGATCCGATCTCGGATTTGGTGGGATCTTCGAGGTTGTTGTGCAAAGTTGTTGCTTAAAGATCCTTTGAAGATTCAACAGCTTTATCTCAGATTTTAAGGGTGAAAATCCCTTAAGGTTCGCCGGTGGCCGTGAGTGGATCGTCGGTGATCGGAGATGGTTGGTCATGGACTTGTCGGATGGAATATCTTCGGACATCTGAAGATTTGTCCGTGCCAAACTTGAACTTCACTCTTTCCTTGACCAAATAACTTCAATACTTAGAGAATAAAGTAAAGTAGCCGATGGAATTGGTCAAGGTCTTCTAATGGGCCGAAGGTGGGCCGAGGCTTGATCGTGAGCCGGTCTATGCTCGGCCGAGGAAGTCCGTCTCAGGCCTTCTCCTTTGGATCATGCGTTCTTCTTCTCGGGCTGTCTTCTCTTCCTTTTCTAAGGAAAAATACTTGACAAAATAAGAAAACTAAAATGTGACCAAAACTAAGGCCCGTGAGTGATGGCTCGATCCACTAAGACTTGGATCGTGCATTCACCCACGTTGGTGACTAAATCACTATGGACCGAGGTTCTAGAGAGCCTCGGGCACGTCGGCGGCCTTGGGCTTGCTGGTCGCCGAGGGGTGGTCGATAGATGGGTCGGTGGACGACCCGGTGTGCGAGTCGTGGTCGGGGATGGCCGAGCACCAAGTGATGGAATGCTTGGGCCGTTCCCGATCATGCTCGAAGGGTGTTTCCGAGGCTATGAGACCTGCAAAACGAGCAATTAAGTTAGAAAAATCGGGTGGGCTCGTTGGGTTGGTCGTGGTTAAACTCATGATGTGCTCGGGTTGCACATCTGGGCCAGCAGAATAAAATGAGCTTATTTGCTCATCCTATCGACAACTACCAAGATAGCGTTGTACCTTTTTCGATGCGGGTAGCCTCTCGATAAAGTCCATGGATGTTATGATCGGATTCAGAAAGTTTTCTTTGAGATCGAGGAACAATCACTTGTCCAGTCATAAGAGAGATAATATGACACAGAATGGAGGAGGTTTAGATTTAGGAAGTGAGAGAATCAGGTTAGGTTAAATGGAAAACAATAATTCGATAATTCCATAATCGGGACTGGAATTGGGACGGCGATAACTCAACGATGAGATCGAGTTTATGGCTGAAATTTTGAGTGGAACTCTAGGAAGAAGATAGGCGATAGTCCTCCAAAAATGAAGGAAATCACATGGATGGATCGGTCGAAATGTATTGGAACAGTAATGGTGGTTGGTAGGTGGCCGGAAACGCTGGACAGCAGATGAGATGAAATTGCAAACGAAATCAATGATGGAAGAATGAACTTATGGACTTCAAGCTCATCTTACGTCCTTGAAGAAGGCTGCAGACTTTGAAGCAAGAAGAGATCTCCAGCTCGGAGGGAGAAATCTTGAAGGGAACCCACGGTGGCCGGAGAACTTCCGACTGTCGGCTGAAATTGGAAAATGCCCGAGAAGAGAGAGCTAAAAAGCTTCTTTAATTCAAATTCCAAATTATCCTTACAATCACGCAATATGGGAGGTTTTATCTGCTGAGAAGAGTGGGAAAAAATGAGGAAAAATTGAGGGTCAAAGGCATGCAACTTGCATGCTAAATATTGAAATAAAGGAGGGAAAATTGGACCAATGAGATTGCAAGAATGTGAAAGCCACGTGATCTTGAATCTCCTCAGCCAATTTCCCTTATTCCTTGGCCCAAAATACCATTCTCTTAGCCAAAAATACCTCATGCAAAACCTCATGCAAGCATGCAAAAATAAACAAAATAAAACTTAGCCGAGAAACCCTCTCGGGTTCTCCAAATATCCAACGTAAAATTCACGTAAAAATTAAGCTAAAAATGCGATAAACTTTTTTCAATCCATGTAAATGCTGGAGAGTTGGGTCGTGGAATCCTTTATCACTTTTGCATGGGACTCCAACTCGCCATGTAACGTGGTACTTCAATCGGGTTCGGGTTCGGGCTTGATTCCGGAGCTCTCGATTTTTGGTTGAAAATCCACCTTTTCTCCACGCCAAATTATCCTATGTTTTGGCCTTGTTTGATCCTTCAAAGTTGGCTTAGAAATGTAGAATTCTTCAATTAATTTTCCTACAAGATTAACAAACATATTAGAAAAATTTCGAGCTCGGGCTCGGGTGATTGCTCTGCTTGGCATGCCAATCCATGGCATGTCATCCTCCCCGGGTTCTTGAGGATTTGACCTCAAATCCAATTGGAATTCATCTCCCTTTTGTTTATCTTTATCAAATCCAACAAATGGAGAAAGATCTTGAACATTAAATGTGGATGAAATTCCATAATTCCCGAGTAACTCGAACTTGCATATTCTTGGGTCGACTACCTTATCGAAAAAATTCTTCAGGCTTAAGGCTGCCTTAAAAGTGTGCCAACTTTGAACAACTTCTAATTTTGAGTCATTAGCTTCAATGTCTTTCACCACAACACCTTTCTTTCCACGACAAAAATATTCAATAATCCGGTTTGTACTAAACAACCAAATAACTAGTTCAACACTAGTTTCATTATCCCAAAGGTAAACCATAGTGTTCCCAATAAAATCAGCAAGGTATTTTTCTAAATATTCATGAAACCAAATATGCATAAGTATTGTAATATCTTTGGAGCTAATAGTTAGCAAGGAAGAGATTACTAACCAATCATGGTGGGTGCACATAGCTGTCTTTTTAAACGCCCCTTGCACATTATGAAGCAAATATATTCCATGGAAGTATTCTATTAAGGATTCCAAGAACCTCATCCAATGATCATAGTTAGCTACCTCTTCCTCCTTGGTTCTTTTGATGAGTGGACCGTAAACTCCTTTACTAGAATTGCCAAATTGTCCATCATTGCTTGAATAGTTCTCCATATTAAGAAGATCATAATTCTTCTTCCTTAAGCTCAATTCTGATTTGTATATTTCCTTCATCCAATCATAAACAAAGTAATTAGTAAAGAGTTCGAGTAAAGAGTTCGGGTAAAGAGACTAACCACCTTGAGAGTATTTTGGAAATCACAACAAATATAACTTTGTCTTTGTTTTCTTTGATCAGGACTCTTGAGTTCACTTGATCGGGTGTTCCTTCTCTAGTAGGAAGGGGCTCTTTCTTGATCAAAGTTAAATTATTCTTAGATGAATTCTCCTTCCTTGTGATCTCATCTTTGGCCACTTGTTCGGGTTCAAGGGGAACTAGCTTGATAGATCGTCCACCGAACTCAAAAGAATATTGGTTTGTAAAACCATCGTGCATAACCTTCCGATCGAATTGCCATGGTCTCCAGAGTAACAAATGGCTTGAACTCATGGGAACCACATCACACATCACTTGATCCTTGTAACTTCTAATAGAGAATTCAATGCACGCTTGTTTGGTAACCTTGAGGTCTTCCTTATCATTTATCCAACGCAATTTATAAGGCTTCGGGTGAAAGATAGTTTATATTCCGAGTTTGTCAATTAACTCTCGGGAAACCACAATAACATAACTTCCACCATCAATAATAATTGAGCATACCTTATCTTGGATTAGACATCTACTATGGAATAAACTTTCTCTTTCGAGTTCCTCTTCTTGGCTTTGAGTGGCAAGTAACCTTCGAATAACTAATAATAAGGGGTCTTCTTGTGCTCGGCATTCTTCCCCTTCGGATTCCAAGCTCATATCCGATTTTTCCTTCACTTCATCTTCACTGAAAACTTCACTTGTTCCCTCTCTAATAACCCTCACACGTTTGTTAGGGCATTGGGATGCAATATGCCTGAGACCAAGCCACTTAAAACACTTGATCTCCCGTGTTCGGGTCCGGTTATTCTCTTCCATCAGTTTAGGCTCACTATCCTTCTTTTGCAGCCAATGTTGAACGAAAGGAATCTTTTTCTCCACCTTTGTAATAGGCTTAAAAGGAGTAATAGTCTTAGGACTTGCTCGGCTCACTATTCCCTTGCCCTTTCTTTTCATTTGCCTCTCCACTTTCAAGGCCATTTGAATAACCGAATCTATAGAGTTGATCGGTTGCAACTCCACAATATCACTAATGTCTCGGTGTAAACCTCTTATAAACCGAGCTATAATTTGTTCCTCTGGTTTTTTTAAGTCACATCTAATTCGGAGAGTCTCAAATTCGATAAGATATTCCTCCACCGAGAGAGATTCTTGCTCAAGAGATTGTAATTGAAGAAATAGCTCTTTATTGTAATGAGCCGGTACAAATCTTCTCCTCATAATTGATTTCATCATTTTCCAACTATTAATACTCTCTTCACCATCACGTCTTCTCTAAATTTTTAAACTATACCACCATAGACTAGCACATCCCGTAAGTTCCAATGAAACAAGTTGTAATTTAACTTCTCAGAATAGTTATAGCATTCAAAGATCTTGTCAACTTTCTCCATCCAATCAATAAACAAATCACCATTGCAAGATCCATTGAAAGGAGGAATGGATACCATAATATGCCTCATATAATCATCTCTGGAGTTGAGATCATGCAAACCATATTCTTCATCATCCGACTCTTTGGACTTAAAATCTCGAGATCTTCTCGAGCCGTGATTCGGCCTTCTCCTTGGTGGTTGGTTCGGAGTAGTCCTCAAAGAAGGAGAAACGTGCTCCAACTTTTGTAACACCGTATCAAATCTTTTATTGAGCTCATCAATTTGTCCTTGAAGGCTGAATTCAGGAAGATTTGGATCCGGATGTGGATAAGATGGACTAACCGGGCGGCTAGGATTAATCGGATCCCGGTTTGGTTTGTAATGGGAACCACTCCTTGTGGTCATCCTTCAAACTTAAAATCACACAAAAACAGAGGTAAAGAGGAAGGTGGAGAGAGATTTACGGCTCTGATACCAAATGACACGGAATGGAGTGGCTTTAGATTTAGGAAGTGGGAGAATCGAGTTAGGTTAAATGGAAAACGATAATCCAATAATTTCAGAATCGAGACTGGAATTGGGATGGCGATAACTCAACGATGAGATCGAGTTATGGCTGAAATTTTGAGTGGAATTCTGGGAATAAGATAGATGATAGTCCTCCAAAAATGAAGGAAATCACGTGGATGGATCGGTCGAAATGTATTGGAATAGTAATGGTGGTCGGTAGGTGGTCGGAGAACTTCCGGCTGCCGGCTGAAAGTGGAAAATGCCTGAGAAGGGAGAGCTAAAAAAGCTACTTAAATTCAAATTCCAAATTGTTCTTACAATCACGCAATGGGGGAGGTTTTATCTGCTGAGAAGAGTGGGAAAAAAGGGAGGGAAAATTGATGGCCAAAGGAATGCAACTTGCATGCTAGAAATTGAAATAAAGGAGGAAAAATTGGACCAATGAGATTGCAAGAATGTGAAAGCCACGTGATCTTGAATCTCTTCAGCCAATTTCCCTTCTTCCTTGGCCCTAAATACCCTTCTCTTAGCCGAAAATACCTCATGCAAAACCCCATGCAAGCATGCAAAAATAAACAAAATAAAACCTAGCTGATAAACCCTCTCGGGTTCTCCAAATATCCAACGTAAAATTCACGTAAAAATTAAGCTAAACATGCGATAAAATTTCTTCAATCCATGTAAATGCTGGAGAGTTGGGTCGTGGAACCCTTGATCATTTTTGCATGGGACTCCAACTCGCCATCCAACGTGGTACTTCAATCGGGTTCGGGTTCGGGCTTGATTTCGGAGCTCTCGGTTTTTGGTTGAAAATCCACCTTTTCTCCACGCCAAATTATCATGTGTTTTGGCCTTGTTTGATCCTCCAAAGTTGGCTTAGAAATGTAGAATTCTTCAATTAATTTTCCTACAAGATTAACAAACATATTAGAAAATTCCGAGCTCGGGCTCGGGTGATTGCTCCGCTTGACATGCCAATCTATGGCATGTCATAATAGGGAGATGAAGAGAAAAAAGAATGACTAAAAATACTTGATTAATTGATTCCTAAAACCTTAAGGGCTAAAGCTCTTTAAATAGATTCAACAGACATGACTGACTAATTGCAAAATTACGAGAATACACACTAGACTAAAATAAAGACAATTACAAGAAATAACATAAGAAAATAATCTCTCAGACTCCTTAGACTCGTCTAGCATACTGTTTCCCTACAAAAGCATTTATAACATCATTTCCCTTCGCTGAAATCAGCTTATCCTCAAGCATGAAAGAAGGAAAGGTCTCACGAAAGGTATGTATATCTTCCCAAGAAGCCTCCTCCAGAGGTAGGCTTGTCCACTGAACCAATAGTTCCCACGAACCACGGTTGAGGCGAGTGCACAATATAAATGCTGGTTCAAGAACATAACAACCTTCACGAATAAGTAGTAATGCGGTAGAGGTGGCTGGTAGTACACCCTTCAAACGTTTAAAAAGGCTGACATGAAACACATTATGAAGATGGCAATCGTCATGAACTTGGAGACGGTAGGCTACCTCCCCCATACGCTCAAAGCCAATCTTCCTCACTTTTTGGTCATTTGCCTTCCAAACAGCCACTTACCTGATTAACATCCTCCCTACAAAAGTCCTATCTCATAAAACTCCATTCTCTGTTCCAAGACCCCAGGTATTTGGAGGTTCCTGCTTTCCCAATCTTCGACCGTATTACTCAAATCGCTCCAACCACGTTCAGTCGAGTGTGTTTTTCTCAGCTATTCTTTAAATCCAAGGGGTGTCTTGCTTTTCACCTTCCCCAGGCCGGAAGTTCACTTCCATGAACATTCTTTTCCAAGCCTTGCTTCTGCTTCTCCGTCTACATTACCCACTCCTGTTTCCATTCCAATAGTTACCCCTCCCTCTATCATTTTCCCTAAGTCACCTTCAACCCCTTCTGAAGAGAGCTTCCGTTCTTCAGAACTTGTTATAGTTCCTTATCCATGTTCTTTCTCTCCCTAAAATGTTCTTTCCATGATTACTCGCCGTAAATCCAGCATCTCAAAACCCAAACTCTACTATTCAAATACCTCTATTCTCAATGAACCTACATCCTCAAGGAAGTTGTCGAATTTCCTCAGTGGATGATCGCCATGTCTAATGAGATGTCTGCTCTCATTCCTAACAAGACATGAACGCTTGTATCTCTCTCACCTAGTGCATCTGTTGTTGGCTGCAAGTGGGTGCATCGCTTAAAGCCTAGCACTGATGGTTCTTTGTCTCCCTTGAAAGCCAGACTCGTGGCAAAGGGGTTTTCATCAACAGGAAAATGTTGACTACTTTGAGACATTCAGCCCAGTTGTTGAACATACAACATTTTGTTTTGTGCTTTTTGTTGTCTTCTCCAACTCGTGGCTTATAGGAGGAAGCTTTTATGGAGCAACCACCTGTTTTTGTTGATCCGTCATCCCCCACACTGCTATGCCGACTTCATAAGTCCATTTAAGGCCTCAAGCAATCCCCTAGAGCATGGTACTTCAAGCTCTCCTCTGCACTTCTGCAATTTGGTTTTCGTTTGTCTGATGTTGATCCCTCGTTTAGTCTTAACAAAGACTCAGTTCAGCTACTAATGTTGGTCTACGTAGACGATATCTTAATTACTAGTAACTCCACATCTACTATTTCAGCTGTAGTTACTTTCTTGAGCCAAATTCTCAATGAAGGACTTAGGGACCATCCATCATTTTCTTAGAATGGAGGTCTCTGCTTCAGACAACGTCTTTCTCAGTCTACCTATATTTCCAATCTTCTCAACCAGGCAAATTGATCTGATTGTAATGTTGTGGATACTCCTATGCTAGTCAATCATATTCTGTCTATTAGAGATGGAGTTCCATTGCCCAATGATCGGGGGTCTCCAGTCCTCCTCGTTGACACGCCCCAACATTTCTTTTGCGGTTAACAAACTCACTCAATTAATGCATTGTCTAACAGATTTACACTGGAAATCTGTCAAAAGACTCTTACGATACCTAAAAGGTACTATCTCACATTTTTTGCAGATTCACAAAGATTCTGACTGTCGTTTTTTAATAGGGTACGCTGAGGCAGATGGAGGTGTTCACCCAAGCAGAACTGAATTTTTCTTTCCCTCTCTATCAATCTTCTTCTTTAGAAAGCTTACTCAACACGCTAGCTTATTTGTTAGGCTGAACTAAATAATCACTATACACAATCGACTGACTAAGGTATATCTAATTATGGGAAAAAAGACTCACTTAGCTATGCTTTAATGAAGAGATACATGTCCAGTCAATCACAGAAAATTTTAAAATGCTTCCAGCTTAGAAGCATCCACACAGATAGATAGAGAGAGGGTAGGAATTAGAAAGATAGAGACAAATACTTTATTTATGAGAGAGACAGACTCCCTTGCGATATAAAAGCAGAAGAAAGTTCACACCAACCAGTTGGTATGTTTTGAGAACGGGCTCAAAATTTGAGTCTTCTCCCTTGCATACCTTATAAATATCATCCTACGACAATCAATCAGCAACTACCGTCGATGTTGTCAATGACAAATGTTTAATTGCATGACAGAAATAAAATGGCAAGATGTTGATCTACAACATCTAGAGACGACAACAAGGTTGACCAAGGATGTCATGCCATTTAATACATAACTAGGATTTTGGTTGGTAAGAAGACACCAAAGCCCGATATAATACATGGATCTATCAAATGTGACATGGGCATAGGACATAACAAAAAGATGAATTCAAAAGGAACCAATATATATGTTCAAAATCTTGACTGTCTAACCAGACTTCCATATCTAGAGAATGTCAACCAGTACAACGTTGAAGTACTGAACACTCCTAACAAAGTTAATGAAGAGCTTCTGAGGGAGATCTTGGTTTTGTGGCTTTAGATCAAACTTAAATTCAGCTTTAAGATATATACATGTTACAGCTATTGCCTCCCTCCTTCCAAAGATTTTATTTTTTTCTTAGTCCGCATAGAACATCCAACTTATACACCTTTAACAAAAGAAGAATGTCAGAATTTGAATGCCAAACCAATTTAATCCTCAAGATTTGTTGTAAGACATCACTGTCAATAGCTACCACTGCCATAACCTTTCTGACCCTGAAAGATAGCACTTTCATCGTTCATTCCGTAAATGCCACAAAAGTAAAGCATCTAAAAACTAACAGAAATGCTCAAAACTCTCGACAAGAACTTCCCAGCACACTATCAGTGTTCACAACAGTTAACACGACTTTTGCATGGCTTAGCTAGTAAAAATCAACTTCATTTTCATTATTTGCAAACACGGTCACCTGATTAACAATTCCAACTGAGGAAGTTTCCACTTCAGCTTACCGGTCACATGTCGTGAACGAAGAGCCATAAAGTTCTGTTAAGTCTCAAAAAGACTTAATATTCACGAGGTTTTAGTGGTCAAATTGCTAGGATCTGTAATAATTTAATTAAAAATAATTATATTTTTTTAAGAATAATGCTGTAGCGATGCCACAACATCAGTAACGCTGTTTTTACGTGATTTTACCCGATATTTTATATATTTTGTATTATCACAAGATTTTTGTTTACATGCAATTGTAGAAGATTAATGAAGATAAAGGCGAGAAGAATCACGAAAAAGAAGGAAGAATCAACTCAAAATCAAATTTGAAAACAAGAATATCTTTGAAGATTTGGAAATCCTTCATAATCTCAGCTACTTTCCAAACCGATCCAGATCTTCCTCCAAATCGCAACCGCCTTTCAAATCTGTTGAAGCTGCACGAAGTCTACTTAAAGGAAGGTGAATACCACGAATTGGGTGTGTAGAATTGGGGAACGGGATTCACGATCAAGCTTCGGGCGTAAATCCGAAGAAGAGGTTCACGGCGACGATCACGGCGGCGAGGAAACGAGGTTGTGCGACCAACAGCTTTCGACGGCAAGGACCAAAATTCTCTCCCTTTGCTTTTCATTTTAATTTCTGTGAATTATATGAACTTCTGATAGTTAGTGTAGAACTATTTTGTTTGAGTTAAAATTATAATTTTTCATACATTGATTTGCTTAATGAAATTGCATGCTATCTTTTAGAACTCGTTTTAATAAGTGTTTATATATCTTTACTTGGCTGTGATTATCCCTCGAGCAATCACGACAATACGCCCTTGCGTGTTTGCTAAGTGTTAAACCTGAAAATTATTTCTTTGCATTGATATCATTTAGGGCAACACGACAATATGTCATTGCGTGTTGCTAAGACGTGTATTAAAACTATTAGGTGGTTAAATCGAGTGACACAGTTTAACTATGAGTGTTTTTATCATGTTCATTCCAACCTAGTGCGGTCAAATCGAACTTGTTCTTAAACCCAACCATAGAGGCAACGCCAGCCCCAGTTTATTAGTGTTCGGATCGGAACTAAACTGATGTTGTGACTAATGTTGCAGTACCCACCGATGACATTTCAAGTAAATCAATTTACGGAAAGTCCTAGTCGAGATTCTTGCGAATTCTCAATTCGACCACCAACTTTACTTTTCTGCTTAATTTAGGACATTAGTTAGATACTTTAATTAATTGCTTAATCTAAGATTAGAAAATAGATATAAAAATCAAACATTTAATGTTATTCTTTATTCTTTATAATACTTTGTAATTTATTCTTTAAATTAGAGATTTGACTTGTCTTCGTGAGATCAACATTTATTACTACATTGCGACACGTACACTTGCGTTTTAGCGATTACATTTTCAACCAACAAGTTCTCTCTTCAACTCAGCAGGTATTTTAGCACATTTATGCAAAGCCTTACCGACCACGCCACCATCTGCCACCTCCCCTAGTTTGGTATCCTCATCCTCGCTCGCAAAAGTTGACTAATTACTTGTCGTATTCAAAAGTCTAATTTAATGTATGTGTCACGTGTGTCGCTTTAAAATTTTGGTCAAAGAATGAAAATTAGAATGCCATGTGACACAAATTTTGGACGTTATGATTTAATGTTTTTGTGTGATATTTGGACACATAATCAAATTTAAAATTTAGTAGGAATTCTCAAATCAGAAATATGCAATATTTTTTATTATATAAATGTTAGGAAAATCTTGAATAACTTAAATGTAATGTTGTAAGATTATGTTATAATATTATATTTAATTTATTAATCGATTATAAAAGTAAAAGATATAAAAACGGGTTAAAAAAACTCTAATTATTTCGTTCAAGCTGACAAAGAGAGAAAAAAGATAAAAATAAAAAAAGAAAAAGAGAAATGTAATTTCCAACTATGGCAACCCCTTTTTGGACCCATTAGAGTCAAGTCCGTTGAAGGGGTTCCACACCTCCACCACCAAATGAAAGCTTCATGTTTGGTAGAGCCGGCAAACGAGTCGAGCTCGGGTTCGGCCGGCTCGTCGAGCCTACCGAGCTATTCGAGCCGAGCCTATCAAGCCTGTCGAGCCTATCAGGCCTTTCGAGCCTAATCGAGCAGAGCTTGTCGAGCTTTTTTTCAAAAAAATTTTGCTCGAGCGAGCTATCGAGTCTCGAGCTATTCGAGCCGAGCGAGCCCAACTCCCGAGCCTAATCGAGCAAAAAACGAGCCGAGCTTAAACGAACCGAACAATTCGAGCGTAATGAGAAATTTGAAAAATAATCATTATAAAATTTAAAAAATTACATAGCATTTATTGAAAAATTACATAACATTGTACCAAAATAATTATATTGTGCATCAATATTCAATACTCAATACATATGTAAACTTTAAAAAAAA
>QAOC01038467.1:0-30227 GCA_003255005.1 Begonia fuchsioides | reverse complement strand
AAGGTCGACCGTTTTAAAACTGAAGGTCGACCGCATGTAGCTGTTATGCGTGAATTCTATAAATTGTAGAGGTTAGCTGATAATTTTTTTACGGACGATACCCCTATGGAGTAGGTTCGTTCTTTTGTACTCTTTTTGAACAATTAAACAACTTTTTGTAACATATTTTACTTTTTAATGGCACAATGAATGCTTTCAGTGTTTCTATTTCGATTCGTACAATGCATGAGTATTAATTGTTAACTCTTTTGCGAATTGATTTCAAATTGGATGCTTTCAGTGTTTCTATTTCGATTCGTAAAAGACATGTTGCATGCTGTTGATTCTATGTTTCGAACTTTCGATGTTATTGTCTTCGAGTTTCTTTGAGATATTTATTCGATGTATTGTTTTTGTGTTTCTTTTGCGTAATGGAGGCGATACATACAAATGTTATCATGCAAATTTTTTTTTGGCTTGAAGAAAACAATATGCATAAAGACATTACATAATATCGAATAAGTTATACAACTTCAATAAACGAAATTTTTTTTTTCTTGTTTGGCTCGTTTGGCTCGGCTCGTTTAGGCTCGACTGGCTCGGATCGGCTCGCTCGTTTAGGCTCGAGGCTCGCGAGCCGGCTCGAGCCAATTTTTTTTTTAAAAAGCTCGACAGAGCTAGCTTGAATAGGCTCGAAAGGCTCGGCTCGTTTGGCTCGTCAGGCTCGACGAGCCGGCCTTTCCCGGCTCGAGCCGGCTCGATTGACAGCTCTATGTGGTGGGTTGATCGTTGACTGGTAATGTTGTATTTTAATTGTTAACTTTGACTAGAAAATTTGATTGATATTTGACCATGGATAATTAAACTTTGACTTTTCAAGATGAAATTTCTTGATTAATTTCGACTTTCCAAATGTGCTGGTGCCTTTCGTTTGACCAAACTCTGCTTGATTTAGGAATTTGATATATAACAAAGCTACTTTGATCCCTCTCATGACTGCCAAATGGTGTCAGAATCGATAACGATCAATTCCTACAAATCTCTTTTGTCATTTTAGAACTAATGAGAGTGTTTGTTGCTCCTA
The DNA here is from genome assembly GCA_003255005.1 of Begonia fuchsioides. Classification (NCBI taxonomy): domain Eukaryota; kingdom Viridiplantae; phylum Streptophyta; class Magnoliopsida; order Cucurbitales; family Begoniaceae; genus Begonia; species Begonia fuchsioides. Next base: position 29,164 of record QAOC01038467.1, on the reverse strand, counting down.
GTGCCAGCTCGTTCATATTTAAGAAAATCAAGCATATATCTGCATTGATTAAGCTTCTTAGAATATTCCACTAAGTTGGAGGCTAATAATAGAAATCATAAAAAAAAAAATGAAAGACAAAAGACTCCCCTCGAGAGGTAAGTTAATTATGTTTTTTGCATTACATATTTAATTACATGATTTATGATTGCTAAAAATTTGTTTCGGTGGTTGACTATCGAGTAAGGATGCAACCCAATCGTCAGCACGTCTATTTCATGATATATATATATATATTTATATAAGTTAATTGACTTGATTTAGATGGTACATAATTATTTTAAATTTTAATGCATTTTCTATTCTTAATTTGTTGTATTATTTGGTTGACATACAATGGTGAATATATGTGATATCATTGTTGTGTTATTTTATTTTAGCGGTGCGAGGGTGAGACGAACACCCATGGGTTGCCTGAGAAATCTCTAAACCTAATCAAAGTTAATTACGTGTGTTAGATCGGTGGTAGGTGAGAATATCACTCATGAGTTGTCTGAAAATTCCTAAACTTGCACAAAGTTAATTACGTGAATTGGATAGATGTGGCTTGATATTGACCTCATGGGCGATGTCAGATTTCTTTCTCTCTTACGAGAGTTGGATTTGAGGTTGGAGACTTGGTGTTTTTAAAAGTTTGACCGAGACGTGAAATTACTTATTTTGGTGTTAAGGGTAAGCTAACACCGAGATACATAGATCGATTTAAAATATTGGACTAAGTTGGTATTGTGAGACTTGGATTTAACTTACCATCTTAACTTAATTTCAACAATGTGTTCCACCTTTCCTTGCTCAAAAAACATATATTGGATCCTTCGCACACGCTTGAATTGACTCACGTGCTTATTGAAGAAGATGTGACGTATGAGGAAGATACTAAACGAATTATTGACTTGGAGATTCACATAAATCACAGGAAAGAAGTTCATGTAGTTCGTGTGCTATGGCAAAACCATACAGAAAGTGAGGTAACTTGGGAATTAGAGTATGATATGATGGAAAAGTACTTGCGTCTACTCAAGGGCTTTAATTAAGTATGTATTTAATTTTAGAGACTAAGTTTTTTTAGAGTTTATGGTGTAAAACTCCAAATTTTCAATTTTTGGATTTCATGGGAAATTTTTCGTAAAGTTTGACTAATTGTTTGTCATATTCATAACTCTAATTTGTCGTTCTTTATGTTTTAGAATAAAGAATTTTTGGCTATTGAAAAATGACTTTGGTTCTAAACTATCCTATAAAAGTAAAGTTATGAAAAGAATGAATTTCTTGATGTAAAATGGTAACAAACCAAAACCTTGATAAAAGAGTAGGGTGTCTAGGCGATACACATTAAACTTTAAAGGGGAATATTAAAACGATGAAAGATGTAGTTAATGAGGTGCTAATATGAGCCAAAATACATGGTTGTTACAGCAGATTTGTCCAAAAAGGACTAAGACAAAAAAATAGTTATTAATAATTATTGTAAATGTTTATTCGATCATGCTAATATGTATTTTCCCAGTTCTCGAATGAATTTCTTAAGAATACTTGTGTTGTTCACATGTTTTCTAAAATCATGATAGAAGAACATTTTACAATACTTTTATAAATCAAAAGGTTTTAACATGAAAATAAAAACAGTAGTTTCATAGTAGAACAACAACAAACTCAATTCAATTTGGTTGGGGAAATTCAAGTTATTGTCACTGGTAATGAAAAAAAATACTTTTATCTTTCATTCGATGTCGAATGAAAGATATTGACAAGAAGTATACCAAGAAGAAATCAAACTAGAGATAATATATATGTATTTCAAAACTCATGCTATGATGTTGTAGATCTAAATGAAAGAATATAATTTATGAGGTGTATTTTTTTAAGGCGTTGGCTAAAATTGTAACACCCAACTTTTTGATGTACAATAACATTATGTGAATATAATATTTTATGGTTAAAGAATAAAATGTGTTAAGAAAAGATGAATATAGAGACGAAATTACATCTTAGAAGTAATGAATTGACGAATCAGAACCAATATTGGTATTTACCTAATTATGAGGTTTTAGGGTCATAACATGAAGTTGATTTCTTCTAATGGAATTTAATAGATTAGTAGATGGAACTACAACAACAAGAATTTCTTGATTTAAAAACGTATAAAGAAAGTTATGAATCTTAAACCCAAAAGATTGGAACAAATAATAGGTTGTAATTTTGTAACAGAGCAGTTTCTATGTTATAATCATATCATGCCTTAGAATACCATAACTGGCAAAGTATTCTTCTACAAAGTTCTAGTAGACAAGATAAGAAGATTGATAGGTAGATCAATTCTATTGGACTTCTGGTGATGAAGTTATGTTTATTTAAAGTTGGTGAAGGAAAACCAGACTATAGGATTATGGATTTTGAGCGATGTTTGGTATTTTGTATATTGGATTATGTTAAACTCATAATTTGAAGTTTAAATCTTCTACAAAGTTATACGAGACTCAATAAGGAAAAGAGGAGTTTTTGAATTATTGAAATCCGAGTTGTGGAACGAAAGTTATGAAAATTTTAAAAATGGTCACCCCTTAAAACTTTTGGGGTTTATTAAGAGTCGATACCTTGAATGAGAGGTCGACATCTTATTGCTGAAATTATAACTTTTCAATAAAATTTTAGGAAACTCAATCCATGATTAATTAAGGATTGACCAATAGAGAAGTGTCACGTAAAAGGGATGAGGACACCTCATGCATGAAGATGCGGTGAGCTTGGATAACACACCTCATGCTTGAACAACATGACTCTTTACCTTTCAAAGGGATAAAATTTGTTAAGTCTTCAGCTATTAGCCATCATGACCCTAAGATCTCTCTTGCAGCTCTCTCTCCTCTCTAAAATCCTTTCCAAATTCGCTTGATAAAAATTAGGGTTTGAAATCAAAGTATGAGGTTTTAGTGTTTAGTACAAGAATTTTGATATTTAAGGGTTAGAAGTGAAAGAAGGAAGGAAGACCACAAACTTAACCTTGAGGTACAGAGTTTGTTATTCAGCACCACCTACCTTTGTCCTAGGTTGGATTATAAGTGATGAAAATGACGTTATATGGTTAAAAATGCATGAAATTGTAAAGATAGTTTATGAGTATACAAATTATAAGTCACGTTACCCGGTTTCTTGAATGAAATTTTTACAAAATCTTCAAGATAGAAATTGTGACATGCCACGGATTGGCATGCCAAGCGGAGCAATCACCCGAGCTCGAGCTCGGAATTTTTCTAATATGTTTGTTAATTTTGCAGGAAAATTAATTGAAGAATTATACATTTCTAAGCCAACTTTGGAGGATCAAACAAGCCCAAAACACATGATAATTTGGCGTTGAGAAAATGTGGATTTTCAACCAAAAACCGAGAGCTCCGGAATCAAGCCCGAACCCGATTGAAGTACCACGTTGCATGGCAAGTTGGAGTCCCACGCAAAAGTCATCAAGGGTTTCACGACTCAACTCTCCAGCATTTACATGGATTGAAGGAATTTTATCACATTTTTAGCTTAATTTTTACGTGAAGTTTACGTTGGATATTTCGAGAACCCGAGAGGGTTTCTCGGCTAGGTTTTATTTTATTTATTTTTGCATGCTTGCATCGGGTTTTGCATGAGGTATTTTCGGCTAAGAGAAGGGTATTTTGGGCCAAGGAAGAAGGGAAATTGGCTGAAGAGATTCAAGATCACGTGGCTTTCACATTTTTGCAATCTCATTGGTCCAATTTTCCCTCATTTATTTCAATTTCTAGCATGCAAGTTGCATGCCTTTGGCCATCAATTTTCCCTCTCTTTTTCCCACTCTTCTCAGCAAATAAAACCTACCCCATTGCGTGATGGTAAGGACAATTTGGAATTTGAATTTAAGTAGCTTTTTTAGCTCTCCCTTCTCAGGCATTTTCCACTTTCAGCCGGCAGCCGGAAGTTCTCCGGCCACCGTGTGTTCTCTTCAAGATTTCTTCCTTAGAGCTAGAGATCTCTTCTTGCTTCAAAGTCTCCAGCCTTCTTCAAGGACGTAGGGTGAGCTTGAAGTCCATAAGCTCCTTCTTCCATCGTTGATTTCGTTTGCAATTTCATCTCCTCCGCTGTCCAGCATTTCCGGCCACCTCCCAACAACCGTTACTGTTCCATTACATTCCGACCGATCCATCCACATGATTTCCTTCATTTTTTGAGGAATATCACCTATCTTCTTCCTAGAGTTCCACTCAAAATTTCAGCCCTAAACTCGATCACATCGTTGAGTTATCGACGTCCAAATTCTAGTCCAATTATGGAATTATCGAATTATCATTTTTCCATTTAACCTAACCCGATTCTCCCACTTCCTAAATTTAAACCCCTTCCATTCCGTGTCAAATTGGTCATGATATCTTCTAATAAAGTATAGCCAACACGTTAAGGTTGAAATTGGTACTTTAAGTTTTTTGATCAGAGTGCTGTCGATAAAGTTATGGAAGCCACAAGTTTTTGGTGAAACAAAGTATTCCAAGTTTGGCTTATATTTTTTTATTTTATGATGTTAAGGTATATAAGCAAGATCATTAGATCATTAAGGATTCAGAATACCAAGCTTAAACTAAAGAATCTAAGTAAGTAATCATTGCATATGTTTGGCCCTTGTGGGACTACATCACAAAGGATATGACATAGGATGATGTGTTTGATTACTTAGATATCCATTAAGTAAGAATGTCTTAGGAGTTGTTTGTTTTTATGATAATGTTATTAATAATATTCTGTTAGGGTGTATCGCATCGTACACCGACCGAAGTGCTTTGGGTTTGATTGATGCTTGTTAAGTCTTGAAAAAGACTTCATTATATCCATCAAATTTATGAAAATTGTTAAACCTTAAGTAATAAATTGAGGGATTTTATGCTGAAATCTGTATTTGGTGCTGCAGCTCACGCTACAACACAGAATCCACAGGCAGTTAATGAAATCACGTTAATTTCGGTAATTCGGAGAATATTTTTATTTGCCCGATTGGTTACCTATTTTGCAGGGATTATGCTGGATAAAGATGGAAAGCAATGAGTTGAAAAGAGATAAAATCAGAGACATTTAAATAGCAAATCAATATGAATTAGAGAGAGAAAGATTATCTCTATAAAATCTCCGTAAAATCAGCATAAAATCTGCATTAAATTTGGAGAGTCTAACAGATTGAAGAGAGAATCAGAGCTGCCACAAATGTTAAATAGAAGCCAAATCCTGAGGAAGAATAATTGAGATCGGGAGAGCGGGAGATAGACGGAAACTCAGATGAGACGCAGCCACTCTGTGCGATTTGAATTGGATAACCGGAGCCGATTCAAAAAACACCGGGGTTTTGAAGAAAGCGATGGTGAGTCTGTTTATATCTTTTAACATATTTGCATTGTTTTTAATTCAAACATGAGCTAAGTTTTTATTAGGTTAAATTTGTGAAGTAACAGTTTACAATTTCTCAGTTTTTAGCCATTTGACTAATTTAACTAAATCTTAATTGTTTATCGTGTATAATTTGGATGCCACAGTTATAAAGAAATTAGTGAAATCTAAAACGCCATTAGAAATCACATAGAAATTGGTTAAATTACTCGGGTTGTTAATTTTTGTTTTGAATTTAAACAAAATCATTTTTGTTTAACGTAAACGATAGCTCGAGGGTAAATGATTAGGATATGTAATTAAAGTGTTTGGATCTCATTGTTCTTGCCATAAGATTGGAAGAATGTGAGAGAAGAACTGAATCGGTAGGCGACGCCAGCCATCGATTAATTCTAATTCTTTTCCATCAAAATGTGCTGCACATTTACCGGGGTCGACACATGTAGGACGGGGTCTACACATGTAGGACGGGGTCTACACATTTACACTCTGCACTACATTTTGTGTCGACCCAAAATATCTTATGTCGACCCTTGTAAAATCCAGAAGCTTAATCCAAAATACTTTGTGTCGACCCACAACCTATTGTGCCGACCTCTGTTCAAAACAGAGGCCGAGTCTTCGAAATTGTGTCGACCCACCTATATAATTTGTGTTGATCCAAAATGTAGTGTAGCGTGCAAATGTGTCGACTCATCTAAACTTTCTGTGTCGACCTTACCATAATCTATGTGTCGACCAAACAAAGCTGAGCTTGCATTTTACATGTCGACCCAACCTATTTGTGTCGACCCCGTCCTACATGTGTCGACCCCGTCCTACATGTGTCGACCCCAGATTTTCTAGAGACGGATCCTTTAGATTTGTGTCAAGCCCAACGTACATATGTCGACCCAAGGTATTTGACTTAGTCTTTAAAAAGTTTAGTTAACCTAATTCACCTCCCGTTCGTCGATTTTTCATGAACGGAGACTTCCAACCCCGATTCGAGGACCTTCAGATTGAAATAGGGACTCTGAATCGGGGTTGAAAGATAAAAAAATACAAGATTTTTTAACTACTGGGGAACATAATCTAACTATCTAACTAAAATAATAAATTACCGATTGAAAGTGCAGTACTTCCGATTGGATACCGGTATATCAACGATTACTGGAGATAGCTATTAATGTGTCGTGAGGCTAAGCTAGTAAACTTAGACTTTCTCATTTTTTAAACTTCCGGTTACAACATAATATATCAAATTTTAGACAATTTATAATGATTATTTTTTAGGCTTGTTTTTGGCTCGATTAGGCTCGGGAGTTGGGCTTGCTCGGCTCGAGGCTCGATAGCTCGCTCGAGCCAACTCGTTTGCCGACTCTACTTGGGAGATGTTTGATGCATTATGTTACTTGTACTTAAAGTAGGTTATCATGTTATGCATATGTATAAATCATGTCCATGCATTATGTTTTATGAAAGATACGAAAATATTTTCTCATGCATGTTTTAAAAATATCACCCAACGGATGATGAAGGTGGTATGAGACACATTCATCATCCAATGCATAATTGTACGTAAAGTCAAGATCAAGTTATAGGAGAAGGTGAAATTGAATGCCTCATGGAAGCCATATGGTGCCTATTCACCTTCATACAATGTGACGCCCACACAGACAATGATAAAGAATAAAATAAATGTGAATGTTTTTCAAAAAATGTCATGCTCATTTAGCCATATATGCTCATTCGATTACTTACTAAGCTTTAAGTTGATAGGTTATGATTTGTGATGTAGGTGATGAAGATGAAGGTGAGAGACTTAGCCCTCCTTGTTTGATGTAACGATCATGTTGTAGACTAGGCAGATTCGGTGCGGGAAGCTTGAATCGTGAAGTGTCGACCGGTGGGAATGTCAATATGTACATTTGAAGTAATTTGGAGTGTTTACCTTTGAACAATGATGTGTTTTAAAAATTTAGTTTTGTTAATGATGTTGTGTAAAGATGTTTATTATGTATATTACACGTTTTGATTAAACTATATGTTATTAGTTATATGAGCTTTGCAGTATTTTATTTTATGGATATTTTTTATTAACAATGTCTAAAGTCGGGTACGATTTCTAATTAAAGTCTTTCGCTGTGTTTCCACGAAAAAGAATTTAAGAGGAACATTTTTAAAGAGAGAAAAGTTTTACCGCAATCATTTTTAAGTAAAGTTTTACGGGGTGTGACAAAGATGAGTTGAAAGTAATTCGTCACGAATTAAATAATTTTGAGTAAAATTTTATTTGCTCTCAACAATACCATTATGCAGATCTTTGTCACATGAAATATAATATTCTATTATAATAGATTTTTCAATTAATTATCACAATATTGACTTTCTTTATCGGATAAAAGACATTTAACTAACTTACTTTATTGTTTTCAACTTAAAATTGAAAAAGTATCAGATTTAAGCTAAATCAGATAAGTAGCATCATAACTTGAATAATCATCGTAAAAGAATGATGAAGTACGCACGAAATTATACTTGAAAATTGTTACTTTTGGGTGCTTTGGCAGTCAACCTCTTCGAAGACTGATAGAATAGACTCTTCAACATTAAATGTGAGAATAGTTGCTCATTGGTTCAATGGTCCTATCTGATTGCATACAGAGGTCTCCAACAAACTACATGACGAATGGTGAAGGTGAAAAGATACGGTTTACTAGGTTTAATGAATCAAGAACTAATGTTACTCAAATATAAAGAATATATCAATGAACAATAATTACTTTTACTTCTTTGCAATTAATGTTCTTTCTCAATGTTGTTAGTTCCTATATTGATAAGTTTTTCTGGTCTTCTGTTTTTGGCTTCTCGTGGAAAAGAAACTTCAGTGGAAGCCCCAGCCCCTAAGTCTAAGGGCGCAACCTCTGCACCTTTAGAGTATACAGACATTCTTCATTCTCAGATAAGAAAGGTGATATTTTGGGACATTTTAAGAGGATGATCTCCTAATTCCGCCTAAATATAAGTAGTTCGAGAAATGGTGCATTCGACCTTTTTATTCACATATTAAATTATTGAAAAGACTCATTCATTGCCAGATTTTACGGAGTGGATAGACTTGACTTAGTTACAGGATATAGATCACTTTCTTCCCGTTTTTGTTTGATTTTATATTCAAAATATGATGGTGCTGACTATAGCACATTTCCCAACTATCACAATTGATCTGCCAAGTAATTTTTTTTGCATCTCTGAACAGCGTCTTAGTGGCGACTTTCTGCACAAATGTTGTCTCATCAAAGCAAATTATATCAAGTAATAGTCATGAAAAAAATAAAGTATTGCTCTCGTGAGAAAAACGAAATATCAAGAAATAGCTGTTTTTGTCCACTTGTCTACGACATTTCTTCATCTCTTGAAAATGTTGGCTCTATGTCAATGACCTTTTTCTAAATTTTCATGTGAGGACATCTCGATGCAGTAGTTCATGACAAAAAAACAAGATTCTCGAAATTGATAAAGCAAGACACTCTATATTCTATTGTTGAAAATTATAATGAAAAGAACAATCTATTTATAAGTATTCACAATTTCTTCTAAAACGGAAAGTAATAAAACTTAATTATAGTCATAAAATCCACTAAAATAACTCTTGGTGTTTCATTTTTTTATTAACTTCTAAATTTAAAACCCACTAAGAATAACATTTAATGTTTATTCAACAAAACTCTCCCATAAACTTAAATGCTTCTACCATCCCTCATATCAATCAACTTCTTGTATTTGTCGAAAAGTACTTTCGGTAGTGGCTTTGTGAAGATATCTGCAACTTGATCTTGACTTGCCACATGGACTAATTTCACATTTCCTTACTTCACATGATCTCGGATAAAGTGAAAACGAACGTCAATGTGTTTGCTTCTTTCATGGTTCACTGGGTTCTTTGCCAACTCAATTGCCGATATGTTGTCAACTTGAATCACGGTTGTACCTAGTTGCTTTTGCTTCATCTTGCTTAACAAATTTCTAAGCCATATCGCATGACATACACACCAAGATGCTGCCACATATTTAGCTTCACACGTCGAGAGCGTTACAATCGGTTGCTTCTTTGAAAGCCAAGTAAATGTTGTGTTGCCCATAAAGAATACATATCCTGATGTACTTTTCTGATCGTCTATGTCTCTGCACCAATCGCTGTCAGAGTAACTAACCAACTTGTAATATTTTGCTTTCGAGTAGAACAAACCGAGTGACATTGTGCCTTGGATATATCGTAGGATTCGCTTTAACGCTTTTAAATGTGAATAAACCAGCTCCTCCTTGAACCGACTTATAATCCCGACACTTAATGAGAGATTCGGCCTTGTGCATGTGAGATAACGAAGGCTTCTTACCAAACTCCGATATTTATTCGCATCAACATGTTCTTCTCCATCGAACTTTGAGAGTTTTGCACCTGGTTCCATTGGTATTGAAACCGAGTTGCAATTTGCCAACTTGTACTTCTTCAAAATCTCTTTTGTATGTCTCTTGTCATACAAAAATACCTATCTCTTCTTTTCTAACCTCCAAGCCAAGGAAAGACATCAATGGGCCTAAATCTGTCATCTCAAATTCTCGTGTCATTGTGCTCCTAAACTCTCCTACCATTTCATCATTGTTACCCATAAAAATGATATCATCGACACAAAGGGCAACAAATATCTTATTAAAAAAAAATTTTGAAGCACTAATATGCATAAATGACTGGAGCGATGCCGTAACGAGAGACCAAGAATGAGAGGTGCTTTAGTAGAGGAATTCAAAAATTTAGAATTAAAAAATTATTAATTTTTTAAGTTCTAAACTGTAATCTTATGTAATTTTTTATATTTATATTTTGCACGTGATTGACAATTAGATGAGCGCTAACTTAGTTGAAATATATCTAATATGTAATGATGTAAATATTAATTTTTTTGTAAAACTTAATTTTTCAATGATATGTAATTTTTTTTTAATTATAATAAATATATTTTTATATTAAATATTTCAATAGAATATTTAATATAAAAATATTAAATATACTATTGAAAAATATTTAATTATTCTTTTAATTTTCAAATAATAGAATATCAAAAAAATTAAATAATTAAATAAAAATTAAAGTTAATTATATATGTTATGCTCGTTTGGTTTGACTCGAATATGCTCGAGAAACTCGATCGGCTCGGCTCATTTAGGGTCGAGACTTGCTAGTTGACTCGAACAAAAAAAATTTGAAAAACACTTGACATGTACGGTTCAATTAAGCTCGATAGACTCGACATGCTTGATTCGAAAAACTCGATTTCCTTGATGAGCCGGCTTGAAAGATGGCTCTATAAGTCTCTACTTTGCTAGGTTGGAATTTGCCTTCCTGACGGCCTCAGGGTCCAGCAGAATTTTCTAAAAACTGATTCAGTTCAGGTAATGTTCCTTGAGATTTTCTGCTTGGCATAACTTACCTAAATATGCAATAGATTTTTGTTCTAAAACCGACCAAATTGTAGTGACTTACGTCATCAACTGAAGAAAGGGATTGGGGTCTGATTTCTTTGACGTAACTGCAACAGTATAGGATTATAAATTTGGAGCAAATGTTGTTTTCTTGGGATTTTGCGCGTGAAAGGATAAAAAATGTTGCTGGGTATTGGAAAATTAATCCAGTTGTTTTCATGGAAAAAGTTCACACGTGATTTGGGGTTATGTTGCAGCTGCTGTGGTCTTTCTGTTCGTCACAATTATGGGAAAATGTGGCGAGACCGTTTCGATTAGCGCATCAAAGTCTCTTGATTATGATGCCCGTTTAAGCTTCGGAGAATCAGGGCTTGCCAATTCTATGATCTCGGTTACTTTGGAGTGAGCATCAAAGTAATTTAAGGTCTGCCCTCTCTTTTAACTCTTGCTTTGTTCTTCTGCGAGGGGGTAATTCCGTCTATAATTTCTTATTCATCATTTATATACACTCCCCGCCCCTGCCCTCTCTCTTTGAACCTCCATGAAAGTTAGACCCTTTTGAGATGGAATTCAAAGCTTTCTGCGCCCATATCTTCCCAGACTAATCTTTAACTCCATGAAGACCTTTGCTATATTCTGTAATCTGTGTCAGAACTTCGGCCAACCTGCAAAGAGTGTCCGTCTGACTTTCATGTTTATAAAAACAACAGAATTAATCTCAGTTCCAAAATGGTCGGTGACGAGATGGAAATCATGTAGAAATGTATTGACTTACTAAAAATACAAAGCAGATATGCCAGCGTCAACAGAGTAGTTAACCATTCCAAATTGTTATTTCTACTCAGCAGTGGTAATGATAATAGTTAATGCTGACTATAAATTGAAGACTTGATTTGTATTTTTGGAACTGGAATTGAAATAAGCAAGGGTATTATTCAAAACCATCAAGCAGTAAAGATTAACTTCTAAAACTTGATTTTTAACCAGGTCGAGGTCGAGGATTGATTGAGTCACCGCTATGGACTGATGATTCTTGACAGTTTGTTTCTGCGCCTAGGATGCTTCGTCAATTTTCTTCTTCTCAATCTATGAATCTTCTGGTTTTTTTCTTTTCCTCAAGGCGTGAAATCAAATTTTTGTCATCCAAAATAGTCAGTACTGTCACGAGAGTGCTCTATCCCCTTGGCGATTTTCGGGCAATTTTCACGGATCTCCTGCACTTTGTTAAATGTGCCGGCTCCATCTTCTCTCTCACGGATTCTCCTTCACTTTTCTGCTACTGAATACTCCTGAGAAGTTACTCTGCTTGCTGACTCTCTTCGTGGTTTCTCCAAATCGTCAGACTTGGGCGCTAGAGAAGTTGAGTCTTCTCTGATCACTGGTTATTGGTTATCCCTCTTCTCGACCTCTTTCGCAGATCGTTACTCATTCTACTGCTTGCTTGTTTAATTATGAACTAAACGTCACGAGTTAAGTTATGAAAAATCATTTTACAATTTAAAAATTATTATAATTATTTTTCAATGGTGCTATATGATAAAATAAATTTACTTATTTAAAATATGTAACGGAAACAACCAACACTAAAAAAAGCTTTACACACATAATTATATATATCATTGATCTAAAAATACTACGCATAATTATACAAACACTCCTCACGGGTCGTCACTCAACAATCACTTTTAATCAGAATAAACTCTTACTCTAAACATCATCTTCTCTCATCTACATTGTAAAACTTAAACTATGAACCTAGAGCTCAGTAAGTAATATAATTATAAAATGCATGAATGTGAATGCAATGTTTAGAAAACATATTAAAGTTCGTTACATATTTTCTTTTTAAGTCTTTTATTCTCTTTGAAATATTATAGGATCTCAAGAATACTGTCCACCACAAAATTCAACATCTACTGACTATGGCTCACTTACATTACTATTTGGTAAGTATTCAAGCTTGTAATAATCATTTACTTATTTACGTTATAACTTTTTCTCTTATTAATCATAAAGAGTACGTAAGTATGAGTTTATTGGTCTCTCATACGACCACTTGCACTTCATTCTCCCTTGATAATGTTGCGTTTTCAAAACCATGCATGAAAATAATTCGTTATATTTTTTAAGAAAACATGATGCGTGAATAAGTGACCATGAACAATTTATATGTATGCATGAACATAATATCATTCAATTTTTGCATACCCTCGAGTTATAACATTACATTCTGACACAATGCATCAATCATTTCATCACAAACAATGCACACAAACAATCGTCAAATGACTTGAGGTCAGTGTATTGTGCGTTATACCTCAAACAGTCCAGAATTATACATGCATCATGAATATCTTACCTTTGCAATTTAGTCTTCTTATGAAGAAACTCTTGCAAATTCAAAACAATATAGAATAAAGATTGGGATCAAAGGAAAGCGCCGATAACATGCTAAAGGCTTGGAAATTAAGCTCCAAAACTAAAGGCCTCTTGTAGATTTATGATTTTTTAAGGCTTTCGACTCTAAAAAAAATTATAGTTCAAGATTGTCTAGACAATCGGCCCAACCCCCAAACATGCCTTCATCCTCTCGCTAGTGGCTCTCTATCACCTCAATACCAAAAACAAACAGAGCTTGTTGGGGATTGAAGCTTCATGATCTTTCTATGCAAACCATTCAGAATCCTCTGCACATCTCTTCTTCATGTCTCCCTTCTCCTTCACCGTTTGGTCGGCCATCAAAGCAAAATTCGACTTCTCTCGGCAAATGTCCCCCTAGCCAGCACATTCAAATGGTCATCCAAAGAAGAAAAAATGAAAAATACCAAGAAGGTCCTCACTTTGAGGATCATTCTCTCCTCCACGATTTATTACCAATGGACCGCTCGCAAGTATCGCATTTTTGAAGTAAAATTTGATAAACCAGACTTGGTAGTCAAATGGATAAAGAGCTACATGTCACCGAACTCTTGTTCTCTCACTTCTCAAGCCTCTTAGCCAATATTGAATCTCCTTAATCTTTAATCCATCATTTTGGTCCAGGTATATTTTTCAAGTAAGTATTATCATTTAACTTAATTTTCGTTGTTGTTTTGACGCCTTTTGCAAGTATAGTATAATTTGTTCTAGATAGTAAATTTAAATCTAAATTGTAATCTAATGTTGTATTATATTGTTGAATTTGTTGTTGATTTCTAATTTCCTGCATGTGATGTGATGAAATGTTAACTTGTAATTTTTATGTTCCATCTTTACAATATTTCTGCTCCTGCCTAGACCTAACAATGGATGAGTTGTTGACGTGTAGTTTCTTCCACCTATAACTTGACAGTAGCGAATTTGATGTAAATTTTTGTTTCTTTAGTATAATTTACTTACAAAAAAAACAAATCTTTGTCATGCGATCGGTTTCAATTCAATTTTAACGGTGCTTAATGCACAAAGATGTAATCAGAGGTGATTTGGCATTGTACGTATTCCACACTCATAATCCCTATCCGCACCATCTTCATCATGCCCAGCCCAGCGCTGCAAAAAGACATGGGATGGGTCCCACCTTGAAGACCGTGGACCCACCTCTGGAAAGGAAAGTCCTATTCTATCCCCGCCGCAGAGTAAGAAGAGAGCGGTGCATCAACTCAAGGTAGGTGTTACGGCGTACGCGAGAGAGCATCAAATCAAAGAACGTGGACATACATGATGGGCCCCACCTCCAAAACTCGCCACGTGGCGGATTACCATTCCTATGATGGAAGATTCGCACCGGGTTTAATGATTGATCTACTCCCTCACCCTCCATGAATTATCCCACTATTATCTAACCAAACTAGCAACTCTAGCATCTATTTCCTGTTTTTAATTTCTTATTGAATTGTCCTATAATTATTTATTGATGAAATGCAGTGTTACTCTTTCATATCAGTAACGATGTATCTTTATTTATTTTGTAATCTTATATACGGTGTGATAATTGAATGATTATAGTAATAGTCCAACAAATACACTTTTACTTAAACGTTTCTTTCCCAAATACATCTATCTGACCTTCAAATTCTATCTCCACACTTTGTTTCTCCTTTAGAGGTTCCCCGGATCTCTGAAATGCCAAAAACATGTCGGATCCTCCAACCGCCGCATCGGAGCCCCAACCACACCACCGGCAACACTTGCACGGCGTTGCTCCGTCGACAAAGAGCTCAAAGATGTTATCATCAGCGCCAATGGCGGCCAGAGAATACCACAAGGGAAACTGGACATTACAAGAGACGATGATTTTGATTGCAGCGAAAAAGCTCAACGAAGAGCAGAGAAACAAATCGGGCTCTGCACATCTTCACGACCCAGAAGCCAGAAAAGGTCAGCTGAGATGGAAGTGGGTGGAAAACTACTGCTGGAACAATGGATGTAGGCGAAGCCAGAATCAGTGTAACGACAAATGGGATAATCTGCTTCGAGATTATAAGAAGATTCGCGACTACGAATCCAAGGCTTCCAACGATCCCCCCGCCACCATCTTTTCTTACTGGACTATGGAGAAGCACCACCGGAAAGACAATAATCTGCCGTCCAATATGCCTTTCCAGGTTTTTCATGCGCTCAACGACGTCGTCCAGAAGAAGCTACATCAGACTTCGGTAGGTGGATCCAGTAGTAGTGCCGTCCCATTCTCGTCGGTGCCGGTGCCGGTGCCTGAGCCGCTTCGTCTGCCGCCGTTGGACCCCGGGAGAAACACAACTTCTCCGATCGGGTTAGGTATTCTCTATCATCTGCGACATTATGACAGCCTCTCCTCTCCATGCGGATATAATAAATTTTTTTATTGCATTTAATTTAACAAAATATAATACAATTTATTGATTTTAACCCTATAATTAAACCTTAAATAACCTATATAATATATATAAATGATTAAGTATACATATTTTTTCCTTACATGTTTTATGAGGACGCTTTTGAAAAAGTATTTATTGTTGGTCAAAGCTGCAGAGTTTGAAAAACTCTGCCACATTTAATGAAAGAGCTTTATTTATTTACTTATTTATTTATTTATTATTTTAATATTCTCTTCCCCATTCTGTAGCAGTCGATGGCCCTAAACTTTAAATAGTTTTCATTTTTAAAATATTAAAATCATGGGTTGTGTCGCTCGATGAAGTGGTGTTTTATATGTTGACGGTCCACTTTGTTTTACCCCAAATCCAATATCTTCAGCGTATGACAATCGAAAGTACGTTCCCTAGGGTTTTTTAAGACTTAAGTGCAAACCCTAATGCTCTAAGTAGTTATTTAGAGTGTTGCTGTTTTAAAGTTATGTAATTTCAAGATAGTGTTGTATTTATAGTGATTGGCTTCGTCATTATGTGTTGTACATAGAAAGGTCTGCATCGTCGTCCGGAACAGACTCTAACGAAAAAAACAAATCAGATCCAAAGCGCAGGAAGGTGGAAGATGTTGGCTCTAGCATATTGCAGAGTGCTTCCGTATTGGCTCAAACTCTGCAGGCCTGTTCGGAGAAAAAGGAGAAACGCCACGGAGAAACGATGGCGCTTGAACAAAGACGTCTCCAAATCGAAGAATCCCGTAATGAGATTAACCGGCCAGGAATCACCGATCTAGTCGCTGCCATTGCCAACCTTTCCCAAGCTATTCAGTCATTAGTATCCGACCACCATGGTCGGGAATCATGACTACTTATAACACATTTTTATTTTATTTTATTATTACTGTTATTATGATTATTATTGTTGTTGTTGCGATTGTTGGTATTCTTGTATTTAGTGATTGATACAGTTGATCATCCATTTTCCCGTGGCTTCTCTTGTTCATTGTAGATGTTTCTCATCGTTAGTGGATTTCTGTTTCATAAGAGTGAAAGTTATTCGGGTTTGCATAGTCTATTATGCTGTGTTTCAACATGGATTATTGTCTAAATCAGTGCTGGTTCTACTATTTCCTTAATGTTTTTAAATGAAATCTATGCCACCAGTAAGATTTTTCAGCATGAGATTCGCGCTACTTTGTACTCTTTTCAAAGTAAGAGTTTGTTCATCCTATTTCTTCAAAGTTCAAAAGTTTGAGTTTTTCACCCTAGAAAAATGAGGGTATGGTGGTCACATTTGTCTTCCACATATTTCGCTGTGTCGTATGGGAAGTATGGAAAATAAAGTGGAGTGACATGTCTATTATGTGTGAGATAAACATGCTTATTAGGACCATCAATAATAAGGTGTTGCATAATAATGTCAGTCACTCCCCTTTTATATTCCGTACTTTACACGCGTCATATTAAAGATTTTAATAGGACACTGGGTAGAGTAGAATCAATTGAGCTCCCACTCATCCACATTGACATATTGATCATGCCTTGGTGTGGAAAAGGAAAGGCATTTCAAGATAGCATATCGAGAGAGATCAATCGAGATCTAGATTTGAAACACGTGGTGGAAGTTGTTCTTCCACTTGGGTATTTGGAGGCTGCTTCTTCAACACCTTATGATTGCTTATTATCGGAAGGATAGAGCCAAGGTCCCTTGTTGGCGGTGGACAAGAGGCATGTCACTTGATTTAGACTTGATCTCCACATTCTTCGGTCTCCTTTCTCAACAATTGAGTTCGGCAAGAGGCATCACGCTCGAGTTAGATTTGAAACTCTCATAATCAGTGGTTTTGTACACCCATCAAAAGTAATTGTTTGGATTTAATCCTTGTTAGTTGGGTTAGATTCTAAGCTAGGATAAGGAAAATGATGTAGTGCCGTGATATCATATTTGAGTTTATAAACATGTACTCATCAATTCATTAGTAAAATAAAAAAAAATATTGTGTCGTACAGATCAATGAACAAACATCATGTGTTTCGTTATCTCTAAGGTAAAATGTTGTGTACTTTACAAGCTCTCGAAATGGTTTATTGTAACCGTAAGAATAATAGAGAAAATCAATAAGTGAATGAAGAAGGATGATATGTGCAGTTCATTCTGAGTAGTCTTGGACTAAACTATGTGTGTTCTTCGTGCTACACTTGTTGCAATGCCACTCCCGGTGTGGACAAATTGTCATCCAATAAGTTCAACCTGTCTCCTAATTAAAAAACAAAACAAGAATTACATGGAAATTAAATAAATTTTACAAGGAGGATCTTGAAAATTAGTCTGACATGGCAGAGTCCCTAGAGAAAACAAGGACCGGTCAAACTGTCAATGTCGTTTAATCAGAACGTGGTCCCAGTCAAGATGTTCGATGTTCCTAAAGTACCCTCTACCGTCATCTTTGACAGTCGCCGTAATTACATCTCGGTAGCACCTTGGTTGCTTTCAGTCCATTTACTAATTGATCTGAATTGACTCAATCAGCTCTTGTTTCCAAAATCGTAACCTAAAATTGATCCACAATTTATCATTGATTTTCTAATTGATCTGAATTTGTTTAAAAAAAAATCATTTTGAATGGGTCTTTTTTCGTTTAGTTCGTTATTTTTAAAAAAAAAAAAGTCGAAAACAAAACAAAAAAGATATTCTCTAAAAACGAATATTTATCAAATAATCTACTAACTTGTAACTCTGTATCTAACCATTTACAAAAAAAAATGACCAAGTTAATAAATACGGTGCTAATTAACTAAATTACATCAAATAAACATTATATTAATTTAAATTCTACCTGATTTTTGTAAAAAAATCATTAAATGTATTCGGGTTATTCATTCAAATTTGGAAAGAAACAAAATCCGACATAATTTTTAAAATTATCACAAGAGTGGTTGGTGCTTTTACGAACGAATCTGGTGTCAAAACGAATACAACGAAGAAAATGAAGAAAAAAAATGCATTTTTTGTACTATTTTTGGGGATGGTTACTTGTCAGAATGGATCTGTTCCGGGTTCCGAAAGAGGCCAATCTTTGTCCTCGGCTATCAAGTGTATGTATGAGTGGAAACAAGTAGAGCTGGCAATCAAGCCGGCTCGAGCCGGGTCGAGCCCGGGAAAAGCCGGGTCGAGCCTGACGAGCCAAACGAGCCGAGCCTTTCGAGCCTGTCGAGCCTATTCGAGCCGGCTCTGTCGAGCTTTTTTAAAAAAAATTTGGCTCGAGCCGGCTCGGGAGCCTCGAGCCTAAACAAGCGAGCCGATCCGAGCCAGTCGAGCCTAAACGAGCCGAGCCAAACGAACCAAACAAGAAAAAAAAAATTTCGTATATTGAAGTTGTATAACTTATTCGATATTATGTAATGACCAATTTTTGCATATTGTTTTCTTCAAGCCAAAAAAAAATTTGCATGATAACATTTGTATGTATCGCCTCCATTACGCAAAAGAAACACGAAAACAATACATCAAATAAACAATACACTGAAAGCATCCAATTTGAAATCAATTCGCAAAAGAGTTAACAATTAATACTCATGCATTGTACGAATCGAAATAGAAACACTGAAAGCATTCATTGTGCCATTAAAAAGTAAAATATGTTACAAAAAGTTGTTTAATTGTTTGAAAAGAGTACAAAAGAACGAACCTACTCCATAGGGGTATCGTCCGATGGAGGTGGAGCAGCTGTGGGTGAGGCTGCCGGCGAAGTACAAAAAATTCCAGCCCACTGTCGGTTTTGTGCCTCGTCGAACCGCCGATCCAATGTTGCGAGGCGGACATCCATCGTGTCAAGCTGTCGGTGGACTCTCTCAAATGAATTCTCCATTAAAAGCTTGACGTCTTCCAAAGATGCCTCGATCCGGCGGGTTGTCGAAGGACGACTAGCTGCTGCAGCGCGTTGTTCTTGGTCGTACTCAGCCCCCTCGTGCTGGAGGGCCTGTGATGTCGAGCCCGGATGATCGCCTTTGAAGATCCACTCGCCGTCCGTGTTTTGTACAATACCCATTCTTGCAAGGGTAGATGTCGAATAGGTGTCGACTCTCCTAACCGGTACAGGTGTCTCGGAGGGAGGAAATGACACACCGTTTTTGTGGAAAATTTCCGTCAACAAAAGGTTGAACGGCATTGACTTGGACGAGTTTTCGAAAAGATCAATCATCCTTTTTAAAATTACATAACCAACTTTAAAGTTGGTTTCAGTGAAAATGTTATAAAGTACGTGCAAATCTATTCCACGCACATGATCCCTATGACCATCCCTAGGTAGGAGGTTATAGGAGATCATGTGGTGGACAAGACGAGCCGTGACGTTCAAGTCATTGGCTTTCGGTTTAGGGAGAAGGTGAGTGTTAGGATTTTTGACAACGGAGCGGAGAAAATCAGTGTACGCACCCGTTTCGACACAAGGAGGCTCGGTGAAAGCCTCATAGTAGCGAGGGGCTCTCTCGTTGTCATTACAGTTCAGCATCTCGTTGAGATAACGAGACGTGTTGGTTATGCGTTTTCCGTACACATAACTAGACACTTTTAAAGGGTTCGGTGAAAAAGTAAAATTGGCGTAAAACATGCGAATTGAGTTTTCGTAATACGGGCCCTGGAATTGAAAAATGTCAGACAAACCAACACGATTCAATAAATCATGTATCGGAAAGTTACTGATGGAATTTGGTACGAAAACACGGCTTGGAATAATGGACTTGCATTGGAAATCAGACAAAAAATTTTGTTGACATTCTAGATTAATATACAAATAAGAATCGAACATGGGCCCTACAATCGGTTCCTCCGGAATCGAAACGGAGGAAGCCTTGGATTTTTTGGAAACTTTGCATTTTTTACTACGCGAGGTCGATGCCATTTGAAGTAACCTAGACAATGAAAATAATAAATATAAACATCTAACCTCCTAAACCGTATGTAAACTCGATGCAAGTCATTTTTCAGCTGAATTTATAGTTACCTAAGTTTGCGGTCGACACCTGAGATTTTTCGGTCGACACCTATCGAGTGGGATGTATCTGCAGTCGTCCCCTTAGCGATGCTGCGGTCGACACCTATGCTGGTTTCTGTCTCCAGAAAATCGCCGATGAGTTATTTCGAAACGTAGGTGGTTCCGTGGTTTGTAGAGTAAAGAGCAAGGGAAGTGATACGTACCACTACGTTTTAACTCGACGAGGGCGTCGGAAAGTGTCGTCGGACGTCTGAATGGCTCGTGCGGTCGACACTTGGATTTCCTTAACTTAAGACGAAACCCTGGCCGCTAGGGTTTTAAGTCAAAGCTCTGGTCGAATTGCGGTCGACACCTTTACCTTCGGTCGACCCCTACAACGCTCTCGATGGATATGCGGTCGACACCTTTTTGACGCTGGAATGAGCTGCGGTCGACACCGTATACTCCCGGTCGACACCGTCAACGTACTTTATAATGCGCGGTCGGCACCTTCGTATACCTGCGGTTGACACCAAACGTAGTCCGGTCGACACTCATTGTATTTGCGGTCGACACTTAGATATATTTCATGCAGACGAATAAGATTAATTGAAAGAATGGAAATTTGGTGACATTAGAAAAGTGAGTAACAGAAAGAACAAATGTTAATGTTTATAAATTACAACGAAAGACAGATGTACGGGATACACGAAATGAAAAAGATCTTCGACTCGTCGCCGGAACATAACATTAACAGCTACTCTTCGAATTCCAAGTTCTTGAAATCCTCTTCCAGTTCGTCCACTCGTTGTTGGTCCCTCCGGACTGCGTCGCTCCAGTCCTTCATGCAAATGAGTGCCTCCACAAGCTCCGGTGCCAGACTTGCGCGTCGATCGTCGTATACGCGTCCACCTGCACTAAAAGCCGACTCGGAAGCTACAGTTGAAACAGGCGGTGTTAGTAAATCCCGTGTCATTTTAGCGAGCACGGGATACATGGCTGCGTTGGTTTTCCACCAACTCAAAATGTCGAAGGCCTCGTCTCGAGCAATTGGAACTCGATTGTCCAGATACACGTCGAGTTCACTCTTATCGAAAGCAAACGAATGCACGTCGCTTTCTAGTTGGGCGTCAATGGCATCCATAGCATTTAGTGGTATTCCGAAACTAGAACTACCACCGGACGTTGATGCCACATTGGACGAACTATGAGTTCTTGCCCCGGAAAATCTAAGTTGGTAAGTCTCAAACAAGATAGTAAGGTCTCTATGCAATGTGTTAGGATTGCATACGGGGGCGAAACCTAGGTTCTCCGAAATTTTATCGAGCATCAACTTCGTGCCCTTGATTTTATATTTCGGATGCATAATACTAGCAAATGAAAAAATTGGAGGTACTTGAAGCCAATATTTGTGAAATTTAAATTCCATTGAAGTTACGATTTCATTAAATGCATCAATTTTTTTATATCTTTCAAAGGTAGAAGTCAATCTTACGAACCACGGAAGCACTAGATGCGTAGTCGGATAATAAATTCCCGAGCATTCTTTGGTGGCTTCCAAAAATGGTTGCAAAAAGTCAAGAAATAGATTAGCCATATCACAACTACAAATATCCAAAGTAAGACATTGTGTCTTTTGACTAATAAAATCACAAATGACGTTCCAATATGGTTTAGCATTTTCTAACATTAGATATGTTGAGTTCCATCGAGTTGAAACATCGGTTTTTAGTTTTCGAGGTTTCAGGTTTGCCGCTTTGCAAAATTCTCGATACTCTTGTTGTCGGGCGTTAGACGAAGAAATAAAAGAAATTGCACCCCTGATTGCATCAATATGTGGAGAAACAAATTGCATGCCATCTTTAACAATCAAATTTAAAATATGGCAAACACACCGCATATGAAAAAGGGATGAATGACTACTATCGAATTGAAAATATTTTCTAAATTGATTAACACAAACATCATTAGCGGAAGCATTATCTAAGGTAATACTGAAAATTCGATCTCTTATGTTGTATTCTTGTAAAATACCAACAATGTATCGATAAATTGTGATACCACTATGAGGGTATTCACAACTCCGAAAACCTAAAATTCGTTTATTAAGTTGTCAATTCGCATCAATGAAATGCGAAGTGACAACAATATAACCGAGTGCATTGGGGGCACTCCACAAATCAGAAGTAATACATATAGACATCGTGAGCGCATGCGAAAATAAAAGAAGTAAATCATTTTTCATTTTTTCATACAATCTTATTATGTCGCCTCGCAATGTACTGCGAGGAATTCGCTTAAAACTTGGATTAATGAATTGTTGTATAAATTCTACGTTTCCCTCGTGATCAAAGATTGAGAGAGGTAACTCTCGCTGTGCCACAAATTTTGCAGCACCTTCTCGCATTCTATCATGCGAATAAACAAAATTTCCGGTTCCAAGAGCGTTTAATTGAGATTGCATACAATCTTTCATATGTAGTTGCTCGTGATTTTTTTTGTAATGCTGATTCATTGTGCTAGTTAAGCATAATGTTTGACACAATATTTACATTGTGCCCTATTTTCTATTGTCGTTCCTATTTTCAGTTCTATTATTTGAAAATATTTCCATATTTCCGACGTTTTCGATTTCTTTACTCGAGGGCCAGACGTGGATGCTTGTGCATATGTGTGTGTTAATCCGACAGAAAAAGCCGGCTTCATAGGTGCAACTTCTTGCACCTCGTCGTTGGAAGACGGAAACGTTTCAAATTCTACGTATTTCGGCGGTGAATCCATAATAAATAATGACTATTTTGAACAAAAAATCTACTTAATACCGTTCACCGATTTGTTGCAGCTTGTTAATTGCAGTAGAACGATGCTTGAAGGCTATAGAGTGATTTGCACAAGAGAGTTTACGTAAAACATTTATCAGCTAACCTCTACAATTTATAGAATTCACGCATAACAGCTACATGCGGTCGACCTTCAGTTTTAAAACGGTCGACCTTACGTTACCGTTGCATATGGAAGTTATAGCCGTTACATTATAACGGTCGCCCCTCTTTATAAAAACGGTCGACCTTTTTACAACTACCGGTCGACTCTTTTTTACACGCGGTCGACACTTTCACAACAATCATGCGTATTGCGGTCGACACTTAAAAACGTTCTGGAACGTATAGCGGTCGACACCTTATTTTGCGGTCTGCCATCCAAATTTACATATGCATTAAGTGTCGACCACGTGTATACTAAGTGTCGACCGCAATACAAGTGGTCCGAGCCAACCGAGCCAGCTCTCGAGCTGGCTTTAGAGCCGGATCGGTTGGCTCGGTATTTCCGAGCCCACGAGCCAACTCGAACGAGCTGCACTCTCGGGCTCGGATCGAGCGTTTGCTCGAGCCGCTACAGTGCCGAGCCAAATGAGCGAGCCGGCGAGCTGGCTCGCTCGTTTGCCAGCACTAGAAACAAGTAAGAAAAAATAACCATCGGAAACTTCAGTCACTAAGTAAAGGAGTGAAAATGACAAGATAATAGCAAGGCATTTAGATTTCTTGGCCACCGAGCCAACTTTTTTCAACGTCGGGTTCGATATTCAAATTGTTCAAAAAGTTTAATTATAACATAAGAAAGTTATTACAACAGTGGTTGGTACTTTTGCGGACAAATCTAGAGTTAAAACGAGTACGGTGACCAAAAGTAGGAAAAAAAACATTTTTTTGCACTATTTTTAGGACTGGTTACTTGTTAAAATAAACCCGTTTTGGGTTTCGAGATAAGCCAATCTTCATCATTGACTGTCAAGTGCATGTATGAGTAGAAACAATTAAGAAAAAATAATCATCGAAAACTTTGATTGCTAAGTAAAGGCAAGGGAATGATGACAAGCAAGGCATTTTGATTACTTGGACACCAAATAAACTTTTTTCAACGTTGGGCTCGGGCTCCAAATCGTTCCAAAATTTTAATTACAACATAAAAAAGTTATCACAAGAGTGGTTGGTATTTGTACGCACTAATCTTGTGTTGAAATGAGTAAAGCGAAGAAAAAGAGAAAAAAAAAAGCATTTTTTGTACTATTTTAAAGGCTGGTTACTTGTCAAAATTGACACATTCCGGGTATCGAGAGGAGTCAATCTTCGTCATCGGTTTTCAAGTGTATGTATAAGTGGAAACAAGTAAGAAAAAATAATCATCGGAAACTTCAGTCGCTAAGTAAAGACGTGAGAATGATAAGGTAATAGCAAGACATTTTAATTACTTTGCTACAAAGTAAACTTTTTTCAATGTCGGGTTCGGGCTCTAAATCGTTCCAAAAGTTTAATTACAAAATAAAAAAGTTATCACAAGAGTGGTTGTTGCTTTTACTTGGCCACCAAGTATCCCTGTCCCCTATGATCCTATCCCTCCCATCGATTAAGAAAAATCTGATCTCAAGGAAGCCCAATCCTTATTGGATTCTTTGCCGGGTAATAGAGATTTAGCCAGGAAAATTCCAGAGATGAGAAAGCAAGCTATTCTTCTTGCCTCGGCTGAAAAGCTTTTTTACCAGCAAACAGCTAAAAGTAAATACATCTTAGAAAGTGACAAATGCTCCAAATTTTTCCATGCAACTGTCAAAAAAAACCATAAGAGAAATTTCATCCCTTCCATCAACGGACTCTCTCGACCAAGTTCATGAGGAATTTGTGCAATATTACAAGAAGCTTCTTGGCCGGCCGAGCATCCTTGTCAAGCCTAACCTTAATATCATTCATAATGGCCCTCTTCTCTCGGACTCCGATTGTAAATTCCTCATGGAACCTATATCAAAGAATGAAATTCAGCAAGCCCTTTTAGATATTGAAAATGATAAATCTTCCGGGCCGGATGGATATACCTCAAAGTTCTTTAAAGTTACTTGGGCCATAACCGGGGACCTCTTCTCCAATGCCGTCTTGGAATTTTTCTCATCATCCAGGCTCCTCAAGCAATGGAATCATGCGCTTATAGCCCTTATTCCAAAATCTCAATCCTCTCCCTCGGTTAAAGATTTCTGCCCTATTTCTTGCTGTTCAGTTTTTTATAAAGTAATCTCCAAGATTCTTGCTAGTAGGATCTCAAAGCCTCTTCTCCGTTTGATTGACCCATGCCAAGATGCCTTCATAAAAGGAAGATCCATCACAGAAAACATCATATTGATACAAGAGCTTATGAGGAAATATAATGAAAAAAAAAGGCCTCCCGAGATGCATCACAGAAAACATCCTTTGGGATTCAGGCAAAGCTGTTGTCGCCTGGTCCACCATCTGTTTGCCTAAGCTGGAGGGCGGTCTCGGCCTCCGGGATCTCGACTCTTGGAATAAATCCTTCCATGCTCGGATTTGTGTTAGTGAGGGTTTGTCTTTATGTTTCCCCCTCTCGGGCCTTTTGTATTTGGAAAGTCAGCATGTTGGGTTTCCGATTGTGTTTTTGCTCTCCCTTGCATTGAGCTCGGGTTGCCCGGGGCGGTTTTTCTAGGTTGTAGATTTCCCCCCGGCTCTCCGCTCTTGATTTCACTTGCTTGTAATTTTTGTTTTTGCTTTTAATTTATTTACCAAAAACCCAAAAAAAAATAAAAGAAAGTTAGTCACGATAGAAGAAAAGCTCTCTTTTAATGACAAAATTTAAGGCGATTTTAGGATTTCCTCATCTCTCCAAAAGGAGCCCGACTTTTCGAGCAAACTGTCATCTTCTCGGTTCCGGAGTGGTGCTAACCTCCGCAGCATCTATAATCTTAGCTCTCTAACAGATTATATTCTTACTTGAATGTCCGCCAAATGATGATCGAATGAATGTAGCAAGGCCTAGT
Source organism: Begonia fuchsioides (assembly GCA_003255005.1). Taxonomy (NCBI): domain Eukaryota; kingdom Viridiplantae; phylum Streptophyta; class Magnoliopsida; order Cucurbitales; family Begoniaceae; genus Begonia; species Begonia fuchsioides. The sequence continues at coordinate 2,655 of QAOC01038467.1, read as the reverse complement.
GTTCCCTAGCTCGTAAGGGAAACAAAAATCAAGTGGAACTATTGAGGCTCGCCATATATTACTCACTTTAGTACACACTCAAATGTTGGGAAAAAACTCTCACCCTAGGAAAAAAGCACAAAGCTTCATTTTCTATTCATCATTAAACTAACCAAGATCCAAAGGAAAGAGGGGGACTATAAAGTCATCCCTACACAAAATTAGGGTTGCGAACTTGACCATCATTTTGGGAAAATCCATAGACATGGGTATGGAAAATACCATCACATGTCTAGCCTAAATAAGGTAAATTTCCTTGATGGCAGCCAAGGGTCACTGTCATGTGATCTCTTGGCTCTAAGAAGGCCCTCACACGACCAATTCAAAATGCATGCAAAACACTAAAGTTTAATGCAAAAATAAGCCTTAAAGTTTTACATTTACTTTTAAAAGGATACATTCTCCCTTCTTTTTGCACTTCAAAACCATGTGCCCTCTTCATACCATCATCAAACTTTCTGTTACAATTGCCATTCACGTGTGCTGCTTTGGGGGCAACACTTGCCTGCACGAAGAATTGGCGACTTTGATCAGGTTGAATCGTTATGTTGGGCGAAATGGTTTCTAATTCTAGACCTTGGTGAGGACTCCTTCCTTTTCGTTAGTGCCTTATCTCATTGTCTGATACTTTGAGAATCTTCAAAGATAAATTGACCTACGAAATTAGCAACAAGTTAAAAGAAAAATATCTTGGTAAGAATTTGAGCTCCATCAGTTGCATGTCATGATACCTACAAAGTTGTGATTTTCGAAGAAATTAGTGAAATAAATCGTTATCATATTGGTGCCCGAAAACGTAGGCAATTTGTCCAAGGACGTAGGCTTGTTGAACCTCATTATTCTTGGTGTTTTATTTCTTTTATTTTTTCTTTAGCATTTTGATTATATCGTACACAATTTCAGTCGTTTGTGGGTTTAAGATTATTCAATATCAATCGTTCCTAGCATTGAGAAAAATTATCTAGTTTTCCATACAAGCGATTTGTGGTAGAATTTAAAAGATTTGTTAGACTTTGCTAGATTTATATCATTAGCATATTTTTTTATTATAATAAATGAGGTATCGATAATACAATAAATATTATAAATAATTAATTAATATTTATACATTAATGTATTTTAATTACAATAATTATTCTACATGTCAATAAATTTAGCATTGAAAATTAAATATTTGAAATGACTTATACTCAGAGTTAAAATAATGCAATCAACTTCGATAGCTAGAACAAGGGTGTGAAATGTCAATGGCAATGACATTAATTAAAATAGCATGAATAACGAGGAGAGGACCATCTTATTCAAAACTCATATTTATTTATGTGAATTTTGACCTCTAATCTAGAATTTGAGCCACATATCGAGAAGCTTCCCATCTCTGTTTGATCCACACTCCCATTACATCGGTTTCTAATGAATATTTGTGTATATAAAACAACTTTGCAAGCCTCTTCTGATGTGATAATGGAATGGGGGTTGGGTCGGTTAAGGAGAAAATGGAGAAAGAAAAGAGGGGAAAATGAGAGAGGTTGGTTCGGGTGAAGAAAACACAGGGTTAAATGTCTCTGGCCAGATCTCCGGCGGAATATGGAGCTAGAAGCTGAAATTTGGAGGGAAAGCAGATGGAGGTGAGTGGGTTTGTGGGTCAAAATTTCACAGTAAATGAACAAGGGGATCAGAAGATATGAAGAAAATGGCTAGAGTGCTCAAAAGAGATCCCGGGAAAGGGGGAAATCGGAAAGCTGGAAAATGGGGAATAATCCCGAACGGAGGAGGAGCTTTGGGGTTCACACCCTTACCTTGGATTCCACTAAAAACGTGGTTGAAGGAGTGTGGTATGGCCTAGCTAACCCAAGCTTCAATGGCAGTCAAAACCGGAGTGGAGCTCTCGGTGGTTTCCGGATGTAACTCACTGGAAAACCCGAGTCTTGGAGGAGGAGGAACCACCAAGGAAAATGAGATGCAAATGCAATCTTTAATTTTCAAACTTCACTGCCTTACAACTGAGCTCAATGTGAGCTTAAAACACCCTAACGTTTGGGGGGAAAAGGGCTCCCGAAACGCTGCAAATCTGCTTTACCCGAAATGGCAAAGCAATGGAGAAAACAGCTTGGTGGTCCTCCTAGATGTTACCCGAAAAGGAGGCACCAAGACTGACCATGGTCCCCCTCTTCAACACCCTCACTTGCAGCACAAAAGAGGGTCTTCAAGTGGCTAACCCTTCAGCAAAATAAAACCCTAAACCTAACCGAATATTCCACCTAAAATCCATCGGCAATTGTTCAATCCGAAAATCGCTAAAACTAAAAGACATAATAAAAATCGGTCTTCATCCTTCCATGTGGTCATGGGCTGATGACGAACTTGAGTGAAATGGTCTTAGACTTCCATTCTCCAGGTCTTGCATGGGCCATGCAAATGTTGGATTCTCGTTCAAGTTGATGTTGTCCCGGGCTGCCTCCATCTCTCTTTCTCCACTTTGATTCTCCCAAGTGATAAGATGCTTGGGTTGTCTTTGATCTTCCAATGGGGCTCTCCCGATAAGATCCCTTGCATAAATAACCCTACAAAATGAGTAAACATGTTAGCAAACTTCTTGGCTCGGGCTCGGGTAGT
>QAOC01038463.1:0-42878 GCA_003255005.1 Begonia fuchsioides | reverse complement strand
GTCACGCATGTAATGAAATAGGTCATACCTCCTTCGTATACCCTTCTAAAATAAGAGGCAAAAATCAAAAGGCTGTTCTGAAATGGGTTCCAAAAGGATCTAAGGCTAACTCACAAGGACCCAAAATGGTTTGGGTACCTAAAAGAAACATCTAAATCTCCTTGTGTAGGTGGAAGTCTCCCGAGATAAGAATCTTTGGTTCCTCGATAGTGGTTGTTCGAGGCATATGACGGGAGACCCCTCCAAGTTCAGCTCTATCAAGAAAAAGAAGGGGAATGTCTCCTTTGGAGGAAATAAAAAAGGGAAGATAATTGATATTGGCAATATCGGTAACCCCTCTTCTCCTATTATTGAAAATGCTCTTCTAGTTGACGGTTTAAAGCATAATCTATTAAGCATTAGTCAACTTTGTGATAAGGGATATAGGGTAATCTTTGAATCCAAATCATGCCAAATAAAAGATATTTCTGGTAGTAAAATCTTATTTATTGGATATCGAACTGAAAATGTTTATACAATTGATTTGGATAATGTTGCATGCCTTGATGAAAAATGTTTTAGTGCAACATCCCCTCTAGATAGTTGGGCATGACATAGGAGATTAGGCCATGTTAGTATGGATACCTTAGCTAAGATTGCTAAGAAAAACTTAGTTAGAGGCCTTCCAAAGATCTCTTTTGAGAAGGATAGAATGTGTGACGCATGTCAAATAGAGAAACAAACAAAATCCTCATTCTCTCCTAAATCGGTTATTTCAACCGACAAACCTCTTCAACTTCTTCATTTAGATCTTTTTGGTCCCTCTAGAGTAGCTAGCCTAGGTGGCAAGCATTATGCCTTTGTAATTGTTGATGATTTTTCAAGATTTACATGGGTATACTTTCTTAGATCTAAGGATGAATCTTTTGAGACTTTTGCATCTTTTAGGAAGAGAGTTCAAAATGAAAAAGATCTCTCCATAGTATCTATTCGTAGTGATAATGGAGGAGAATTTGAAAATGAGAATTTTGAGCTCCTTTGTCTTAAAAATGGAATCAATCATAATTTCTCATCTCCTAGAACTCCTCAACAAAATGGAGTTGTTGAGAGAAAGAATAGATCTATTCAAGAGCTAGCTAGGACAATGCTCAATGAAAACTCTCTCCCTAAATACTTTTGGGCGGAAGCTGTAGCTACGGCATGCTACACAATAAATCGAGTTTCAATACGCCCTATCTTAGAAAAGACTCCCTATGAGTTTTGGTCAGGAAAATCCCATAGTGTTAAATATTTTAGGCCTTTTGGATGCAAGTGCTTTATCCTGAATACAAAGGACAATTTAGGAAAATTTGACTCAAAGACAGATCTTGGTATTTTCCTTGGATACTCCTTGTCTAGTAAAGCTTATAGAGTTTTCAACAAAAGAACTCTAGTGGTTGAAGAATCAATGAACGTCTCTTTTGACGAATCCTCACCTCTTGTAGAGAATCAAAATCCAAATATTGATTTGGAAAGAGAAATGGAATCCTTGAGCCTAGATGAGAGTAAGAAAAATTCTTTAGATGTTGTCCCTTCGGAAAGTCCTCCAAGTTCTCTAGAATTAGAACCAATTAGGGCAGTCAATGATGGCTTACCTAAAGAATGGAGGTATTCCAAAAGCCATCCCATAGAGGACATTGTAGGTGATCCTAATTTAGGAGTAAAAACTAGAAGCTCTCTTAGAAACCTATGTGCTAACATAGCTTTTATCTCCCAAGTAGAACCTAAGAAATTCGATGAGGCCATTTTGGATGAAAATTGGTTAATGGCCATGCAAGAGGAACTAAATCAATTTGAGAGAAACCAAGTTTGGGAATTGGTCCCTAGGCCTAAAGACCGCACCATCATCGGAACTAAATGGGTTTTCAAAAACAAGTTAGATGAAAATGGTGTAGTTGTTAGAAACAAGGCTAGGTTGCTTGCTAAAGGTTATAACCAAGAAGAAGGAATTTATTTTGAGGAAACCTTTGCACCGGTGGCCCGAATGGAGTCAATTCGGATGCTACTAGCCTATGCTTGTCACAAGGACTTTATACTTTTCTAAATGGATGTAAAAAGTGCATTTTTAAATGGTTTTATCATGGAAGAAGTATATGTAGAATAACCTTTAGGTTTTGAGTCTTTTGAGAAGTTAGACCATGTATTTAAGCTTCATAAAGCTCTTTATGGTCTTAAACAAGCTCCACGAGCATGGTATGATCGATTAAAGAACTTTCTGTTGGAAAGAGAGTTCAACATGGGAAAAATTGATTCAACCCTCTTTACTAAACATGAAGGGAAGGACCTCCTTCTTGTTCAAATTTATGTAGATGATATCATTTTTGGAGCCTCTAATAAATCTCTGTGCGATAACTTTGCTTCCCTCATGCAAGAAGAATTTGAAATGAGCATGATGGGGGAACTTAGATTTTTCTTAGGACTTCAAATTAGGCAATCTTTAAATGGAACATTCATTTGTCAAGAGAAATATGTCAAGGATCTCCTCAAGAGATTTGGATTAAACTCTTGTAAATCATCTAAAACTCCCATGAGTACCACAACAAGATTGGACAAAGATGAAAATGGTCAAGGTGTGGACATTAAGAAATATCGTGGTATGATTGGATCTCTTTTATATTTAACCGCTAGCCGTCCGGATATCCTTTTTAGTGTCTGTCTATGTGCTAGATTTCAAGCGGCTCCTAAAGAATCTCATATGAATGCCGTAAAAAGAATTTTCAAATATCTAATTGGCACATTTGACTTAGGATTATGGTATCCAAAAGGAGTCTCTCTTGATTTGTTAGGATATTCCGATGCAGACTATGCAGGTAGTCTAGTGGATAGGAAAAGTACAAGTGGTACTTGTCAATTTTTAGGAGAGTCCTTAGTCTCTTGGTTTTCAAAGAAGCAAAATTCAGTTGCTCTTTCAACTGCCGAAAGCGAATATATCGCAGCCGGTAGTTGTTGTGCTCAAATGCTTTGGATGAAGCAAACTCTAGAGGACTTCAACCTAAGATTCTCTAAAATTCCTATCTTGTGTGATAACACGAGTGCCATTAACATTTCGAAAAACCCAATCCTTCACTCAAGAACCAAGCACATAGAAATTCGTTATCATTTTATCAAAGATCACGTTCAAAAAGGGGATATTGTTTTGGAATTTGTCAAGTCTTGTGATCAATTAGCAGACATATTCACAAAACCCTTGGATGAGAAGACATTTGTTGGAATTAGAACTAGGTTAGGGATTATTCGGGTTGATGGTGTTTAAGAACATCATTTTCTTATTATTCTGCTAAATACTGTGACAGCGGTCGACATAAAGAAGTGTATGTCGACCGGATGTTTGGCTCTGTCTAAAAAGATGTCGACATAACCTCGGGTATGTCGACAGGACTTTCGGTTCTGTCATAGAACGGTCGACATAATCATGATTCGGTCGACCGGAGATACATCTTTAAAACCCTTCCCGCGGGTGGATTTCAGTTTTGAACTCTCTCTCTCGCGATTTTTTTTCTCCTCCCTTCACTCCTTGTCTTAGATCTTAAGCTTCCCTAAGATCAATGGCTTCTACTTCTAAACTTCCGACCAAGAGGAAACGAACTTCACAGTCAGACAAACCTTCAGAATCTCTTCCTCCGTCCATTGATAAGCGTCTATTTCGAAACGAAAAGGCTCAAGAGAGGTATACTCAGTACTTTCAATCAAAACCTCTAATCCTAAGTAGAGTATATTTATCACATGGAATAGCAGGGATTGATATCTCTGAATACACAGATTATTTGGGTTTAACTTCCTTGTTTAGCCTAAGGAGTAGTTACAATGAGGAAGCAATCCGATTATTTTACGCAAATTTGCACTCAATTCCTCACCCTTTCGCCCTTAAGAGCTATGTGTTAGGATATCCTATAAGAATCACTGCTGACTCCTTGAACACAATGCTCAAGTGTACCTCAAACGAGTTCACTGATAAATACTACGAGCAAGGGAAGGAACCCTCACTAGTTCGGTGCTCAGATTATCGAGAATTCTTGCGATTAATCGCTAAGGATCCAAGGAACGTCCCGTACAAACCAAAGGCAAGTGATCTCAATATAACGGCACGCCTAGTACACCATATCATTACCTATAACCTGCTGCCCAAAGGCGGGGATAGAGACCATATCAGCAACATGGAGCTGTATGTTCTCTACATGTTCTTCCAACGGAGACGCTTCAATGTCGGATACATTATTATGAAGCGTATGCTTGATGTCCTGGATGTGGCATCTAAGTCTCTGCCATTCAATCTCCTCCTAATGAAGATTTTCTCAAAACTAGGTGTTCAGTTTCCTCCTTCAACTTCATTCATCGAAGTCAGGCACCTTGATGTTTATTCTGCCTCCACTCTTGCAAGGATGGGATTAGCCCAGGATGATAATGGAGTTTGGCATTTCAAGAAAAACATGCCACCCAAGTCTCCCACTTCCTCTTCAAGAAATGACCCTCCCTTGACATCAGAAGAGCTTCACATTCCACCAGAGCATCAGCCTGCTCATGAGAAGCATCCTCTTCCTCCATGATTGAGGAACAACTTGATATGCTCACAGGACTCATCTCAAACTTAGCATCCTCAGTTGAGTCATTACATCATAAGGTTGATAAACTCCAGAAACAAGTTGATGCTTGGGACGAAGACTATGAAGATGAAGAAGAACATGAAAAGGATGATCCAAGATCTTCAGCACGACCTACTCCTTTTTCAGCTGAGCCAGATGTGACACCGGCTCGTGATCCGGTCAAAGAGCATCTTCCTGAACTAGGGACGGTGTTGATTCCCTCCACCACTGGAACTCAAGCTCTTCATTCCCCATCCTCCTCACCGATTACTTTTACATCCTTAGATAACGAGGCATTAAGAGGAGAAAATGATATCTAAGTAGATTTTGTTTTAAATCTCTTTTAGTCTTTGAATCTTAGCTTTTTTTCTTCGTAAACAATTTTGTTTTGTGTGTGTGATTCAATGTTCTATCTTTGTGCTTTACTGCTCTATTCTCCTTGATGCTTATTTTTTTTGATAGTGACAATGGGGGAGAATAAGTGTCTATGTATGGGGGAGCTTTGAATATCTATAAAACATGCATGCATATAGTATGGGGGAGTAAATTATCTTTCAAGAATGCTTGAATAAGTGTCTATGATTCAATTGTTTTGTCATCATCATAAATGGGGAGATTGTTGGCTTTAAAAGTTTTTAAAGCAATCAATTATTTTTTATGATAACTATGTTAATTATGTATGAAAGATAAAATTGAATTCTAGCAAGTGCTGCAGTTTTAAAGAAAACTTATGTCGACCGAACTGCTCAATATGTCGACCGAACGGATAACAGAAGGGTCGAAGAAGTAACTTATGTCGACAGGTAAGAAGTTCTGTCGATCGCTCAAAGACCAGAGAAGAATCATATGTCGACCGCCTAACAAGTATGTCGACCGGCTGAAGACAATTAAAGTTCAAGGCATTTGATCGTATGTCGACCGGACGCAACTTATGTCGACCGCTTAAAGTCCAGAGAAGAATCATATGTCGACCGTCTATCAAGTATGTCGACCGGATGAAGACAATTAAAGATCAAGACATTGGATCGTATGTCGACTGGACAAAACTTATGTCGACCGCATGAAATCCAGAGACAAATTGTATGTCGATCATTCAAGTTTCCAGCGGAAGAAGAAATCTGAAGTTATGTCGACAGTTAAAGAACTTATGTCGACCGGCCAAATAACCGAGAGTTTTCCATGTCGACCACCAAAAGTAGATGTCGACTGAAGAGCTTAGAAATACTAAAGTTATGTCGACAGCTCCAAAGACATGTCGACAGGTCAAGACCAACGACAGGAAAATTCTTCAACGGCTACTTTCTTATGAGTCTTAACGGCTATCTCTATGTCGACAGCCCTCGAAGATATGTCGACAGCTCCGAAGTCTGATAGACGAAAATCTATAAATTGGAGATGAGAAGCCAAAAGAAAAAGCCGATTTTTTAGAGAGAAAAGCACGTCCAAACTCTGCCAAAATTTCTAGTTAGCTTTTCTCTTACTCTCTCCTCATTGTAAATTGTATAAAATCATTCTCATTGTGATCGAGAGAGTAGTTTTTCAAATCATTCTCGAAAAACTTCAAGTTATTATTTGTGAGCAATTGTAAAGGGGTGACGCCTCTCAGAAAGAAGAGTCATTTGTAAGGTTTGATTGACACCCGGAAGTCAATCATAGTAAAGCTCGAGGTAGAGCGGAAAGATCTTCAAGGAGGAACCTTGAAGCGCGGACGTAGGCAAGGTTGGCCAAACCGCGTTAACAATCTTAGTGTTATCCCTCTTTCCCTTAAACTATTTAATTAATTGTTTGTGCCTAGTTATTTAATAGATAAATAAATTTTAAGAGAGAAACGAAGAATTTGTATTAAACTTACAAAATATCTATTAACCTAATTCACCCCCCTACTTAGGTTAAACACGATCCTACACCGCGCGCATCCCTCAAAGCCCAGAGCTTGGTCAACCCCTGGCCGGCCTTTTGAAAGAGCCACGTGCGCCCATCATCGGTCAACCGAAGGTCTTCCCCAGTCCACCTTTGTCTCCGTTCAAATTCAGCCACGCATATTCATGTGGTTCAGATTTCCAGCTGAAGAGGAGAGCATCGGGACCCTCCATTTCAAATTGGCACGCATCAAATCCCTCGATGCCCGGAGCTCGATCAAGCGGCGCGCGCACTCCCACGGCCAACCGAAGGTCTTCCCCGGTCAACCACTGGTCTTCCTCAGCTGAAGAGGAGCATTTTGGTTCGGAGCACGGTCAGCCCTCGGTCACCATTTTGAAAGAGCCGCGCGCGCACTCCCTCGGTCAACCGAAGGTCTTCCCCCGGTCCACCATGGTCTCTTTTCAAATTCAGCCGATCATATCTTATTTTGTTCGAACCATCAGCTGAAGAGGAGCACCTTGGTCTCATCTGGGTCGAAGAAGATCTTCTCCCGGTTGATCCAAGACGTCCGACACACCAAGGGCTTAGTTTAATTCTTTCTCGTTTTTATTTTTAAGTGTTATTTGAGTGTATCAGCCTTCCTTTGAAAAGGCATAGAGAATTTGAATAAAAATTGTGCTACGCACCTTCTTCCTAACAAGTTGAAGCTCTTTCCAACGTACCCTTCTCCGGTGAGTCATATCCGGCCAAGAGCGTCACCCCTTACACGCACGATCAGTGAGTCATATCCGACTGCGGGCGAGGCCTACCAACCGGAAATTTTGATTGCTCAAGTGTCCGATTTGTCCGATCATCTTAAACCCAAAAAGCTCTTCTGAGTCCATTTCATCCACGCGCGTCGTTGTCGTCAGAGAGCTACGAGCGTGAGAAACAGATGATCGGCCGGACTTCGATCGGTCAGGCTTCCGGTAACAATCTGACAGCAGCTCGGGATGCTCTCAGCAAATCGATCAGCAGCGGTCCCAGCGATGATCCGACGATGATCAGACCAAGAGGTCTTCACACTTTACAGGAAATATACGATGAGACAAGAGAGCTTGAATCACCGGAGGTTGGGTTGCTATTTTTGTCAGTTGAAGAACTAGCCAACTATGATGTAGCTTCAGTGAATGAGCAGTGGAAGCAAGTAATGGTAGAAGAGATAGTTTGAATCCAAAAAAACCAAACAATGGTAGCTGAGCATGTAACATCCCGTTTTTTTATAAAAAAAAAACTGAAAAAGCCGTGGTAAAATTATTTCTTTTCCTTGAAATCTTTAATTTGTATAAATCATTTTTTTGAAAACATAGAGGAAGTCATTAAGTAAATAGCAAACTCATTGTTACCATAATTCAAAATGCATTTCCAAAACGTGCTTATTCATACATAGGGTTAGTTTACAGATATAATTAACATTTCACAAAACACATCTTAAAACATAGTACTTTCAAAATACATCAAAACTTCTTTCTTTCATTCATTCCCACTGGTCGTCGCTTAACTGTGCATGCACGACCCGAGCAAGCCTCCTCCAAAGCATCACATCATATGGTGAAAACTAAGTTCTTCACCTTCGTTTTCATCACCTACATCACAAAGCTTATTCTAATGAGCTTAAGGCACAGTAAGAAATCGTATAAAGTGACATGCGTAACATGAGCGTGATTTTGTAAAACATGCATATTCATTTTGTTCTTTATTGCACTATTCTTGCTTATCGATCTGATTTTCCACCTCGTGGTTCTACCAAGTCCTCGTGACCAAGCTTTCCACCTCGTGGTTCTACCAGTCATTTACATGTTCGGCTTTCCACCTCGTGGTTCTACTTGGTCCTCGTGACCGAGCTTTCCACCTCGTGGTTCTACCTCATTTATTCGTTATGTACATTCATGCATAGAACTTCGAGGATTTTTAGAACGAGAGTTAGCACAAACGAGTTCCTCCCATCCCACCCTCGCCATTCGGTTGGGTTATAGTTGAAAACATGCATGGAAAACATTTTCGTTCTTTTCGTAAGACATGATGCATGAAAATGGCATACATGCACAACGTGACATTCATAACATCAACATAAAGCATGCATAAAACATCTCCCAATCAACATAAACAAACGTCTCCAAATGAAGATAATTGTTATCTCTTAAGTATACTTTACTTTACTTAAACGTAGCAACCATCAAACAATGTCAAACAAACACCAATCAAACCCAAACACTTGGGCCGGTGCACGGTGCGATACACCCCAAACAAAGTATTCTTATTCTACTTATTCATAATCGTAACCAATTCACGTTCACTTTTATTTGTTTCTAATTATACAACCTTAATCATACTCGTTGTGATGTAGTTCCCGAAAGGCCAAAGACATGCAAGATTCACTTACTTGGATTCCAAGCTGCAAAATACTCCTTATTTTCTTCACTTTCTTTACTTGATTCCAAACAACCTTAACATCACAAATATGATTACATTAGAATTTCCCGAATTTATCTTGTTTTTCTCCCAATTTACAACAACCATAACTTAAGTTATCAAACTCCAATTCTTATGAATAAGTATCTGAAATCACCCTTAAGGTGTCTACTGTAATTCATCAGAAGACTTTAATTTCAATTTTGTAATCAACAGTCTTATAAAATCCGTATCTTTAAAATCAGACATATTAATTCTGCTTTTGTATGGACATGGTAACACCTTGTTTTTCATGCCATTTTCATTACTCAAAACCATACTCGAACTCTTATAACTTCAATATAGGGTATATAAAAACACTTAAATAAACCAACATCATACCTTAGCCCTAACTTGTGCTCCTCCTTGTTATTTAAACTCACAAAACACACTCGATTTGCACCTCTCACACTAAACTCAACTTCAGCTTCAACCTTATGTTTCCCTTCATACAAAACTTGAGAGAATTTAGGGATACTAATGAGAATTTCGTGCATCAAATGTCAGCTGAAGGTGAAGAGGCAAGCATGAGGTGGAGAGGCAAGTATGAGGTGGCTTCACCAAATTTTCTCCTCCAACACTTAACTCACTTGTCACATACTCTAACCTTACTTCTTATTTCTTTAAGCATTCCTTTCAAAGGCGTATTTTAACACACTACCAACGATACTTCGTGATGCACTTATCAAGATTTAACAACATAATTTACATTTATACTAACTAAGGTGCTTAAATGGCTTGGGTGTTACAGAGTATGTTGCCGCAACAACCGGTACATGTCAAGGACTTTGGATAAAAAGATTGATAAGCAGATTGGGAGGAAAAGAGATCGAGAAAGCCGTGTTAAATGTTGATAACAAGTCTAAAATTGCACTCACAAAAGTACATCATGATTGAAGTAAGCACATTGATATTAAGTACCATTTTATTCGCGAATGTGTTCAACAGGGGAATATTGATGTCATGTATGTGAATACCGAGAAACAATTGACGGACATTCTCCTGAAGCCTCTCAATCGTGCAAGGTTCGAAGAATTGTGCAAGCAAATTGGAATCATAAATCTAGCACAACAAAATTAAAGGAGAGATTGATAAAGTTTAATCTTATTGTTTAGTTTATGTTTGTTGTTGGGTACTGATGTGCCTTCGTTGTCGGTCGGCGGACCGTGGGTCGGAAGAATGCACGCACACGGGGCTCAGATGAACGTTGCGTACGGCAAACAAGAAAATGGATCGAGCAAATGGTAGAGTTGGGTTGCGGAAGCGTATGGTGATGAGAATAATGGATAATGGTCGTATGAAAACGGAGTTGGCTCGGTGAAATATGGTAATGGCTCGTAAGGTGGAAAAAAGAGGTGAAATCGGGCAATGGAGGGGTTGATAGCTCGGGAGGTGGAATTGGATAAACTCTTGCGAGTTTTGGTGTTGAGATGGATGGGCAATTCGAACACTTGAGCAATCAAAGTGTTCTCCTCGGTAGACCTCGCCCGCACTCGGATGTGACGCACCGATCGTAAGTGCAAAGGGTTGACGTTCTCGGTCGGATATTACGCACCAGATTAGTAGAGGTCGGATAGAGCTTCAAACCTTTCGGGAAGAAGGTGCAATGCACAATTTTACTCAAAATTCACTCTATTCATTAAAGTGTAAGTGTTACACTTAAATACTAAAAACGTAAAAGATAAGAAAGCTAAGAAAGACAATGTAAGCCCTTAGATGGTTTGAACGTCTAAGATTAGCTTTGGGAAGGTCTTCTTTGACCTTAGGCTTGATTCATCAAAGATATACACGGCTGGATTTGCATGAAAGTCATGCTTGACCGAGGGTGATCTTCGGTTGTTCGTTAGATGCGTGCGCGGTTGATCGTATCTTGGATTTCTTGGGATTCACTCGTGCTAATTTTGAAAGGTTGTTGTCCAACGATTCTCCTATGAATATGGCAGCTTTAATTTTGAAAGGTCGTATCCCTGTTGTTTCGCCGATGGTTCCGAAATTGATCTTTTGTGCGCCCAGATGGATCTTCTTCGGACATCTTGAGATTTGTCCGTGTCAAACTCGAACCTTATCTTTTCCTTGACCAAATAACCAGATTACTTAAAGATTTAAGTAAATTGGCCGATGTAATTTAGTCAAGGTCTTCTAGTGGGCCGGTGGCTTGACCGTGGGCCGGTGGTCCTTCATGGGCCTTGGCCTATGAGTCTTCGTTCCTCTTCTTTGGGCTACCTTCTCTTCCTTTTCTAAGGACAATTGCTCGCTAAAATAAAGAAAACTAAATGTGACCGAAACTAAGGCCGATGGGTGAGCACTCGATCCATGTAACTTGGACCGTGCGTTCTCCTATGTCGGTCACTTATTCTCTTGGGCCGAAGCCCTAGTGGACTTCGGCTAGGCTGATGACCGAGGCTTGGGTGGTCGTCGGGTAGTGGTCGTGGGGCTGGACACCGGGCATGTCATGTCCGGGAGGGCCGGGCGTGTCTCGGCCGGGCGCGTCGGGCGTGTCATGGCCGAGCGAGCTGGGCGTGTCTCGCCCGATTGAGTAGGGCGTGTCTCGGCAGGGTGAGTCGGTCGTGTCTCGGCCGGGCGCGTAGGGTGTGCATGGCCGGGTGGGCAGGGTGTGTCTCGGCCGGGCGCGTTGGGCATGTTGTGGCCGAGCGAGCTGGTCAAGTCTCGGCCGGGGATTCTCGGATGCCAATCGAGCAAAGTCCTTAGCCGCTCCCGAATTGCCTTGGATATTGTCTCCGAGACTAGGTTTCCTACAAAACGAGCAACTAAGTTAGTCAAAAATCTCGTGCTCATCAGGGCTATGTCCATGATGTGCTCCCGTTGCACATCAGGTACTGTCACAATTGTTATTTTTAGTTTATGTGTTTGTCATTTTTTATTCTGTTGGTTAACCACTCCAGAACGTGGATATTAGGCATGCAAAGTGGTCTTTAGAAATGGCTGAAAAGTAGAAAACTGTCATTGTGTTGTTAACTTTATATTCGTGAATGAAAAAGCAGATGGGTGTGCTCTTCCAAAAAAATTCATTTGTTGGTTTCTCTTGTTCTACTTTAGCTTTCTCTATTGCTCTCACTGGTTTTAGGTGATTTGAAATCTACGATCTCATGCAGATTTTCGTTTTGTATCTTGAACAAACCAATTTAAAACTCTGGCTGTGTTGTTTGGTGTTCTGAAACAACTGAATGATTGAACTCACGTTGGCGGCGATGGAGTCGGGGTTCAACGGAGGAACGACGAAGGTGGGCTGAGGAGGAAACGAGAGAAGAGGCGATGGAGATTGCTTATCGGCCATATGTTGATCCTCAGTTAGAGTCACTCAACGAAAGACTTCATCCTCCAAGGTTTCCTCTGTTTCTCTTTGACCTCATTTTTCTTGAATATATCTACTATCTGTTAAACGGCTTCATTGCAGAGTCTGCATCGACAACGATTCATTTGAGGACTGCACTCAGTGTCAAGGTACTGGGAAACGGAAAGCCCATGGCTTCTTCTCTTTGGCTGTTCCCAGGTTCCAAGATTGACATTTGATGGTGTATGTTGTGGCAGGTTGATTGCGCAAATAAGCGCGGGATTATGTTAGAGATGGTGCAGTACTTGATAGATCTCGACTTTGTCATTTCCAAATCTTACATTTCATCAGACGGTGAATGGCTCATGGATGGTCAGATCCTTTTATCTCCGACCAAATTATAAAGGGAAAGTGATTCTTTACATGGTGGTGAAGTTTTCCATGTGACGGACCACCTAGGACGCAAACTCACTGACCAAAGCTTAATCATTTACATCCAAGAGGTCTCTCTTTCTCCCTCGACCATTGACTTATTTCAGTGATGGTCCTGCACATTAACTAATATTTAAATGGAGAAGACATTAGGATTTCATTTTGATGGAGATTTGCAGATTCTGTGCGAGCGTAGAAGGGAGGGGTCTACGGCGGAGGCTCGTTCGTGCATAAGAAGACAGCTAAAACCCATGGAGTTAAGCTCGGAATAGACGGCCTTGGAAATGACCGAAACTGACCGGCCGGGCCTAATCTCAGAAATTTTAGTCATTCTAGTGGAGTTTGTAATAAGAGGAAGAGAAAGAATGTGGAGAGAGAGAGAGTTGCTGTGATTTGAAAGAGTAAATAGAGAAATAGATAAAAAAGATAGAGAGAGAAAAGTTTTCTCAGGAACTTGAAGAAAATTGCATTCAACTTACTAGAAAAGAACTGTTACATGAAATTAAATAGAAGAAGTTGTTGGGGTGTCTTCTGCAATCCAAGACCACTATGAGAGAGTGGTGGTTGTGGGTGTATTCCACTTTCATGCCCACTACCATAGAGTGGTTCAACAACAACCAACTCAACCACGTTCAAAAAACTAACTTTGACGGAAAGAAAACAAATCATTAACTGAATTAAAAAAATGCAAGATTAAATCTAACATTCTCCTCCTCTATCTTCTCGGATTTGCTTCAGATTTTTCATACTTAGTTCTTCCAATTTCCCTCGGCATAGAGGCTTCATCAGGATGTCGGCGAGCTGTTCTTTTGTTCTGACGAACTCAATTTCAATTTTTCCTTTATGAACACATTCGCGAATAAAATGATGTTTTATATCTATGTGTTTGCTCCGATAATGATGGACTAGATTCTTGGCAAAGGCGATCATCGATTTACTGTCAACTCATAAAACCGTTTTTCTAATCTTTCCTCCTCCAATTTTGCTTAGTAGTCTTGCCAACTAGATTCCTTGACAAGATCCAGCTGTTGCAGCGACATACTCAGCTTCGTAGGAAGACAATGCTACAACTTTTTGCTTCTGTGAAGTCCAAGTGATTGGGCTATTGCCCAAAAAATAGATTACTCCGGCTTCCGATCATGTACATCTCCGGCAAGATCACTATTGCTATACCCAATTAAAATATCACTTTCTTCATCCTGCTTCACATACTTGCATCCATAATTTATAGTTCCCTGAACAAATCGTAGAATTTAATTAACTGCCACCAAGTGATTTGTTGTCGGAGCTTCCATGAATCGGCTTACCACTCCGACCGAGTAAGCTAAGTCTGGTCGTGAGTTTACCAAATAACGCAAGCTTCCAATTGCGCTCCTATAATTTGTTGCATCTACAGAAGGGCTATTGTCTTCTTTGCTCAACTTCAGTCTCGATTCCATGGGAGTTTTGCAGGGTTTACTTTCTCCAATTCCCAATTTTTCCAATAAGTTTTTTGTATAACCAGATTGACATATTGAAATTCCGCTGGAATCTTGCTGAACTTCTATTCCCAGATAGTAGCTCAGTAGACCCAAATTGCTCATGTCAAATCGTTCTTTCATATGATTCTTGAATTTTTCCACACTCTCAAAATTCGATCCTATGATCACCAAATCATCCATGTATACTCCTATCAATTGGGTTTCAGTATCAGATGCTTTTATGTAGACTGCATGTTCGATTGGCCACTTTCTGAATACCAATTCACTGAGACAGCAATCCAGCTTAGCATTCCAGGCTCGTGGTGCCTGCCGCAATCCATATAAAGACTTCTTTAATTTCAGGACCTTTCCTTATTGACCCTGTGCTATAAAACCAAATGGTTGAGCGACATATATTTCTTCTTCTAATTCACCATTCAAGAAAGCTGATTTCACGTCCATATGATGTACAAGCCAACCCTTTTTGCAGCCACAACTAATAGAGTTCTAACTGTTTCCACTCGTGCCACGGGTGCAAACACTTCTTCGAAGTCCACTCCTTATTTTTGTACGTATCCTCTCGCTACGAGTCTGGCTTTATGTTTGACAACTTCTCCCAATTGATTTTTTTTTTAACTTTGTATTCCCACTTAAGCCCAATTGCATGACTTCCCTTTGGCAATTCGGAAAGATCCCATGTTTCATTTTTTTGAATGGAATCCAATTCTTCTGCCATTGCCTGTTTCCAACTCTCATTTTTAATGGCTTCGTTATAGCAGGAAGGTTCTTCGATGGATAAAAATAGAAGTCCAGCTTCTTGTTCGATCTCTCTTGTATCATCGTAGATTTCCTGTAGAGTTCTGTATCTCCTTGGAGCTTCTGAGCTTCCTTCAGTGTCTGAAATATTTTCAGCAATATCCTGCGATCTAACAGTAGAGTTAGTATATGGCGTAAAAGGTGAGTTCACCTGGTCTCGTGCCAAATCGGGATTCACATCGTTGGGTTGATACAAGTAATTTTCGTCGTGTTGTTCGTTTCCATAGATCATTGTGAATGTTTGAAATGATCTAGTTTCGTTGTGAGTAATAGAGGTATTCCAATTCCAGTATTTGTCTTCCTGGAAGATCACGTCTCTACTAATTGCGATTTTGTTCGTTTCTAGATTCAGGACTTGATAAAATTTTGTTCCTTTTTCGTATCTGACCAATAGCATCTTCGTGCCTCTCTACTCGAGTTTCTTCAAATGTGGCTTCACATTTTTCAAATAAACAGGGCTGCCAAAAACGCGTAGATGTTGGACCTGAGGCACTCTTCCCATCCAGGCTTGATACGGCGTCATATTTGCAACGCCTTTTGTAGGTGACCTGTTCAAGATATATACCGTTGTACTTGCGGCTTCCCCACATAAATGTGCTGGCACATTTTTGCTCTTCAATAAACTCCGAATCATCTCAACCACGGTTCGATTTCGCCTTTCTACGACTCCGTTCTGTTGAGGTGAGTATGAAGCTTTGAGTTTTCATTTGATTCCCTGTGATTCACAAAATTCATTGAACTTTGCCGACATGAATTCTCCTCCACGATCTGTTCGAAGGATTTTTATCTGTTTTTCAACTTCTGATTCTGCTTCCAATTTTGGTTTCTTGAACGCTTCAAATGCTTCGTCTTTGCTTTTCAGCATTTCGATCCACATAAATCGACTGCAATCATCAACCAACAGTAAGAAATAATTGTTACCTTCAGTTGTGGTTGGTGAAATTGGTCCGCAAAGATCTCCGTGAACGAGCTGCAGCAGCTTCAGCTTGAAACTCGCCAGTCTTAGGAAAGTTCGTTCTTTGTTGCTTTCTTATTGAACACCTGTCGCAAACTTGACTTGGTCGTTCAATTTTCAGAATTCCCTTCGTCATTCCCTCATTCGCTAGTTTTCTCAGGGCATCAAAATTTAAATGCCCATATCGCGCATGCCATAACCAGACACTGTTTGTAATGTTTGTCAACAAACAGACGGGTTGCATCTCCTCCATCTTCATCTTGTACAACCGGTTTTGTGACTTCTGGATTTTTGCAACAACCTATTTTTCGAATCATAGAGGCTCAGGGCTCAGTTTCGGATGACGGTGGTTACTCCAATTTCATCAAGTTGGCCAATGCTAATAATATTGCTTTGAAGCTTCGGAAGATAATAAACTCCAGCCAATGACATTTGTCGTTTGTCTTTGCATTTGAACAAGACTGTTCCTTTTTCGGCAATGTTGATTACTGACCCGTCGCCGAATCGCATGTTTCCTGTTACGCTTTCATCAAGATCAGAAATTGCTGTTCGGTTTCTGGTCATGTGGTTACTTGCGCTAGTGTCATAATACCAGACTGAGTGTTCATCATCTCTTTTTTTCTTTCGTCGTTAGCCATCTTCAGACTTTCATTGAAATTTGATAGTTGCAATTCTTCCTTTAGCTCGACCAACAAAAGAGCTGGTTTGTCGTTGGTATGATCAATGAGATGAGCCTTTTCGTCTTTAAATTTTTCTTTGCAATCAGAGGCAAAATGTCCGTACTGATTGCACAAAAAAAATCTAACTTTCTTTATATCAAACTTTGATTGGCGCTGCTTCTCATCTTCTCGATCACACCCACTAGAATATCGACCTCGGCCTCGGCCACGTCCATGGCCTCGCCCTCGACCGCGTCCACGCTGCATTCCTTGGTCCCTGCTTTGTCCTGGACATGTGGCATCTTTGTTTTTCGAATTAGTTCGTGACAGAAGCACTTGATCGCTTTGTTTGACTTCGCGATCCTTTAACCTGTCTTCATGTGCTTTCAACGACCCGATCACCTGCTCCATGGTTTTAATTTGCAAATCTCCGAATTCTTCAATTGTCGAGGCTATCTGTATGAATTTTGGAGAAACAGAACGTAGCATTTTCTTTACCACGTATGTTTCATTGACTTGTTCTCCTAATTCTTGCAATTTGCTGACAATTGTTGTCACTCGTCCGGAAAAATCGTCTACTGTATCTTTGTCCTCCATTCGAAGACCTTCAAGCTCCCATCTGAGCGTTTGTGCTCGCACTTCCTTTACGCGGGCCACTCCGAGGTGCATGTTCTTAAAGCATTCCATGCTTCTTTTGCCAATTTTTTTGCTCTGAGTTGCAGCAATGTTTCTTCGCTTATTCCCTGGAAAATGGTCGCCAATGCCATTTTGTCCTTTCTCTGACTCACCAGCTCTTTCGACTCGATCGCCTCCCAAACGCCTTGCTCCTCCATGTATACTTCCATTTTGATCGCCCAAGGTGAATAATTACTCTTTGTAAGCATCAGATATTGAAGTGAAATTACTCTTTGAGGTGTCTTCTGCAATCCAAGACCACTATGAGAGAGTGGTGGTTGTGGGTGTGTTCCACTTTCATGCCCACTACCATAGAGTGGTTCAACAACCAACTCAACCACGTTCAAAAAACTAACTTTGACTGAAAAGAAAACAAATCATTAACGAATTAAAAAAAATGCAAGATTAAATCTAACAGAGTTGGGGTGCAACGTCACCGCCGCCGTCGCATGGACGCACAACGGCATGGTGGCGAGCATAATCTACTTGGAGGAAGGAATTCGGAGGGGGGGGCAATTAGAGTCCCGAAAAGGCTAGCCTACGTGGAGGAGCAGCTGGAGAACGTGTTGCAGGCGCACCATGGCGAGAAGAAACTGAGGCTGATAGGTCCGGCGGCTGGTAGAACTCACACAGAGCGACGGCTACACTAGCTGATGTGCGACGACCGGGATTACGAGCGGTGCGGCTGATGCGGACGGACTCAAGTGGAGATAGAGAGCTGCAAGGAGAGGGGTTATTCGATTGTTAATATAACATGTGGAGATCGGCCGAAGCTTCTGTTTGACACAGTTTGTGCTCTTACTGATATGCACTACGTCGTCTTCCATACAGCTGTTAGCTCCACTTTCTCCATAGCTAATCAGGTCTGTTTTAGCTTCTTCTGAACTTGTTCTCTTCCACTTTATCTTCTTATATAACTCAAATGGATATGACGTTATATTTGAAGGAATATTTCGTTAGACACAAGGACGGATGTGCCATGGATATAGAACGTGAGAGAAAGAAGCTCAAACTATGCTTGATAGCCGCCATTGAAAGAAGGGTTTCTCATGTAATAGTGCTTCTCAGACCTTATGCATCTGAGAACTAGACTTCCGTTCTGATTTTTACTGAATTGTTTTTTCTTATGTAATAATTTATTCTAGGGTTTGAGGCTAAATCTTTTCACGAAGAAAAGAATGGGGCTTCTCTCAGACATCACTAGGGTTTTTCGCGAGAATGGGCTGTCAATATCGAGAATCGAGATCGAAATCAATGGGAAGAAGGCTGTTGGATGGTTCGACGTTACAGATGCTTCAGGAAATGAAGTAGATCTCGGTGCAGTAGAAGTTGCCATTGAAGAAATCGGTGCCTCAGCGATAGCGGTTCATAAACCTTCGAAATGGGTCCCTAGTTCTCCCCCTGCCCCCATTAAAGAGAAAGTGTCACGCCCCGAAGTAGGGTATGGCAGAAACGCCAGGTCAGATAACCAAATCCACCTCGGCAGACTCAGAAATTCGACCCAAAAGCTATTTAAACTTGCGGAAATTTCTCTTTACCAAAATACCCCGGGTCTATCCATCCAAAATGTTATAAGTCATAGCATAAATAAATCGTTATACAACCAAATCGAAACAAAAATTATTCGAATATATCCTCTCACAATTTCTTAGCAGTTACAACAAAGGAAAATATTAAAGAGATTCTTCCAAGAGATCTCTAGCAGTTCCAAAGTCGACTGCTAGCCTGGTAAAAAATATTGTCGATTGGGTGAGTGACAAACTCGTAAGTTACCTATATTTAATGCATTCCGGTTAAAACTTAGATTTTAACCTTTTTCCCCAAAAATCGGGATCTATTCTATATGATGCACGCATTTTGAAATTCAATCAAAATCATGCATATTTCACCATTTCAAAACCCGGCTCCACGAGCCCAATAAAATCAATCATTTCCCCTTGGGAAAAACCCGGCCCATCGGGCCCCTGTGAGGTATTTAGAAAACTCGTCACATACGTAGGTGACTATACTACAAAATACCCTCACAGCTATACAAACATCAAATACCGGTGAAAAAGGAGTGTCACACAAGGACCACCCCGACACACCACAGAAAGATGGGCAAACGGCTCACCATCTCGTGAGTTAGAAAGAAACCCGGTGCCGGTCCCTCCTGGGTACCAACCTTAACCACCCGGATCAAACCACAGTCGCCTCAGCTAACTGCCATCCAAAGGCCTCCCGGTAAGGTGTCCCGGACCTAAGCTACCGTTACCCGATGCCGATCAAGAACCCAACCGTTAGCTACCTGGGTCTAACCACAACGGCACACAGCCCGATGGGTACCAGGGGCAATCCGCTAAGATAGTTATGATCCCGGTCATCGCTCTGCACGCATGCAGTAATCCAAACAGAACCCACGTTTTATAAAACCAAATCCAGTTTTAAATAAACGTGAAAATCCAAAACACAATTCAATATTCATTCACATCCAGATAGGCAACAAATGAAATATCAATCATTTAAATCATGCAAATCAGCCATATAAATCATGTCCCATCTGGATTATAAGTTTGAATACTTTAAAAGTGACGTGCGCCACGTCATTTTGCGTGTCAACCACCAAAATATGGTTATTATCAACTTTAAACCATGCATCTAGAACTAATGCAAAAAAATATAAATGACTTACCTCTTTTAACTATCGTTTTCCCTTTCTTTTTCCTTTTCTCGGGTTCCGGGCTTGGTTCAATTTCGTTAAACTCCTCCGTAATATCCCAAATATATTGTATAAGAGTAGATAAATGAAAACCGAGCGAAAAGAAGCAAAAATGGGCCAAAACGGGCCCCGAAACCCTGCTGTCCGGTTCAGTCCGGTTCGGACCGGACCGTCAACGGTTAGCGTTGACCAGTCAACGCATCTACGTCAGTGTTGACCGGTCAACGGTCAGGTCAACATCGCCTCGTCAGCATTGACCCGGTCAACGCTCGTAGGCCGGTGACGATTTCCGTCGCCGGCGACCCGTCCGACCTCTGTTTTTGACGAAATTTATGCTAAAACGCTCGTATCGACGAGGCAGACTCAACCATACAAATATTTCTGAGAGAAATTAAGATTTGAAAAACCGAAATCAAAACTCCGACTCTCGGTTTTTCTCAGATCTACGTCAAAATACTGACTTACCTTCGAAACCGCTTTAAGGGATTGCGTCTCTCTTCGTTGCGGACGTTTCGACACCAAGATCTCGTCGAACGATCGTCGTTTGCCGGAGTTCTCTCTCCCTCTCTCGTTTTCTCGTCGTCGGGCGTCGGTGGAAGAAGAAGAAGTTTCTTCTTCTTGTTTTACTTTATAAACATTATATTATTTTAATAATATTATATTATATATTATAATATAATAATATTAAAACATAATATTTATTTCGTATAACATTTTTGATTTTCGTTTGATTCCAGCCGTTTCACTTAAAATCCCGACACGATCATGTGTCCACTTATTTCGTAAAATCGGCTTTTACGTTATATTCAAAAATCGTGACTCGATTTTGCCCCGAGATATCCCAATTTAATTAGTTTGACTAAGTCGTCGTACGTGGCATATACGACAAATTTACACTCCGTATACGACAATTGATTAGTCAAACTTCACGAAAAATTTTCTTTGCAATTCGGGATTTAAAATTTTGGGTTATTACATCATAACCCCCTCAAAAGAATTTCATCCCGAAATTCAAAACAAACTTAACAAAAGGAGGTAAATAAACAAGGGTACTTTTCCATCATATCCGATTCAAGTTCCCAAGTTGCCTCGTTTTCTGCGTGATTCTGCCACAGCACACGAACCACAGGGACCTCTCTTCTTCGTATAACCCGAACTTCCCGATCAATGATCTGTTCAGGCTCCTCCTCGTACGTCACGTCCTCCTCAATAGGTACGTCAGTCCAAGGGACTACGTGTGAAGGGTCTGAAACACACTTCCTTAGCATAGAGATGTGAAACACGTCGTGAACATACCAGAGCTGGGCAGGAAGTTCGAGCTTGTAAGCTACTGCGCCCACTCGTTTAATAATCGGGAAGGGGCCAATGTACCTTGGAGCCAATTTACCCTTTACTCCAAATCGGCCAATCCCTCACCTTGGTCGAACTTTCAAGAATACATAATCTCCGACATCAAACTCCACCTCACGGCGCTTAAGGTCTGCATAGCTCTTCTACCGGCTTTGCACTGTGACCAGCCTCTGCCGTATAAGCTTAACCTGTTCGTTCATCTCACGAACCAGGTCAGGCCCAAAGAAATTCTATCTTCAGCCTCGGCCCAACAAAGTGGAGATCGACAAGGTCTCCCATATAACGCTTCATACGGAGCAACTCCGATGCTAGCCTGGAAGCTGTTATTGTAAACAAATTCGACCAAGGGTAAATGAGTAACCCAACTGCCTCCAAAATCCAACATACAGGATCTGAGCATATCTTCTAGAGTCTGAATCGTACGCTCAGATTGTCCATCTGTCTGAGGATGATGAGTTGTACTCAAGTTCAATTCCGTACCTACAGCATTCTGCAATCCTCTCAAGAAATTTGAAGTGAACCTGAGATCACGGTCACTTACAATGCTCAAGGGTACCCCGTGTAGTCGAACTACACTCTCAATGTAGAGGCTGCACAGTTTGGATATGGGAAATTTAATGCGGACCGGAATAAAGTGTGCAGCCTTTGTCAAGCGGTCCACGATGACCCATATAGTCCATGGTTATATGATCCCACTTCCATCCCGGAATAGGCCAGGGTTGCAACAATCCCGCAGGTCTTTGGTGTTCAGCTTTAACTTGTTGGCACACCGCACAACGTGACACGTATTCTGCCACTTCACGCTTCATTCCTGACCACCAATATTGTCGCCTCAAGTCCTGATACATCTTTGTGCTACCAGGATGGATTGCAAAGTTTGATTTATGCGCCTCCGACAGTATGTCGAGTCAGAGTTTATGCTCGCTAGGGACCACTACACATTCCCCGAACAACAATGTCCCTGCAGTGTTGATTCTCCAACCATCAAGT
The DNA here is from genome assembly GCA_003255005.1 of Begonia fuchsioides. Classification (NCBI taxonomy): domain Eukaryota; kingdom Viridiplantae; phylum Streptophyta; class Magnoliopsida; order Cucurbitales; family Begoniaceae; genus Begonia; species Begonia fuchsioides. The sequence goes on along the minus strand of QAOC01038463.1, from coordinate 20,603 downwards.
TGCTCTCTATTTTGCAGACTTTTGACTATTTCTATTAAATCTGCATCCTGTGTTTGCCTATATTTGACAGTCTCAAGTAGAGAGGGGGATCTGACAACATTATAGGCATAAGTTGTCCCCTCGTTACTGAAACACTTCAGCTCATAATCTCCTAGAACAGTGGACCCTTTCCATTCGTTTATAGCCATACAGAAAGCCACTGCCCGGGGGTTCCTACTTAAAGCATCAACAACAACGTTTGCTTTTCCTGGATGGTATTCCAAATTGAAGTCCTAATCTCCCATATACTCCATCCAACGACGCTGTCTTACATTTAAATCCCTCTGAGAGAAAAGATACTTAAGAGTCTTGTGATCTGAAAAGATTTGGAATTTAGCCCCATACAGGTAGCTCCTCCAAATCTTCAATGCAAAAATGATGGCTGCTAATTCCAGATCGTGGGTAGGATAGTTCTTTTCATGTGGCTTCAATTGCCTCGAAGCATATGCCACCACACGACCATTCTGCATCAGCACACCACCCAATCCAACTCCTGAAGCATCCGTGTACACCACGTAAGGTGTCTTATTGTCAGGAATTGTCAGAATCGGTGCACTTGTAAGACTGTTCTTCGACTCTTCAAATGCACTCTGACAAGCATCATTCCACTCGAATTTAACACCCTTCTTGGTCAGTTTTGTTATCGGTGCGGCTATTATCGAGAAACCTTTAACGAATTGTCGGTAATAGCCAGCAAGACCCAAGAAGCTTCTAATTTCTGACACGTTTTTAGGAGGCTCCCACTTTGTTACTGCCTCAATCTTTGAAGGATCTACTGAGATTCCTTCCCGTGATATCACGTGCCCAAGAAATTTTACCTCGGACATCCAGAATTCGCATTTTCTCAGTTTGGCATACAAACTATTTTCCCTCAAAGTTTGAAGCGCAATTCGAAGATGCTCCTTGTGCTCACTACGAGATCTTGAGTACACCAAGATATCGTCGATAAAAACCACCACAAAGCGATCAAGATATGGTCTGAATACTCTGTACATCAGATCCACAAATACCGCAGGTGCATTTGTTAGGCCAAAAGGTAATACCTTGAACTCGAAATGTCCATACCTCGACCTAAACGCAGTTTTGAGAATATCTTCCTCCCGTATTTTCACCTGGTAGTAATTGGATCTCAAGTCAATCTTAGAGAAATATCGAGATCCTCCCAACTGGTCGAACAAATCATCAATCCTTGGCAGCGGATATTTATTCTTTATCGTCATTTGATTCAATTTTTGATAGTCCAAGCATAACCGCAAGGATCCATCTGCCTTCTTAGCAAATAATACAGGAGCTCCCCATGGGGATGTACTCTCCCGAATGAAACCTCGTTCCAATAATTCATCCAGTTGATTCCTTAACTCGCGTAATTCAGTAGGTGCCATGCGGTAAGGAGGAATCGAAATAGGAGTCGCACCCGAAATCAGGTCGATGCGAAACTCCACCTCACGATCAGGAGGTAATCCAGGCAATTCTTCTGGAAACACGTCAGGAAACTCCTTGATTACCGTCAGACTCAAGCTTTGCCCGACAAATTAATCATCAGCATTCACTGACCATAGGTTCCCGTGTTGTTCTAGGCCACAACGACCTCCCAAACAACTCCTCAAAATTGGGTTAGTTGTTCCCGCATTCAACCCACAGCGGAGACCAACAATCGATCCATCCTTGGCAATCAAAGTGATCTTCTTTGAGTCACAAAAAATCGTTGCCGAATATCTTTGAAGCCAGTCCATTCTCAAGATCACATCAAACTGACCATGGGTAATAAAATCAGATTGGCTGAAAACTTATGATCATCTATAACTATGCACACTGAGCGGCATATAGATGAAAACCCACCACATGTCCCCAGTGGTGTACGAAGTTCGAGTGAAGACTCCATAATCGAAGTCTCTAACCCGAGTGTTAACGCAAAGAGTTCAGAAATAAACGATAACGTAGAGCCCGTATCAAATAAAGCATGAGCAAAAGAATGGTAAAGAAGGATCGTACCATCGACTACATCCCGGCCATATAAGTCAAAAGGCTCCGTATCGGCCGCCACTGCATAAGTCTTGTGCAGTCTCCCTCACTAGAGCTCTACCCCGGCCATGGCCACCTCTGACAGAACTCTGGCTACCACTCCCTGCCTGCTGTGTCGGAGCTCTCTGTGACGGGTTTTGATTGGACCCGTAACTCTGCTGTCCAGGGTGAGGACTCTGGAAACCTGGACGAGTCTGTTGTGGCTGCCTAGATGACTGGCCACCAAATCCTCTAAAATGCCCTGGCTGTATAGTACCCCTTTGAGGGGCAGAGAAATCTTGGCGAGGCTGCTGCTGGCATTGTAGATTTTGAGGGCAATCAATCTTTTTGTGCCCGATGTCTCCACAGATAAAACACCCATACGGGCTGTACCGACCACTGCCAGACGAGCTGCTACTAGCACTCGCAGGTCAACCCCCACCAGAACTCTGCATTGGTGCTTTCCCCTGGTTTCTCTTGGTCATCTTCCTCTCATCACGACGCACCGCCTGCTCCTGATAAGATTCCAGTGTCTCATCGAATGCCTGCTCCATGCGTCGAGAGGCATCCACCGCTTCTTGGAGCGTGTCATGCTTGATCAAGGCCACTGCTTGTCTCAGTTTTGGCCTCAGACCTGCTTGAAACTTGCGAAGCAAACCATACTCAGACGCTCCATCAGAATAGGGCATTAGTTCGAAGAAGCGGTCATAATACTCGTTAACAGTTGATGTCACCTGTTTCAGATCTGTGAATGCCTGTAACTGGGCATCCTGGTAACTGTCACTGCAGAACTGGTTTCAGAAGATATTAATGAACTCTCCCCAGTCCATTGACTCAGCATTGGCAGAAGATGTGAGTACTGACTTCCACCAATTGTGCGCACTCTTTTCCAGGAAATGAGTGACAATGGAGATCTTGAATGTGTCTAGGACCGGAGGGACCTGAAATTTTGCTCCATTCTGTCCAGCCACTCTTCAGTCATTCCTGCATTTGACCCTCCCAGAAATGCCGGTGGGTTCAACCGTATCATCCCCTGGAAGTACATCATGTACTCATTTATTGAGGGCTGAGGTGTACCCGTGCTAGAGAGATTTTGCATCCTCTCGGCAACATCCTCAATGGGGTCTGGGTTCCTCTGTGACTGAGCATTCTGTGAAGTCCTTCGTGGAGGCATGATTTTTCTGCAATCATGTCAAAAATACATTTCTCCACCCACGTACATTTCAATTAGTCGTATTGATTTACCATGCTATGTAACAAATTGGATGGAATCGGCTCTGATACCATAAATTTCTATCACGCCCCGAAGTAGGGCCTGGCAGAAACGCCAGGTCAGATAACCAAATCCACCTCGGCAGACTCAGAAATTCGACCCAAAAGCTATTTAAACTTGCGGAAATTTCTCTTTACCAAAATACCCCGGGTCTATCCATCCAAAATGTTATAAGTCATAGCATAAATAAATCGTTATACAACCAAATCGAAACAAAAATTATTCGAATATATCCTCTCACAATTTCTTAGCAGTTACAACAAAGGAAAATATTAAAGAGATTCTTCCAAGAGATCTCTAGCAGTTCCAAAGTCGACTGCTAGCCTGGTAAAAAATATTGTCGATTGGGTGAGTGACAAACTCGTAAGTTACCTATATTTAATGCATTCCGGTTAAAACTTAGATTTTAACCTTTTTCCCCAAAAATCGGGATCTATTCTATATGATGCACGCATTTTGAAATTCAATCAAAATCATGCATATTTCACCATTTCAAAACCCGGCTCCACGAGCCCAATAAAATCAATCATTTCCCCTTGGGAAAAACCCGGCCCATCGGGCCCCTGTGAGGTATTTAGAAAACTCGTCACTTACGTAGGTGACTATAATACAAAATACCCTCACAGCCATGTCAACATCAAATACCGGTGAAAAAGGAGTGTCACACAAGGACCACCCCGGCACACCACAGAAAGATGGGCAAACGACTCACCATCTCATGAGTCAGAAAGAAATCCCGGTGCCCGTCCTCTCTGGGTATCAACCTTTACCACTCGGATCAAACCACAGTTGCCTCAGCCAACTGCCATCCAAAGGCCTCCCGGTAAGGTGTACCCGACCTAAGCTACCGTTACATGATACCGATCAAGAACCCTACCGTTAGCTACCCGGGTCAAATAACAACGGCACACAGTCCGTTGGGTACCCATGGCAATCTGCTAAGATGGTTCTGATCCCGGTCATCGTACCCTGCACGCATGCAGTAAACCCTGGCCAGGTTTAGGGAGATTTAAGGTGCCCCAGGGAACGCGTCATCACCGTCCCATCACCATCCCAAATCACATCAAGTGATAAGACATAGGTCGACCCTACCAACTCCGAACGAAGGGGTCGATCACCTGACCAACCCTACCAACTCCGAACAAATGGGGCCGACCGGCCGACCGACCCTGCCAACTCCGACGAATGGGGTCGATCCTCTGACCAACCCTACCAACTCCAACAAATGGGGCCGATCGTTTCAAACAAAATCCACATTTGTAAAACAAAATTCAGTTTCTAAATAAACGTGGAAATCCAAAACATCACAATTAAATATCCATTTCCATCCAGATAAGGCAACCAGATAAAATATCAATCATTTAAATCATGTAAACTCACAATATAAATCATGCCTTATCTGGATTATAAGTTTTAATACTTTAAAACTGACGTGCGCTACGTCGTTTTGGGTATCAACCACCAAAATATGATTATTATCCACTTTAAACCATGCATCTAGAATTAATGCAGAAAACATAAATAACTTACCTCTTTTTACTGGCATTTTCCCTTTCTTTTTAATCCTCTTTTCGCGTTCCGGGCTCGGATCAATTTCGTAAAACTCCTCTGTAATATCCCAAAAACATTGTCTAAGAGAAGAGAATAAAAAACTGAGCAAAAAGACGCGAAAACGGGCCAAAACGGGCTCCTGAAACATGCTGTCCGGTTCGGTCAAAACCGGACCGAACCGATCAACGGTCAGCGTTGACCGGTGAACGCGCCACGTCAGCATTGACTAAGTCAACGCTGCCCCGTCAGCATTGACTCGGTCAATGCCGTGGCGGCGACGGAAATCGTCGCCAGCGTCGATCCGACCTTCGTTTTCGACGAATTTTATGTCAAAACGCTCGTATCGACGAGACGAACACAACCATACCAATATTTCTGAGAGAAATTAAGATTTGAAAAACCGAAATCTAAAACTCCGAATCTCGGTTTTTCTCAGATCTACTCCAAAACACGGACTTACCTCCGAAACCGCTTTAAGAGATTGCTCCTCTCTTCGTTGCGGACGTTTCGACACCAAGATTTCATCGAACGATCGCTGTTTGCCGGAAAACCTCTTTTCTCCCGGTTTCCCTCTGTTTCTCGGCTTCGGGGGAGGGAAGGAAAGACTTCTTCTTTCCTTCTTTCTTCTTATTTAATATAAATAAATACTATAATTAATAATATTATATTATATTAAATAATATAATATTATTAAAACATAATATTTATTTCGTGCAACATTTTCGATTTTCGTTCGATTTCCGTCGTTCCACTTAAAATCTCAATACGATTATGTGACCACTGATTTCGTAAAATTAGCTTTACGTCACATTCGAAAATCGTAGCTCGATTTCGTCCCGAGGTATCCCAATTTAATTAGTTTGACTAAGTCGTCACACGTGGCATATATGACAAATTTACGTTCCGTATACGACAATTGATTAGTCAAACTTCGCGAAAAATTTTCCTTGAAATTCGGGATTTAGAATTTCGGGTTATTACAACTATAGTGGGCTTGTCCTAAACCACTAACTAGCCTTGGTTTTGGTGATCGAGAAGTATGACTCGCACTTGGAGTTGAAGATTCAACGACCTCTTACTTTTTGTATTCTCTGTACAACTTCTCAACAATGTCTTTCACTTGTTTCAAGTAATTGGCCACGTTATCATTGCCAAATATGATGCCTATGCAATATTTCAAAAATCTTGTTTTGCAACTTGAATCAAGAAAAACAACATATATAAGCATATTTATTTTCTCAAAATTTCCCCAATATCTATCAAACGTTTTTCCATTGTCGTGGCAATAATCCTTAAGGTCAGGTCTTCACCTTTAGAATATGTTTAAATAAAAATCTTCAAGTTACAAATTTCACTTACATACATATTGGAGATTATATGTAACGAAGCAGAAACATTAAGCGTCATAGAGTGGAACTCCTCCAAAAATATGATATACCATTGAATTGATGAGTTATCTTCTATCGTTGGTGGCCCTTCCCTTCTCATCTCTGTCGAGAAAGAGATATCATGTTCTACTAATTTTTCAAATATGGCTTTATAATTAATAACACTTAACAACATGAAATAAATAGAGTTCTACCTAGTTGTACGGGTAGACAAAAATCAGACCATGACTGCAAACTGGATTGGAACTGTCGGTTTTAATCTTGTTTTGGTGCCGATTTTTTTAAAACAATCTTGATTTATGAGCCAATTATGGTCTTTAGGAGTAAAAGACCGTGAAACCGGAACGAGATCGTGGGTCAAAATAACTTCTAAAATCTAGCAAAACCCGACCCAAACCGTAATAAAAACCGATATAAATGAAAAAATTGGTTATAAATCCGCCAAATTACCAAAACTCGATTCAAATATAATAAAAAAATATTTTATTTTTTTAAATATAAAATAAAACTAGGTTAAAACTGGAACCACACATGAACTGTTGGTTTTGCTTCCGATTCTGAAGATCTAAAACCATGAGTTCGTGTTCCAATTCCATTTCAGGATAAAGTTGGGTCAAACCGACCCGTGCCCACCCCTACCTAGTAGGAACATCGGGACATAAATTAATAATGCAAGTGATTTTAGCAGAATCTCCACATTTCCAAAATTGTTGCAAGCGTGCAAGCGAATATCTTACATACTTAACAACTTTTCGTACCCTTGGACACAATGAAATTAAGGACATGAGCAAAACATCTAACGTGTATGAAATCTCCATTTAAAATCACTCATTCCAAGTTCTCATCGTCTTAACCAAATATGTAATAGCAATGTCATTGGAAGATGCATTATCAATGGTAATACTCGTCACATTGTTTATTTCTCAATTAATAAAAGTTTCTCGATTTCTTTCCCAATCGAATCGCCTTTATGATTAGGGATCAAAACAAAATTCATAATTTTTTTTGCGTTGTCTAGTCTTCATTGATGTAATGAGCTGACAGAATCCTATAGTTTAAATTTTCAATTGATTTTCATGTATCAGTAGTCGAACAAACTAATTGAGTTGTTCTGAAGAAATACTCTTTCAACTAACTACTCTCTTGCTAATATAGTCTTTTTATTTCTGTTGACATTGTTTTTCTCAAAGGGATACCAAAATAAGGCTTCAAATAGGAGAAAAAAGATCTAAAACTGATACGTTCATCTGTTTTAATTGGCAACTCATCTAAAATGATCATTTGTGCAGCAATTCTTTGACACCCTTTGAACTATATGTCGATACAATAGTACTATTTTATCCCCAACGTGCTTGAAAAGCAAAGTTTGTTGTTTACTATCAATATTTGATGTATAATTCTTACAAAGCTTCAAATGCTTTCGCAAAGATGAAGTCTCCTTTTAGGATGGATCAGCAGCATAAATGTGTCCACAATATTTATAATTAATTTGAACATTATCAGGTATCTTACTAAAATGCTGTGAAACTTCAGATTTCAGTATTTTATTATCATTAATAGAATTTTCATCATATGCTGACTCCATCCAATGATAACAAATAATATAAAGATAGAGAAAATTGATAAACATAACCAAAGATACTAAAACAGTAAACAAATCAGATCAAATAATGATAAACACAGTTGATTGATGCTGAAAATAATAACAAACAGAATTGAAAACAATGAACACATCAGATGATTCAACAATAAACATAATGGATTGAGGGAGGGAAATAGAAAAAAAATGATAAATATAGCAAAACAGAAACGAAACTACCAAAACATATCAAATAACAATAAATAGAGTTGATTGGTGTCATAAAACAAACAAATTGATAAATATAACAAATAGAAATGAAACTAACAACAACAAACAAATGACAATAAAGGAAATTGATTGATGTTGGAAAACAGAAAAAAGTGATAAATATAACTAAATAGAAAAATACCAAAACAACGAAGAAATTGTTGGGTTTTATGGAGTCTAATGTAACTTTAGGTTCTTTTGGGCTGTTCCTCTGTTTTTTTAGGCCCATGTTCGTAACCCTAATTCTATAAACCCTAATATATTTGCTGATGATACCGCCGTGGAGGTGCACTGATTGGTGTTACCACAAAAATTCCCTTTGTATTTTTATCTTATTTCGTCTTCTTAATCGTTGTCGGTATTCGAGATCCTAACAACTGGTATCAGAGCGAGGTTGAATCATAAACGATCTGTGACAATGGAGAGTTCAAAGATCGAGATCGGGATTGGGAAGTTTGATGGATCTGATTTCAGTTTCTGGAAGATGCAGGTTGAAGATTACCTGTACTAGAAAGATCTTCACGAACCCTTATCAGGGGTGAAGTCGGATTCTATGACGGAAGAACAGTGGAAACTCAAGGATTAGCAGGCACTGGGGTTGATCCGATTCACGTTGTCTAGAAACGCTGCGTTTAACATCGTCAACGAAAAGTCTACATCAGATCTGTTAAAGGCGCTGTCAAATATGTATGAAAAACCATCTGCGATGAACAAGGTCTATCTGATGCGTAGACTATTCAATTTACAGATGACTGAAGGTGGATCTATAACCAATCATATAAATGAATTCAATATGATTATCAGTCAATTGACCTCTGTTGATATTATTTTCAAAGATGAAGTTAAAGCTCTGATTTTGATGTCATCTTTACCCGAATCTTGGGATACTGTTGTTGCTGCGATTAGTAGTACCCGAGGATCTGAGAAACTGAAATTTGATGAAATCTGTGATGTAGTTCTAAGCGAAAGCATTCGAAAGAGAGAACTCGGAGAGTCATCTGGAAGTGCTCTTAGTAGAAACAAGACAAAAGGTCCAAACAAGCATGTCAGATCAAAATCCAAACAGCGTGGAAAATCATCAAAAAAATCTGTTACATGCTGGAATTGTTCAGAAAAATGGCATTTCAAAAATGAATGCACGAAGCCTAAGAAAAAGCAGGGTCAAAAGACTAGTGAAGATAGTGATTCTGTGAACTCAGTAGAAGATTTTGGGGATGCCTTAGTCCTCAGTGTTGAAAGCCTGGTCGAATCATGGATCCTGGATTCAGGAGCATCTTTCCATTCATCTCCAAGCAAAGCATTGTTCCAGAATTTCAAAGCTGAAAATTTTGGAAAGGTGAATCTTGCTGATAATAAATCATTGGAGATTGAAGGAAAAAAATATGTTTGCATACAAACCCCAGGAGGGGGTAAATGGACGTTGAATGACGTTAGATTCATTCTTGGTCTCAAGAAAAATCTGATCTACATGGGTCAGTTGGATAGTGCAGGTTATACAGCAGAGTTTGGAAAGAATTCTTGGAAGATTGTCAAGGGTGCTATGGTTGTGGCACATGGATTGAAATATGGAACTCTATACACTACTACGGGTAGTGTAAACATGGTTGCTGCTGTTGGAAGCGCCTGCAGTTCAAGTCTGTGGCACAACAGACTTGGAAATATGAGCATCAAAGGAATGAAGATGTTGACTGCAAAGGGTGTTTTACCAGGGCTTAAGACAGTGGATATGGATCTTTGTGAAAGTTGCGTTATGGGAAAACAAAAAACGTGTTACTTTCACAAAGACGGTAAGAGAACCAAAGGAAGTGAAGCTTGAATTTGTGCACACGGACGTGTGGGACCATCACCAGTCGCGTCGCTTGGAGGCTCTAGATACTATGTGACATTCATAGATGATTTCAGCAGGAAGGTATGGGTTTACTTCTTGAAGCACAAATATGATGTGTTTGCCACCTTTAAGAGGTGGAAGGTTGAAGTTTAAAACCAAGTTGGTTTGAAGGTAAAATGCTTAAGGTCTGACAATGGAGGAGAGTATGACAAGTCAGATTTCAAAGCATTCTGTGCATCTGAAGGAATAAGAATGACTAGAACAGTTCCGGGCAAGGCTAGACATAATGGCATTGCTGAAAGGATGAACAGAACTTTAAACGAGCGAGCAAGGAGTATGAGAATTCACTCTGGGTTGCCCAAAAAACTTTGGGCTGATGCAGTGAACACTACTGTCTACTTGATCAACAGAGGACTGTGATACCTTTGGGATTGAAGATTCCAGAAGAAATATGGTCGGGAAGGGAAATCAAATATTTACACTTGAGGACTTTTGGCTGTACCACTTACGTTCATGTTGATCCAAAGAAGAGAGACAAACTTGATGTAAAAGCTTTGAAGTGCTATTTTATTGGCTATGGTCCTGATATGTTTGGATACAGGTTCTGGGATAATACGAATAGGAAGATTCTCCGACATTGCGATGTAGTTTTCGATGAAAATGTTCTATACAAAGACAAGGAAAGAATGAGTTCAGGAAGCTATGAACAAGTGGGAGTTGATTTTGAGGTTGACCTATAGAAAAGTTCAGCAAGTGATGGAGCAAGATCCCAAGAAACTTCAGACCTTGAACCTGAACCTGAATCATCTACACCTGAGAAGATATTAAGAAGATCTTCCAGAACTTTCAGCGCACTAGATAGATTTTCTCCATCTTTACATTACTTGTTATTGACAGATGCAGGAGAACCAGAGTCTTATGAGGAGGCATTGCAGACAGATGATTCTATCAAGTGGGAGCAAGCCATGGATGATGAGATATGGTCACTTGAAAAGAATGAGACATGAGAGTTGTCTGATTTGCCTAATGGGAAGATAGCCCTTTCAAACAAATGGGTGTACAAAATCAAGATTGAACCAGATGGCAAAATGAGGTTCAAGGCACGACTAGTAGTTAAGGGATATTCACAAAGGAAAGGATTGATTACTCTGAGATATTCTCTTCTGTTGTGAAGCTAACGACTGTCAGAATTCTGTTGAGTATTGTTGCTGCAGAAAATTTGCATCTTGAGCAAATGGATGTAAAAACAGCCTTTTTACATGGAGATTTAGATGAAGAAATCTTCATGCAGCAACCAGAAGGATTTGAGGTTTCTGGAAAGAGTCACATGGTGTGTAAACTTAAAAGAAGTTTGTATGGATTAAAGCAAGCTCCCAGACAATGGTACAAGAAATTCGATTCTTTTATGTGCAACAATGGTTTTCACAAGAGTGAAAAAGATCAGTGTTGTTGCTTGAAGAAATATACTAACTCTTATGTGCTTCTACTTCTGTATGTGGATGGCATGTTAATTGCAGGATCAAGCCTAAAGGAAATTAACAATTTGAAGAAAATTATGTCAGCAGAATTTGGGATGAAAGATTTTGGTGCAACAAAGCAGATTCTCGGGATGAGGATTTCCCAAAACAGAACTACAAATACCCTAAATCTGTCTCAAGAGCAGTACGTCGAGAAGGTGATATCCAAATTTAAAATGCATGATGCAAAGCCTAGAAAAGCTCCTTTGGCAACTCATCTAAAATTTTCAAAGAAGCAATCACCCAAGACCACTGAGGAGCGCACACAAATGGAAAAGGTTCCATATGCTTCTGCAGTTGGAAGTCTAATGTATGTTATGGTCTGCACTAGCACATGCAGTGGGAGTTGTAAGCAAATATATGTCAAACCCAGGGAAGGAACATTGGGAAGCTGTGAAGTGGATCTTGAGGTACTTGAAAGGTACATCTAAAACTTCACTTTGTTATGGAAATGACAATGTAGTCTTACAAGGCTTTGTAGATGCTGATCTAAGTGGAGATGGGGATACTAGTAAGAGTACATCAGGATATGTCTACACTATAGATGGTACATGTAACAACCCTCATTTTTATTGTAGAATTTGTGACCTTAAGATTTAAGTGTTAAAGATTCTTTTTATTGGAAGTAAGTTGGGTTAAATATACTAAAGGACTACCTTCAAGTAAGTTTCGGTCGACCCTAGAATTTAGGAAGGGTCGACATAATTGGAACTTTCGGTCGACCCCAGGATCGAAGAGAGGTCGACAAAATGAATAGTTTCGGTCGACCATAGGATTGAAGAGGGGTCGACAAAATTCTGTACTTTAGGTCGACCCCAGGATTTAGGAGAGGTCGACCCCAGGATTTAAGAGGGGTCGACACAAGCCACTCTCAGGAACACTTTCGGTCGACCCCAGGACCGAGCGATCGACGCAAATAACGCTCGGGAAATCTTTTGGTCGACACAACAGACTAGCGGTTGACACAAATAATGCTCGGGAAATCTTTCGGTCGACGCAATTGGACGAGCGGTCGAGACTTTCCCAATTTAAGTTGAAAAGTCAACAAAAACGTGGACAATTCGATCGGTGGACGTAAAGGAAAGGTTGATTTTGTTTAATTAAGAGATAAAAATACATGGTCTGCCATTTCCCTACCAGCACGACCTCTTATCCCTATCTATTTTACTCAGACTTCTCATGTTTTGATCAAGGGGAGAGGGAGACTGAGAAAGAAAGGAGATATCGTGAGAGAAAAGAGTGAGAAAGTGAAGGGAAGTGGAAAACTCTGAAGCTTTCGCGGAAACGGAAGTTCAAGGTAATATTTTATATCCTCTTAAGTTCTTCTAAGTTTAGTGATGATAAAATGATAGTATTGTTTCAATTGGTGGATAAAAACGAGTGATTTCATGCTAAGAGATAAGAAAAGAGTTAAGTATGAACAAAGTTAGAGTTTTGGAGATTCGGTCGATAATTAGTAGGAATTAGAGTTTATGACCTTCATAAGAGTTAGAGTAAACTCTTAGAGTGATTTATAGATGTTAGAGTCACTCGATTCAGAGCTATGTAAAAAAAATTATGGACGTCGCAATTCATCGCATCGAAACTGGGAAGAGCTGCGGTCGACCCCTTATAGTTTGGGTCGACCGATTCTCAAATTTAAAAGTGCAGGCTCTCTGTTTTGTCAAATGGGTCGACCCCTTACAGGTTGGGTCGACCGAATCGGGGTTCAAACAGTGAATGCCCTCTGTTTTGTCGACATGCTTTAGTTTTTTCAATTTGGTGTCTTCTAAGAAGTTATAGTAGACTCTTTAAGCAATAATTTGACACCCGTAGCATCACGAATGAATCAATATAGAGGAAGTTATAGTGAAAATAGTTACTCATGGTATAAAAACTTATTTGAATGGTTTGGCAATATAGGTTCTCAAGCTTGTAGTGTGCATTGCCAAGTTGAAACAAAGGACATTAGAAATCAATGTAAGTATGTGTTGTATGCGTTTGGACTATTAGAGGTCTACATTGCAAAGGTTATGTATTTTTTTTATGATTTTTGATTGATCATAAACTGGTTGGGGTGTAATGCACAATACACCGACCTCAAGTCATTTGAGGATTGTTTGTGTGCCTTGTATTGATTGATTGATCTATGATATTTCTTTATTGATATGTTATGGACATCATGCATCATGTTTTCTACGAATGACAACGAAAATGAATTTTCATGCATGAAAACTACGAATTATAATAAGTAAATCGTAGGGGGATGGCGGATTGGGTGTTAGGTTGCCCATGGGGGTCTTTGATGCCTACATTCATCCCCGCAATATCTCTATTGATTTGATGAAGACATCTACGATAAAGGAGAATAAAGACGCCCTCAGCAATGGCTATGGGTTCATGTTACCGTGAGCCCAATGAGGTTGTGCGGTAGGTTATTATATCTCCTAATGATATAAATTATGTAAGAGAGAATAAAGACGCCCTCCGCAATGACTATGGGTCCATGTTACCGTGAGCCCAATGAGGTTGTGCAGTAGGTTGTTATATCTCCTAATGATATAAGTTATATAAAGGAGAATAAAGACGTTCTCGACAATGGCTATGGGTCCAGGTTACCGTGAGCCCAATGGGGTTGTGTGGTAGGTTGTTATATCTCCTAATGATATATGTTATGTAAACCCAAAAGAGAAACCAAGTTTTGTGGATGGTCGTCATATGGGAGGCGGATCCACACCACAAAATGAGATAATCTGCATTGTTTTAAATCATATCATTCATACATCATTCATGTTTTATTTGCACTACTTACTGAGCTTTAAGCTCATTAGTTAGACTTCGCAGTGTAGGTGACGAAGCTCGGGATGAGGAATTTAGTCATCATCACGTGCCATGACATGTAGATGAAGCTGTTTTGGAGCGAGCTGATTACGAAACCAAGCAACGACCCGTGGGGAAAGAAAAACAAAATGTTTTTAATGTATTTGATGTTTTATCGCAAAACTAATTAGATGCTTTACGATATTTTGAATTATTTGAGGAAATTGAGGTTTACATGTGTATGGGTTTATTAATTCAATGTTTAAAGTATTACGCTTCGGCTAAGTTTTCAAGTCAAGTATTTCAAGAGTATTTTAAAAAAAAAAAAACAAAAAAAACGGGGTGTTACAGTATAGCAGTGAGCTGGATGTCCCGACTTCAGAAGTGTGTTGCTATGTCATCCACCGAGGCTGAATACATTGCTATTGCTGAAGCAGCAAAGAAGATGATCTGGTTAACTGATTATATAGAAGAATTGGGTAAGAAACAACATTATTGAATTCTTCACACTGATAGTCAAAATACCATACAGCTTGTGAAGAACCCTATGTATCATTCCAAGACAAAACACATCTGAAGGCGATATCATTTCTCCAGAAGTTTGGTGGAGAAAGGCGAGATGCGCTTAGAGAAGATTGAGGGCGCGAAGAACCCAGCAGACATGCTGACAAAGTGTGTTGATGTTGAGAAACTGGGGTTGTGTAAAACCTCAGTTGGTCTTCTGTGATTACCTTGCAGATGTTGCGGTTCAGCATATTATTTGATAGTGGTTGTTTTTTTTTTTTTGTACTTGGTAGGCTGGATTAGTCTCAAAGTGGGAGAATTGTTGGGTTTTATGGAGTCTAATGTAACTCCGGGTTCTTTTGGGCGGTTCAACCTCTGCCGTAAGGTTGCCGAGTGGTGGGGGGCGGAGCCTTGACCCGTGTCCGGGGCGGAGCCCCTGCCCATGTTCCTCTGTTTCTTTTAGACCCATGTCTGTAACCCTAATTCTGTAAATCCTAATATATTTGCTGATAAACCACCGTGGAGGTACATTGATTGGTGTTACCACGAAAATCCCCTTTGTATCTTTCTCTTATTTTGTCTTCTTAATCGTTGTCGGTATTCGAGATCCTAATAGAAATCACACGATTGATGACGAAAAAACAACAGTGTCACATGAAAAAATTACTTTAGAGCTAGTGTTAGGGCTTAAGGCTGAGTATTGATATGATAAATGATGACGGATGATTGACGGCAAGGATCAAGGAAGCATCGGCAACAATGGAAGTCATAGAAGGAACCAAGACTACAAATTGTATGGATGAAAGCAGAATCCAGTTGTTCATGAAGGCAGCCGAAGGAGTTTTGATTCATGTAAAGAACTTCTACGTCGGAGCAGTATTTGATTGCTCCACCCAACTCCAATACAACTTCTCTGTTGCCAGGGAGAGACAGCGGTTCAAGAAGCATGCGATGGGGTGATGGGGCTTTCTAGAAGATACATTGTAGGATTGAGGAGGATCTACGAGGAAAAGAGATTTGAATTTGAAGAAGAAGAAAGAGTTTCTGAGATTTTAGAGAAGATTATTTTATGAATATTAACTAGAAGAAAAAAATCTATGATGGCAATGAAGACTATTTTTTATTATAGCATCATTAATAAAAGTATGATATGAACAAAGTTGATGAAGCTTTTGCAAAATCCCACCATAACTGTCAGTAACTCCAAACGCCCTAAAATAATCTTATTCTTATTATTTTTCGTATACGTGATTACGACCATGGCAAAGTTGAAACTTTAAAAAATTTGGGACCCTAATCGAATCGATGAGATAGAAGCCCACTCAATTTTCGGCCTTAACCTCACCTTGTCCGATGCGATTGTCCGGTGGGGGATGCTCCACTTGGCTGCCGGAGTCTTCCTTCAGATTATTACAAAGGCTGCATAACAATTTATGTGTAAAGTTTTTGCGATTGTTAATAAGTCGTCGTTGAATTTTTAACCGCCAAATTGTTGCGTTGTGTCACGTGTCGTTTTCGACTCATGAAATTTTGACATATTGTGTTAGGTTAATTTTTCAAATTGTATGGAGACTTAATAAATTCGCTGAAATCAAGTCCGAATTAGGGGTGACCCATAGATTTAGTTTGGTTTTTATTGAAAAATAATCGATCCAAGAGGTTCAGGTTTTGATATATTAGATCTAAAACATAACTAATTGATTATGATAACGGAAGCAAACCTGACCCAAATACTTAAGTTGGGTTTGGTTTGAATTTGGTTAACTAATTGAAGTTGGGCTGTTTTTGGTGCGGGTTGAATTCGGTTAGATGAGTTATTTAGCTTGTGTAAGAATCATTCATTCAAAATGCATATCACAGATGTAAAAAACATACTTTATAACCTAAATGCAATTGCTGTATAGACTACAAACATAGTTTTCGTAGAAATATAAAACATTTAAAAAAAAAAGACATAATTTGTCATCACTTTTTATGTTATCCACAAATATAGGGCGAGTTGGGTCGGGCTACAAGATAACTAATTGAAAACCGATCTAATACTATTTAATTATAGGCAAGTGAGTTATTTTTTGAGTTTGAAATTTTTTTAGCTGCCAGAAATTTGACCAATGCTGGGTTTGGGTCAATTATGTAGATCAACCAAACTCAATTGCCACCTCTAGTCGAAATAAAAGCATTATTTGATTTATGGTAAATTTTATTAGACACCTTGAACGTTTATGATAGTTTACTAGACACATTGAATGAATTTTTTGTACAATCAACACATCAAACCTTCTGATTTTTTATACAAAAACCTTGAGGCTAAATTTTTTTAATGTCAATCTATCATTGTGTATTGCTCACCAATCTTATTCAATTTACGTTTTTTAAAAAATCAAATAAATAGCTTAAGTTTGTTATCGATACTTAAAAATCAAGTTGGCTTTGACATTGGCTTCGAAATAAAAATTGTATTAGTTTGCATTGCCTAACAACTAAGAAAGACTACTACTGATGAGGCCTATTGAGCGATATATTGACACTAAAAAAATTTAGAGCTGACCATATTGTATAAAAATCGAAAACTTTTAGTTTTAGGCTTCTATTAAAGTCATCTTAAATGCTAAGAATGTCTAGTAAAATTGATCCTTTAATTTAATATCATGATATAATACAATATCATTATATTATAATCCTATATAGTTTTTGATATTAAAATAATATGTTAAAGATAAAAAGAAGAAAGAAGAATATGTCTTCCTTCCCTCACAAGCCCAAAACTAGAGAGAGAGATTGAGTGGCCGGCGGTCTAACGTCCACCGTTGGGTGAATTTTCGGTGTCAAAACGCTTGCAGTGAAGATATCAAACCATATTTTCGGCATATTTTTGCTCATTTTTGGGTGAAAACGCGCAAGTTACAATTAAGGATGAATTTTTGTTCCTCTCATCGTTCTCAACGTTTTGGTGTAGGTTTCGCTTGACATTGCTCGTCTACAGTGAGTGCGTCGGAGTGGGTCTCACAGCGGTCCGACTCGTTTGACTCGCCCAGTGAACCGACCTTGTTTGACCGAACATAAAATGAATTGATTTTATCTCGAAAATAGAATCATAACCAGTGACAACAGTTTCATAACTTTAGAACTTAAATCATAATCATGGTCACAGTTTTGTTTAATATCTAAAATAAAATAAAATTTTAAGTGATTAGATCGGTTTTAAATTTAATTTTTAGTTTGTGTTGAGTTTTATTTGATTTGTATCAAATTTATTTGATTTTAATCATTTATATATTATGTCTAGTTTTAATTTTATAATTTTATAATTATAAATATCAAATCAATGCACAATTTTTGAAAATAGGACCGGAACATTTGAGTTGAAATTCGGCTAACCTTATCGGCTACCTTTCAATAACAAGTTGGGCTCTCACATTGTGGTGCATGGGTCCACCTTAAAAGTGTTTGAATGTCTTTCCTAATCATTTTCTCCTGCCTTACAACCAACCTAAGCTTCAATCCCGCTCAAACCTTGAGCTTCACTACGATTGACTTACGGGTGTCAATCAAACCTTTGACTCTTTTCTTGAAGGAGCGTCACCCCTTTTACAATGATCGTTAAAAAAGAAACGAATACAATTTGTACGGTTGTAAAAACCGACTCACTCAATCTCAACAATGACATACAACGGTTGTAGTAAGATTTGAGAGAGTAAAAAAAAAGGCTGAGAAGGATTTGGCAGTATTTCAGCGTAGTTTTATCTCGTCCAAAATCTTCTTAAAATGAGCTTGCTTCATCTATTTATAGTTTGCTGCTGATCTGCCCAAATGGGTCGACACATTGCTGTTGGGGTTGACACAAGCACTATCCGTTAGATACAGCGAAGATATAGCCGTTAAGAATTTTTTTTGTCCGTTGGTGCTGATCGGTCGACATAAATATTTATTGCGGTCGACATAAATTCTTCTCTGGAATCTTTGGGGACGACACAATGTTTGTGCGGTCGACATAACTCTGAAGAATCCGTCTCTTAGAAAATTATGGGGTCGACACATGTAGGTTGGGGTCGACACAAATCTAAAGGATTCGTCTCTGGAAAAACTGGGGTCGACACATATAGGTTGAGTCGTAATATTTTGAACGATGGAGTCGACATGTAAAGTGCAGACTCAGCTTTGAGGGGTCGACTCATAGATTATGATAAGATCGACATAATGACTTTTCTAGGGTCGACACAGACATTTTGGATGAGTCGACACATTTGCACGCTGTACTACATTTTTTGGGTCGACAGAAGTTATATAGGTGGGTCGACACAATTTGAAAGACTCGGCCTCTGTTTTGACAGGGGTCGACACAATACGCTTACAAGGGTCGACACAAGGTATTTTGGGTCGACATAAAACACTGCATATACTTGAAATTTCTGCAGCACTTAAACAAATTGTTAGACTTTAATTGTATCATTCAAAGAGGGTATTTCTCATGAATGGTTAAGTCTAATTTAAATATTGTAAAGTAATTTATTTTATGTTTCATGCTTATTTTATATAGTTATCATAAAAAACAATTGATTGCTTTAAAAACACTTTTAAAGCCAACAATCTCCCCTTTTTTGATGATGACAAAAACTTTTGAAAGGTAAATTGCTTCCACGTAGACACAGCATGTATAAAAGATATTCAATGTTCCCCCATACAAAGACACCCATGCATGACAGATTAATATAACTTATGCATAGACAGATTATAAAAAATTATCATAACTTATGTATTTTCTCCCCCATTGACATTATCAAAAAGAATAAACATAAATATATAGAATATTCAATACGAGTAAAGTAGCATTGTTTATACAAAAGAGGAGATAAACAAGAAATTAAGAGTTCTCCTAAGACAAGAAAAGAAACTTTCCTCTACTACTCTACAGCTGGTGAAGAGATGAGAGAGTTAAGTACAATGGTGCCTGCAGCAGATGGAGGCCCAAATATAGATGGAGTAGGTAGCACAACTGTGCTAGGAGAGGATAAGGGTATTGTAGCAGCGACAACAGTAGTAATTTCCACCTCCATAGGAGCAACTGCCAGTGCAATGGCTAAAGAGAGAGCTGGAGATTGAATAGGAGAGGGAAACGGTGAAGGAATTGGCGAGGGATCTTGAGCGCGATCAGAAGGTCCAGACATACTAGGCCTCAAGGTAGATCCATACCATTAATAGTACCACCTCTCAAGGTTGTCATGAAGAAAATCAACCTTATGATGAAGTGCAGAATTGGATGTGGCAATGGAATCTACAGTCCTTTGAAGAGTATCATTATGGTGGACAAAAGACTCTACTGTGGAAGCTAAGCTTGAGATCTGTCCCGTGAGAAAATCAAAATGTTTTTCCATCAAGGAAGTAATTCGATGTGAGCGGGAAGAGGATCTATGCTTGGGATGTACATCAACATCATCACCGGTCTGTGTAGGATCTTCACGAGCATGAGGATCATCTATGGACACCTTGTATTGCTAGATCCCATTCTCGTCTTGAGCTAAGCTCATTCGAGCAAGTGTCGAAAGACTATACTTGTCAAATTTTCTGACACGAGTGAGTGGCTCAGAAGAAGGAATCTCAACCCCGTTTTGTCGAAGAATTTCCATTATTAAGAGGTTGAAGGGCAAGGACTTGGATTCCTTATCCATGACATCCATCATCCGTTGCATGATGATATATCCTATGTCTATGCGACGTCTCCTAAAGAACATGAAAAGTACATATAGCTTCATGTTGCTGATGTAGTCTTTGTGGCCATCTTTGGGTAATACATTATATGTGAGAAAGTGATGAACTAGGGAGTTCTTGAGGATTTGCAAGAGTCCAATCTGAATCT
>QAOC01038462.1:0-12561 GCA_003255005.1 Begonia fuchsioides | reverse complement strand
TATTTAACAGTAAACACTCATCTACACCCCATTATTTTCTTTCCATTATGAAGCAACACCAAGTCCCTAGTAGCAGTTTTTTCAAGTGAAGTCATTTTCTCTGTCATAGCTTGAGTCTACCTTGTATCTCTTAATATTTATAGCCTTTTTTGTGCAAACCATATCTCACAAAAATGCAATTTACTGTTCAAGGCACAAGATTATTTCTCTGATGTGGGTGTAAATGAACGTATGATCTGCTGCACCTGAGTCAATAATTTAATTACTATTATAAGTAAGAGATGTACCTTCTTGACTAGCAAATTCAGGCTTTGAGACTATATTAGCTTGTGGGCTGATGTTATTAAAGACTATTTGGTATACTTTCTTATTTTTCGGATGTCACTCTGGATATCTGTGTAATCGAATGGACGTATCTGTTATGTGATGTGTCATTACAATGAGTACACTTAAAATCTTTCTTTGATGTGAAAGTCGTTTTGGTAGCCATTGCGGCTCCTTCTTCAATCGCGCCTCCAAGCATAGCTCTTTGTCGATTAACTTCTGTACAGACAATAACATATGCATTTTGGATATTTGGCAATTGTTTAGTTGCAAGTATTCGACCTCCTACTCCATCCAATTAAACATCTAATCTAACTAGAAAAATATACATATGTTGTGCACTAACCTTTGTGTATACTTGATCATGTCATTTGCACACTCCATAGTACACTTATTGATATGATCAAGTTATTGCCATAATTTTTTTTATAGTTTCCCGAAATAAGAGATAATGAATTATCTATTTTGATGAATAACCATCACTTCACAATAAAATTGATATGCTTTTGAACCATCTTGATCAACTGAATATGTTTATTTCACAACATCTCAAAATCTTTAGCCGTACTCACTCAAATGAACAGTGATCTTATATCTTGTCATTGCATCAAGAAGCCATGATTTGACAAAATAATTTTTGTCTTGCCAAGATTCATATTCTTTTGAAAACTCATCTTTTGGTGTGAATTTTGTACCTGAGATAAAACCCCAACGTTTTCTTTGATGAATTTTATTTTGAGCATTAAACGACTACTCAATATAATTCGTTCTGTCAAGATGTTCGGGGGCGATAAGAGAATTTTCTTGTATTGTAAAATCCCATAGTAGAATTTCTATTCTTCTCATGAGAATCACTATCACTCTTAGGCATTAGATGAGACATGATGATAGTGACACAAAAAAGAAATTATAATAAAAGTTGAAGGAAGAAAAATAATTATGCTAACTTCAATATCAACAATGGAGATCCAAGGTTGCTCTAATGCCATATGGAAAAACACAATGGTGAATTGTCACTTTCTTTGATTTACAATTGAAGAACTATATAACATATAGATCATCCAATTAGAAAAAATTCTCTTATCATATCTAATTAAAAAAATATTATAATTGTATCAATCTATTCTAAAGAAAGACAAATTATTTTATTTTTTATAGTAAAAAATTATAATAAATTTTATAAATATTGAAAATTTTAAATAAAATTCAACAATAGCTTCTGATAATATTGTGAGTATGTGTTCAAAATTTTAAATTATTCTATTAGAATATATTTTTATAGATGATGACGCCGACAAGAAAAGACCGCAAGTTAGTGACGTGCGAATGCATACAATAACATGCGGTACACATGTTCTTTTGTACACTACCACCATGTTCTTTGACCTCCTTGTGTACACTACCACCATGTTCTTTTGTAACGGGATAAGAGGTGACGTCATCAAACGGTCTCCAATTCGTCGTTTCATACCCACCTTCTTTGAGTTGGCGCGTGGACCACACGCTTCCATACTACCATCTGCTTTTGACAATAAGCATTAGTAGTAGTTGCCCCTATTAAAGGCTGTCTCTCTCCTCTCCCTCCGCTTTCTCCCTGCTCCTCCAAGATCTCACTGTAGCTCTTTCGCCTCCGTTTCATCTCGCTCAGCTTTGTTTCTTAGAAGGGTGCTTTTCTTTTCCGATTTCTCGCGCAAGTGTAAGTCTTTTTTTTTTTTTCGTAGATCCCATGCCGCATTTCTTGGATCTGTTTCTTCACTCGCCTGCATTGCATCTTACTTCTTTTTACCTCTCTCTCTCTTAGGCTTTTTGCGTTTTTATGTTTTCCATGTGTTTACTGACTATGGTGCTGTTTTTTTCTCTTTTGGGTACATTTAGTCATGCTGTGGGAAACTTGCAGTTTATTTTGCTATGGAGGGATGTCGCGTTTTCGGGTCGCTCGGTGGAACTGTTGAGGATTATGTCTTTGATAGTTCACTGGCGAGGCTCTTGAGTGTGGAGAAAGCTGCTGCTTCTGACAATGATGCTTTTGTCTGAGTTTTGATTCACCGAGAGAAAATGTCGTATTTGATTCTGCGTCTTCTTCTTGTTCTCCTTCCCTTCACTCTGTTTTTCACTTGCTCAGGTGCGCTCAATTTTCACATTGTCTTATTACCGAATCACAGCCTTTCGGTTTCCAAGTAAAGCACTAACGAATTTTTAAAATGTGTTAATTTTACGCTTCGTCCAAAGTGCTCTTCCATAGCCTCTTAATTGTTATGAAACTTTGGACAGTTTTTATTGTGGAGTTCACGTCTGGAAAAATTCTCTTTTGGTCACTGTTATTAGGCGGAAGAAACGATATATGATTCATAGTCCAAAATGTTGGGCGTTCTTATAGGGAGTTGGTCTTTGTGATTCGGCAGCGTTTTTCTATTGCTGTATATTTTCTAGCCTTAGTGTCTTTGAGGTCCATATTTTTTTAGTAAATTCTAACCTCATTCATATAAGACTATCTACAAGCCAACGATAAATTTGATGGTTCATCACAATTATGTTGAAGTTTTCATTCATCCTAAATTCTTTATTCTAAATGGTATGTTACACTGTTTAATTAGAATCTGTAATTTTTAGTTGATATTGTAACATTTCTACTCACGGGGATAGTAATGTTTTACCTGCATCAGAGAGTCTTAGTTGCATAAAACATTACAGTTACCTTGTTTATCCCTATTATTTTCAAGTAGTGGATAAGATAGCTAAAATTGATGCTTCTTCTGAATGCCTTGTATTGGACCACGTTCATAAAGTTAGATTAGGAAATCTTTACTTTCAATTATAATGATTTGGAAACCTTACAGAAATCTGACTTATATTCTAATTATCTTTCAGGATATTCACCAGTTCATATATATTTGTCACCTTCTGTGCAGCCATTTCAACAAATTACAGAATTCTCCGTGAAAAAGGGTAAAATCATTTTCCTTATCTTAATGGGATAATATTTTTTTTTTTCAAATGACATAATGATAAGACTAATAAATAAAAAAATCTATTAAAATGTGTATCATTGAGTTAGAAGTATGCTCTTTGAAGTTGTAGAGTAAGTGTGCAGCTGATTATCTTTTCCTAGGAGTACCCATCAACAATTTCTTCTTAGGAGCTATTTTAAGGTTCCAAAAGAGGGGAAGAAGTTTTTAATGACAGTGCTCATTTTTGTCCACTGCCTGCTTATAAATTTACTATGGACTTCCATGTTGATTATTGTCTTGAAACTAATGCTGCATCACATGGCTTTAAGTCAATATCATAGCCATCATAGCACCAGCATTCTGATTGCTGAAATGCTTTGATGTCATCAAAATGCATTTTATGTTCCTTTATCAGCCTTTAGCCCAAACTTTTCTTCTTTTCCTAGCAAAGAATGAGTGCTATTGTGAAGGTTCATACTGACACTGAAACATACCTTACTTTGACTAAAGCTTGATTTTCTTTTTGCACATTGACTATCAAATCACCCACGCAAGGACAAAAAATAGCTTTTTTCAGCTGACTTAGTGAACCTACTGAAGAGAAAAGGAGAGTTTACAAGAGAGGATTCAAACACAGGAAATAGTGAGTACGTCAATTATGTCTTGGTAGAAGATATTTGACTTTCTTTCTATTTTGGTCTGCTCAAAAATCTGGTGTAGAATATTTGAACTATATAGCATACATGTGCTTACCACAACAAGTCAACATGTGTAGGCACAAGCTAAATAAAATATTTTATGTTCGATGCACCTCGAGATGGGTGTTTGAAAGCCAATATGTTTTTCTTGAGTTTATGTTGTTTTGGAAGGAACAAGCATGTATTTCAAACAAATATGAAGATGTGAGGCCAAAGAGTAAGTGAGATAGTAAATCCATGTTACTATTTGTTTAATTAAAAGAAACTATTTTGATAATGAGACATGTAACATTTAAGAGTTACATCCAGTTTGTTTATTGCAATTGAAAATGACTGTTACTAAACGAAGGATCTGCTTTAGGATCAGTTGTGGGCTTTAGAGCTAGACTTAACTTTATCCTTTATTTATAGGTTTGACATTGCAAACAATGTTCATGTTTTATGAGCCAACACTTTCTGCAATCTTCCGAAGTCAGCTACAATTGTCATGATGGACATTTTGTGAAACAATGTACTCATTGCTATGCTAACACTGTAGAAGATCTTTGACTCTCTTTCTATTTTGGTTTGGCCAAAAATCTGGTGTAGAAATCTTTCAATTATAACACATACATGTTCTTAACACAGGGAGGTCAATCTATCTATGCACGAGTTGAAAATATTTTATGTCGTTAATAATGTGTTCTTCAAAAAGATTATTTTGACAAAAATCTAAATTCAGTTAGTAGTTAATCATTAAATTAGCTATCAATTTTCATTCACAATATGCTAGGTGATTTATTTAACATGCTCTGTTGACTGTCAAAAGCCATTCACAGAAACTGCAATCACCTTTCAAATAAATTTTACATTTGTATTATAGAATTGAAGGCCGCAAAACAAATGAATACATGATTAATAGATATTTTCTGCTGCATCACTTATATTGATTGTTTTAAGTTTGACTAGTTCTGTATGAGATGCTTATGCTGAAATTCTGGTAATAAAAAAGATATAGCTATTTTACTTTCTAAGTATTTGTTATCATGGTTTCTTCTCTTTATACTTGTGTATGTTCGCGGTTGCAACTGCCATTTAATTGCCCCAATGTGCTTTTTATTGCAGCAAGGTCATTCTTAATGAGTTTTTCATACAGTTCGCTCAAATCACATCATAGAAGAGTGTTTAAGTCTTCTAGGAGACCTTCCTCTGCTCCTGCACCCTCTCCATTTCATATGGGTATACGATTTCAATCATGGTATTCCCCATGATGCCAAAAATCTATTTTTGATTTTACCTTTTGTCTCAGGTTATGGTAGGGCACCAGTTTTGACCCATCATCGGCACCAACGTCATCATCATGGAATTCCTCATGCCACTGCCCCTGTACCTTCGAAAGATCAAGGTTATGTTTGGGTGTTTTTCTTCTCTTTGGAGGCCCAGTTTGCTAAAGCTGTTCAAATCCATTAATTTTAAACTATTTCAGTTTGTTGAATTTCTATGCTAATTATACTTTAATTTGAAAATTTAAACATATCGACCAGATTTTAGCATGTACAATTGCTTGGCTCCAACATACCTTTCCTTTTGCGTGCTTCTATAAATCCAATTCCACTTGAAGAAAGTTAACATCTTTAGAGTTTCCCTTACTAATATCATCGTAACATGTTGGCAGATTGTGATCAAATATGTGTGGAGCCACTCACATCAACTCCTTTTGGTTCACCTTGTGGTTGTGTATTTCCCATGAAAGTTAGAATTCTTCTAGATGTAGCTCCCTATGCTGTGTTTCCAGTTATGAGTGAGCTAGAGATTGAAATAGCAGAGGGAACATATTTGGAGCAAAGTCAAGTAAAAATCATGGGTGCTAGCGCTGATAGCCAAAATCAAGGAAGAACAGTGGTGGATATTAACCTGGTTCCACTAGGAGAGAAATTTGATAACACTACTGCAGTACTAACATATGACCGATTCTGGCATAAAAAAGTGCATTTGAACACCACTCTTTTTGGTAATTATGAAGTGATATACATCACTTACCCAGGTAGTAATATTAATCTTTAACATATGTTTTTGTGTTGACATATTCATTTTGTTGTCATTGAGAGTGAGTTTAAAAAATCAGGCATTCCTTCTCCTCAAGATGGAAACTACATGGGAACCAGTCCGAGCGGAAGCATTAGTGATCTCCCTATTACTGCAAATTTTGTGAACAAAAACCAGAGGATCAATATTAGAACCATTGCGATAATTGCTTTGTCAGCATTTGTCCTCTTGTTGGTTATTGTTGGAGCTATTTTAATTTTTTTTAAATGGAAGAAGGTGGGGAGGCCATCTAGTGCTGTTGGGCCTGCATTTAATTCATCTATGAATAAAAGACCAGGTTAGTTTTTATATTGTCGCAGTTAGTTGTTGCAAAATGACAATTTACAATTGATTTACACATAATCATGCAGGTATTGGTTCTGTTTTGTCAAGTAGTATTGAGAGCTCTGCTTCAATGTCCCTCATTTCTNTCAATATTAGAACCATTGCGATAATTGCTTTGTCAGCATTTGTCCTCTTGTTGGTTATTGTTGGAGCTATTTTAATTTTTTTTAAATGGAAGGTGGGGAGGCCATCTAGTGCTGTTGGGCCTGCATTTAATTCATCTATGAACAAAAGACCAGGTTAGTTTTATATTGTCGCAGTTAGTTGTTGCAAAATGACAATTTACAATTGATTTACACAAAATCATGCAGGTATTGGTTCTGTTTTGGCAAGTAGTATTGAAAGCTCTGCTTCAATATCCCTCATTTCTGCCATGGCTTCTACTATCCTATCAGTTAAAACTTTTAGTCTTGCTGAGCTTGACAAAGCCACTGATAAATTCAGTCCGAATAGAATATTGGGAGAAGGAGGATTTGGGCGTGTTTATTGTGGGAATATTGAAGATGGAACTGAAGTTGCAGTTAAGTTGCTTACAAGGGATAATCAGAATGGAGACCGTGAATTTATTGCAGAGGTTGAGATGCTAAGCCGATTGCACCATCGTAATCTTGTGAAACTTATTGGTATATGCATCGAAGGACGCACACGCTGCTTAATCTATGAATTAGTGCACAATGGGAGTGTTGAGTCTCATTTGCATGGTATGGTATACTTTTTTCTTACCTTATTTTGTATTTTAACACTTCATTTGATATGGGGTTGATCTAGTAACCTTAATTTACTATCCATTGCACCTTTTTTGTTTATGAAGTATGGTTTGACTTATTTTATTCATAGGTTAATTTCATTAAACACTTTGAAATTTAAGAGTGTTTTCACTAAACACTTTGAATTTATTTTTCTGATAACCAACTCATCGAACTTTTTGATTTTGCATACAACACCCTTGAAATTAAATTGTATAACGTTAATTTATCGCCCTTTTATCACTCACCAATTTAACCTTAATCTCTCTTGATCGCTCATCAGTTGTGTTTATCAATAAATGCAAGTTTCATTTTAAGTTTTTCTATTGAATTTTTAAGTTTTAATTTGATTTTTCAAGCGTTTGTATTAAACTTGAGTCAAATATTTAATTTTAAAGAATGTTAAATAACAAGGGATTGCAATCAATTATGAGGGTGTTCGGTGAAAACATCCTACACGTTCAGGGTGTTTTTATAAAGTTAATCTTTCTTCATTTATAAATAAATGCAATGTACCATTCAGGTGTTGACAAAAAGAAAGGACCTCTTGATTGGGATACACGGTTGAAGATTGCGCTTGGAGCAGCCAGGGGGCTGGCATATCTTCACGAAGATTCTAACCCTCGCGTGATTCATCGGGATTTCAAAGCAAGTAATGTTTTACTAGAAGTTGACTTCACCCCAAAGGTATCAGATTTTGGGTTGGCAAGAGAAGCTACCGAAGGTAGTCAGCATATTTCAACCCGTGTCATGGGAACTTTCGGGTAAATCAACTTCCCATATATACATCTAATTATACTAATCTTTTGTGTATTCCTCTACTACATTTGCTCATTATGTTGTTCAAAAGTTTAACCATGCATTTGTTCATCATTGTGGTATGTAATGGCGATTTATTTATCAATTTTACTCTTTGAAGTGTTGCCACAAATTTGAAGCAAATTAGCCCATAAGTGGCAGGTTGTTAGTTGATTAATTTATTCTTGTGAGTATTAGTTACACGTATGATGGTGGGTTAATGAATTTTCAGGTACGTGGCTCCTGAATATGCCATGACGGGTCATCTACTCGTTAAAAGTGACGTGTATAGCTTTGGAGTAGTGCTGCTTGAGCTTCTTTCCGGGAGAAAACCAGTGGACATGTCGCAACCTCCGGGACAAGAGAATTTAGTAACTTGGGCTCGACCACTATTGACGAGCCGAGAAGGTCTGGAGCGACTTGTAGATCCTTCCTTGGCAAGCTACGATTTTGATGACATGGGTAAGGTGGCAGCCATTGCTTCTATGTGCGTTCATCCCGAGGTCACACACAGACCGTTTATGGGAGAAGTCGTGCAGGCTCTGAAGCTAATATACAACGACAGCGACGAGGCTTGTGCAGATTGCTACAGCCAGAAAGAGTCTTCTGCTCGAGATTCGGACTTTAAAGGCGATCTGGTGCCCTCGGATAGCAGCTGGTGGAATGCAGGGGGGCTGACTCCTCGGCTGACTTACGGGCAAGCCTCGTCCTTTATTACGATGGAGTACAGTTCTGGACCGCTCGAAGAAATGGGCAGGGATGATGTGTCTTTGCGGATTCAGCATGGGAACAGATCTGGACCGTTGAGAACGATTAGGAGCAAAGCCGCCTTCTATCGGCTGTCAGGAAGTAGGAGTGAGCACGGGGGGCTTCTTTCGAGAAGAGTTTGGAATGGCGGCTTCTGGGTTTGAGTTTTTCCATGTTTTGAAGATTTTGAAAGTGTACAGATGAAGGAATGAAGGGAGGCTTTGCTTGAGCCATTGCTGTTTTAGCTTTAGTCGTTTGGGGGTTAGGATGTGGAGAGAGCAAGTGTGCCGAATGCCAAATGGGGTTCTAATTTTTGAAATTTAAATATGTAATTTGAAACGCTGTCTGTATTATATTGCTGCTCAATCTTCATTCTTCACATTTTTCAATGTTAATATTTTTCATCAACAACGAACGCTTAAAACTATACGTAAAGCAACAAGAGATCCGAGATGGGTCAACACCTACTTCTCATTTGACAGCGTTTGTTCCTGTACGAGGATGAGTTGCATAATGGTCCTGCCCCTATAAGCTACTACCAATACTTGCGGTGGCAGCATCCGGCCTCTCAGCCCGTACAGAAACCCCTCGAACTCCGCCGGCGGAGTGTCGTACTGCCGCAGAATCATGTCGCACACTGCTTGCGTCAACAGGCTGTCAGAGCTGGCGCGATGGGCGGTTCCGATTCGATCAACTCCCAGGCGCTTGGCCATTTTCTCAAGTCCTATTTCTCCTTTGTCCAATCCCTCGCAGAATCTCGCCATGTACTTCACATCGCAAATGCATTCGAATACTCGTCCCGCCGCCGCTCTGAACTCTGTGATACTTTCTGGGATTTCCCTTTTTGTTAGCAGCTTCATCAGGTAAGCCACGTCGTAGAGCCCGTGGAATGTTACCCAATTCAGATCTCCGTGGCATTGGATTACCTCCGTCAAACGGCTGCCAAAATAATCAGTCGAAATTCCCTCTTTCCTCAGACGGTCAAAATCTATTCCGTTTTGTTTCAGCATCGCGATCGACGGCGGAGCGTGGTCGTCGGTCTTTTCGTCGAAGTCTCTGAAATTGAACTCCCACACTCCGCCGACACGGCCGTAGTCGTCGGAGATGGTGATGCCCAATTGGATAAGCTTGGTCCGATTCACATTGTATCTCATATCACAGTAGCGGGTCTCCTCAGAAGCGTATCTCCGGGTGTTTCGTAGGCAACCAGGAAACTCAGTGTCGAAAGAAACGAATCTGAAGCGAGAGAGAAGGTGCTGCAGAAAGCTGAGTTCGCGCTCCACATTGCAGGACCAGACTTGCCGCACAAACATGGTCGCCATTGACGGAAACTTGGAGCTCAAGGTTGAAGATGAAAAGGTGCGGGAGAGCAACGTTGGAAAAAAGAGAGTAAATGGGGCTTTGGTTTAGGAAAGCTCTTATTTATAAGCGNGCTCTCCACATTGCAGGACCAGACTTCCCGCACAAACATGGTCGCCATTGACGAAAACTTGGAGCTCAAGGTTGAAGATGAAAAGGTGCGGGAGAGCAACGTTCGGAAAAAAACTAGGGGTGGGCACGGTTTGGAGAACAGAATCGATCATTTTTGCCTCTTTCATGAGAATTTTTTAGATCGGTGATGGAGAACAGACTCCATCATTTTCTCTCTTAGGCTAGAGATTTGAAAGTCAACTCAAGCCATTTTTTGGAAAAATGCTCATGAAAGTATTTTTGATAACCCTATGCTTGAAAGCTCGATAGGGCTGACGAGTTGGATTATGCCAGCTCGATTGAAATTTCTAGTTGATGTAATCCGAAGTTTCTGCAAATTCGACCAAAATAACCATGTTCCCTAAAAAGTTACAAGGCATACGAGATCTCATGAACAAGTTATGAAAACTTTATGTATACTTCAAAGAGAGTCGAAGAATATGGTTTTGATTAAACATAAATGGAAGATCAAAGAAGATTCGATGAGATATCTTTTCGAAGAGAGAGGAAATGATGCGATGAAGCTCATCAAATCAATTTGAAAAATGATTTCTCCAACAACATTCAATGAATTCAGATTCAAGATCTTGTCTTGCAGAATCTAACCAAAATTTGTTTAACTTCAAAGTCTTAGCTGAACAGGAAGAACCAGTCATTTAGATTCGTATGTAAAGATAAATAAATTCATCAAATCTATCTGTCTTCTATTTTTCTTTCTCCAAATCTCACATTCATTATCTTGTTGGGAAACTGAGCCCGTAGAGAAATCCTTCGAAAAGCTCCGGCGAGCTATCAATCTTGCTTATCATCGTCTCAAACACTGATTCTACTATTGAGATGTCGGAGGTGGCTTCCACCGGCAGCAAACGCTACCGCGTAGTATAAAACCCGTTCCTCATCGTCTCAAACGCCGAACGAGTCAGCCAGCTATCGGAACCAGCATCTTCTGGTATGATTTGGAATCGGAGTCTGTGGAAATATCCTTGGTAGAACTCGTCGGAAAATCTGACGCGTTCATCAACCTCTGAAACACCGATCGTGTCAACGAGTAGTCGGGGCCATCATCTACCGGCAGAATTCGGATACACCCCTCGTATTTCTCCCCTGGAACTTTGAACCTTTTCATTATCTTGTCGAACACCGATTGGGTTAGCAGGCTGTCGGAGCCGGCGCAGTGGGCCCTTCCGTTTCTGTCCACTTTCATGCACCTCGCCATTGTCTGAAGGCCAACATTGCCGTCGTCGTCGGAGATGGTGAAACCCAGTTGTATAAGCTTCGTCTTGTTCACGGTGTATCGCATATCACTGAATCTTTTCTCCGGAGATGCCTTTCTATCGCTATACCACAGGAAAGGAGGGAATTCTGGGCCAAAAGTAGGACTTTGAAGCCCTAGAAGAAAATACTGAAGATCCTTAAGTTAGTCCTCTAGATTCGACACCAAACACGTCGAAGCTCTCTACCAGAAGTCATCTGCGTCGCAGGTTTAAATTTGAAGAAGACTCGGGAGATCTATGAAAAAAAATTAAAATGCAATATTCATCGATTATCCATCACATTATTATGATTAATTTAAATTAAAAGTAACATGGTACCATTTTATTTGCGAAGAAAGTACGAAAAAAATCTATTTAATACTTTATTCCAGAAACGGATGGCCAATCTCGGGTGAATTGACATGGAATTTGTTTACCGTGGCCGTACTAACCAGCAAGTCTCCTTTAGAAATATTTGATAGGTTTAATTCTTGGCTCTCATGGATCTCATTCCATGGCAAAGTGAAAAGTCTCATGAAATCTAATGGCCGAACCAAGGGCGATCTAATCCATCCCATGCACGAGGAAGTCAGCCAGATCATTCAAAGGTAGCTAACGAGAAACCAAAGGAGATTATTAGGAGGAGAGTTTTTGGTATTAAAGTAATGCATAGTAATACACTCACATAGAACTAATGCATAAAAATTAGATAATTGTTTTTTAGTGTGAAATTACACAACGATATTTGTACTGTTTTTGCAATCAAGTAGGGATGAGCAATTCAAATTCACCCCGTAGTTCCGACAAAATCCACAACATTTGGGTCAGGTTGAGTCAATTAAACAAGTATTTTTTTTGTCTTTAGAATGGTTTCAATTATTGATAACGAGTTTCGACTTGGGTTTAGAGTTTTATGGTTGATCTAAAAAACCGATTCAATTTGATAAGTAATATTAAATTAAAACATAAAAATAGAATATAGAGAAAAAGCTAAAACAATGCCCGAGTTTCGGGTAAATAAGCCGATTCGAGCCTGAGTTTTAAAAAAATAAAATTTAGACTCATCAGACGTCCGACACGGACGATCCAACCCTCCATCAAACGCAAGTTGCGTCCGAACCCCCATTTATTTTTTGAATTTTTTGTTTTTAATTAATTTAGCTAAGAA